>OU015491.1:138908809-139442366 GCA_907164885.2 Dolomedes plantarius | reverse complement strand
GTTGCCATTATTTTGAATAATTGTGTGTTAAAATTCTGTTACGAAAAAAATGTGTTTTAAATTAGAATTAACGTTTTCAAGTTAAAAGTGTTTTTTTAATTGTTTAAATAAGTTTGTTTAGTATATGTACATTCATTCTCAATTGTGAGCAATTGGAAATAACAGGATGTCTGAATGTTAAAGCTACTTTGCTCTCCAAGAGATGGCGCTGTGAGCACTGAAAATGTAAAAGACAGTAGATGTAGTAAGATCGCAAAAGCATAGTGGTCATGTTCTAACATTATGATAAAAAGTGTCATTTTATTATTAAATGAGTCTCCAAATTTAAAAGGGTCGCACGTTTATGCGACCAGGTAGGTCAAGGTTCATAAGGAAGTGGACATTTATGACCAAAAGGTGTTTGAATTGGAAGACAACAATATATATATATACATATATAACGTGTGTGTATATATAGCCAAGAATTCATTCATACGATGTTAATTGCGACGATTGGGAGAGACTTCGGCATTTCTACACTCTCGAAACAGGCTCATAAAATTTCTAAGAAATTTCTTAGAAATTTTATGAGAGCCTACCGAACATCTGTAATGAAATCATTGCTGAATTTCCTGATTACGATTATTGTCTCCTTGCTAATCGCAAACGCCCCAGGGCGTGTCTCCTTAGGAGCTAACATTAACTTCCCATTCGCGATATTCTTTCTATCTCGCTCACCAGCTTGTGTCCTGCCGTAGCGCAGTGGCATTGCGCTGACCTGCGAAACCCTACGTTGTGGGTTCGGTCCTAGGTGGTATCGCCTATTCCAAATTTCCCTATCTTGATATTTTCATTTTTCCCCCGAGGAAATCTGCAATCATCTCATTATGAATTGTATGACCCTGAAGAGGGCCTTTATTTTCTTTTGCTGAGGGCCACCTTATCTTATACTTGTTTATTTTTTCATCTTACCTTCTCTAAATTTTTAATTTAACTATTTAAACTTCAATCCTTATTCTTAATAATTCCTTAATTTTTTTCTTAAATTTTCTCTTCCCCTTCAACTATTGAAGGTGTTAAACTTAAAATTTTTGTACAATGATTGTAATAGTAACTTTTTACATTAACCTAGCCTTAATATTTTAACTACTGAGCACATTATCTTTGATTACATAACATCTTGCGTACAGCAGTTAAAACCAGCTGGTCAAGGCACTCCGGTCATCATATCCAATTCTGATCAGTTATACAATGTGGCGTACTGGTTAAAAGCGTCAAGCTGCCATCCCACAGGTCCAGGGTTCAACCCTGTGACTGGGCAAGGTCGACTCAGCCTTTCATCCCTTCAGTGGGTCGATAAAATGAGGACCAAGCATGTTTGGGAACTAAACTCTGGGGGTCCCACGTCAGGTTGACCACCTGACTGAGACATATGCTGTATGGCACCCCAAGCCCACGGTCACGAAAGTGGAGATGGGTACCACCGGCCCTGGTCCACATCGGACTGTTGCGCCGTGAGTTTTAAGTTTATATAATGTTAATTAATCACTGTAAAATAATGTAAATAAATGATTTTGTTTTTTATTTGTAAAATCGTGTCCACTGGTTAGTTACCATTGAAGTTCATCTCCCAATTTTGCACAGAAAGCAATGGATACCCTTCGTAACACAGTGAAATCTATAAGTATGTAGCTAAGTTGCAAGGAATTGAAAGATTGCTAAAATCTATAACCGACTGTGACGTTTGGTTCTTTTGTATTATAGACTTCAGGCGTTCAATAACATGAACATTTATTGAGAAATAGAAAACAAAATATTTATCACAAGAGACTGAGATGCCCTACTCGACGATCTCAGGAGATGCCCTATTCGGCGATCCTAGCGAAGTTAAATTGTACATAACTGGTTCCTTGTCCTAAATACAATTATATAGAAGTTGCCATCTTCAGTTATTGTAAAATACGAATAATACAAAATATAATATAACGCGAAGAATACAAAATATAATATCACGCGAATAATACAAAATACAATATCACGCGTGCAAACAATCTGAGGTGCAGGAATCTAGCAAATATTATATTACGTCATACTGGTAGGCTGAATTTCAAACATCACACCGACATTTCCTCCAGATTAAAGTCTACCGAAATAGGAACCTTTTTAGGGCATTTGCTGGGTAACTCTACGAACTTCCCAGTCTCGGCTGCTTCGTCCAGCATACCGTAATTTCCTCTTGTTTCGCTTCTTGCTTTTCATGGTTCTGGAACCTGTCTCCTTTACGTCGCTTTATTTTTCATTTCAATCTCCTTCCACCCCTAATTAACCTCGCGCTACTTAAGAAATTAACGTTTTACCTTTTTCTCCTCCCTCTCATTTCCTCAACACTATTTTTAGCTTTGTGAACTGTAAATGTGCCACATGCAAGCCTTTGAAATCGAGGATATGGAGCTCTAGCTCAGAGGAGGAGTGCGCCAGAATGGTGTCAGGGGCTCTCCACGAATATCTAATCACAGAACCGCGAGCCGAAGTTATAGATCTTTTCTCCGCCAAAGATATTTCCCAGTGTAGGCCGCAAGGGAGGTGGATTTATGTGATGTTTAACTTGAAAACATATTTAATAAAATCAAAATTTTCAAGTGTAGAACTGCACGCTGATTCAAATTATGAAATAAAAACAGTCGCAATACATCATTTGATAAGGCCCAAGTGCAAAGTACATTTAAGTAACTGAGTTTGTACATCAATACTTGCATGAAGATTTAAAAAAGAATTTCGTGGTATCAGAAAGGCGCCATGATACCTATGTAACGCTCTTATTCATAGGGATCTGGCTATCGAACCAATTCGGTATGATATTAAAGATCTGGCTACGAACTTTTACAATAGGATATACTCAATTAATAACGAAGAACTTACTAACCTGCCTGATTATGATACTAGGGAGGGCTTTAGGCGCTCGAAGGCTACTTTGGTTATGAACCCCAGCCTTGTTCCAGTTCGGTAATTCCTTTCCTCCTTATCAAAATTCAAAATTACAATAGCCCGGCTACTTCTGGTTTCTGACCTGTCTTTCTTTTTCAATCGTTCCTCTTTCTACCATGCGATTCCCCCTCGGATCAGCTGTTTGCTGGAGAAGGGGATTGATAACCTATTCCCGAATTTCCAATCCTTCTTGCTTTCCTCTTTGATTTCGCTACTCGCGCCTTACGGACTTCGGACCAAATGCCCTTTTGTGTAACTTCCTCTAACTTGTTTTTTTTATCCCAATCATATTCCAAATTTCCCATCTTCTAGTTTTTGAATTTTTTTTATTGTTCTTGCTATTATTATTTATTTATATAATCTCTCGTTTCACCCATTGTTTAAATTCTCCATTATCATTTAAATTTGCCATGCCACAGTAGTTACTCGTACTCGTTCTAGTTAATTAGTTGATCTTTCAACTAATTAATTTATTTTTTTCTGCCTTAATCATTGTCAACACTATTTGTAAACTTGAGAACGGTTAATCTTATGTCACATACTAACCTTAATACTCAGGATAAGGAGCTATTGCTCCCTGGAGCTATTGCTTGCTTCTATAGTGTTGTCAATGTCAAAAGAATTTCCCCTTGGGAAATTCCACCAGTACAAACTTACATACCAAAAAAAAAAGTCGGTGATTTCAAAAACAGTGATTCAACGTGTGGAATTTCTCAGTTTTCCCAGATGAACATTTCAATTCGTAGCATCCTCCTCGATTAATCTGCACCTATCTTTTAGACCGTAAATTTAATTTTTGGCAACATTAACTCTGTTTACCATATTTTGTTTACATTTTTTTTTTCTAGGTTGCCTAGACACTACTGAGTGTTACGAAGGGACAATTGACATAAGTGATCAACATGAGCGAGTATTCAAACGTGAAGGGAGGAAAATTGCGATTAAAAACAGATAAGAAAAAGTATATTCTATGTTTTTTAAAGTGTTAAATTCAGTTACGCTCTCTCTCACACACACACACTTAAAACAATGCTGCTTGGAAATTTTACTGATATTAATCTTTAATGCTATTGTTTAATTTGACTTTTTTTTAATATTTGATTTTAATTGGCATTTACAGTTTTAATGCGCAGAAAATGAAGGGATGTACTTGTTAATAACATTGAATTTCTGTGAATCAGAAATCATAACGATACGTTTCCGGTTGTCATTTTTTGGCGCGTTTTCAAATTGCATGAAAGGAACTACATCAAATCAATGCAAAATGTTTCCATTGCATACCACGCTAAGTTCTGAAATAAATGTAGCAAATTTCCACAAAGCTGGTAGACAAAGCAGCTTCTTAATTAATAACGTTTTCGGTTATTTATTGGATGCATGATGTAGAGAATAAGTTTTATGAATCTTAAACGTTTCATAAACTGTAAGGTAATTTTTTTTTCAGGAAAAATAATTACGTAAACGTCATAAGTTTTTTTCCCAAATGACTTTTCAATAAACGGTTTTTTTTATGCTATATGTTAAGTTTAAATATGAAGGATCTTATATGGTTATTCCACAGTTCCCCTCATTCTAATAATTTTTTAAAGAAATTAAGTTGTAGTTTTGTATCTTATTAATGAGGATACTAAGATTGAGTTCGTCTTTGAACAGGATTTTTAAAAGGTGTGAGTAAAGGCTTTTATAGAAAACTCGTTTAAAAATTCTTTTAATTATATTTGAATGAGAAATTTTTCTAAAAGAGAGTTTTTAAAGTGGATAAATTAGCTGAAGCTCCAAACTGGGAAAAGGTTAGATTAATATTAATTGCAAATAAATGTTTTAGGGAAATATATAAAGAAAACTTATTTACAAATTCTTTGAGAAAGTACACTGAAGTGCCACTGAATTAGGGATAGCAAAGCCTATGCAAATTGTGTAGCACTGTGCATCATGTATGCGCAAGTGAGGGCATTGTGGTAACTGCATATATAGCGCGTACTGTGGTTGTTCTGAATTAGTTGTTGGAATTGCCAGCATGGGTAAACTGCCTGATTTAGACGCCTTCAATCGTGGACAAATCGTAGGTGCACGACGCATGGGCCATTCAATTTCCGAAATCGTCAGACAGCTAGGATTTTCAAGGTCGACAGTGTCAAGAGTATACCAAGAATACATGGATGGTGGAAAAAAAACTAGCGATCGGGCAAACTGCAAAGGACAATTAGCCTTGACAGTGCGTGGTGAGAGACAGCTCAGGCGTATTGTACGTAGCCAGCGAAGCCAAACATTAGCTCAAATTACCACCCAGTTTAATGACGGTACCAGTCGTACAGTCAGTAAACGGACTGTGCAACGCTCGCTTTACCGTATGGGTTTCGGGAGCCGTCGACCTACGAGAGTACCATTGCTCTATACTCGCCATCGGGCTGCACGTCTTGCCTGGGCAAGAGAGCACAGAGACTGGAGTGTAGAGGACTGGAAACGAGTAGCATGGAGTGATGAGTCTCGATTCCGACTACTTAACGCCGACGGGAGGCTGAGAATATTGCGTCAGGCTCATGAAGCCATGGATCCTGCATGCCTGGCTGGAACTGTACAAGGGCATGGTGGCTCAATCATGGTCTGGGGTGTTTTTTCGTGGTACAGTTTGGGATCTTTGGTGCGTGTACCAACCTCCCTCAATGCATTTCGGTACGTAGAGTTGCTGGGTGATCACCTCCATCCGTTTATGCTGTTCTGTTATCCGCACGGTAATGGAGTTTTCCAGCAAGACAACTGTACCTCTCACAAGTCCCGGTTGGCTACTGGCTGGTTGGATGAGCATTCCTCTGACTTCTCTGTCATGAATTGGCCACCTAGAAGCCCAGACTTAAATCCTATTGAGCATCTTTTGGATGTTTTGGAACAAGGCGTGAAAGGCCATCACACAGCACCAAAGAACCTTACTGAATTATGGACAGCTTTAGCCAATATTTGGCAAGCCATTCCCCTGGAACATTTCCAGAAACTTGTTGAATCTATACCTCGTCGTTTGGCAGCCGTTATCAAGGTCAGAGGAGGCCCAACTCGTTACTAGGTAGGTATCCCTAATTCAGTGGCACTTCAGTGTATTTTCCTAATGTAAAATTGTATAAACTATAATGAAGGGGATATATGTGATCAGCACTTCTTAAGGGTCATAGAATATATATTTAAGATAGTTAATACCGTTTTAAGTGAATTTATAACCTATTTTAAAAATAGACCTTCTAATCGAAGCTTTTATTTAGTACATGGAAGCATTATAAATTACTATGAGCCTATATGTTTTTCAGCAGGATTTAAATGGTATTTTAAACAATTGATATGAAATTGATACTTTTTTAAGGGATTTAGGACATATTTTTATAGAACTTTAGTTATTAAAAAATAAGTTACTAAATTGTGTATATTAAATAGTCAGTTTTTATTACATTTAATATGTTGTAAATCTCTTTAAAAGCTTTGATTTGAGGATTTTATATTTTAAAATAATATTTGTCATTAAAATCCTCATTTAACTTATTAAAAATTTGTTTAAATATGTAAATATTTCTGTATTTATAAGAAAAAAAAGTGGAGAAATTTTCAACCCATGTGAAAACTAACTCAGTTTCTAGAAATACTCATTAAAAGGGGTATGACACAGGATTGTTTTAAAATCTTTAAATAGTACCTATTAACCATCAATTTCAAACCAAAAAAGGAAGTTTTATGAAAAGAAATTTTTAAAAATGTAAGTTCTTTAGAAAGCTATTATTTTATCTGTATGACAAAATGAGTGTGGAAGATTGCTGTAAAAAAAGAGCTTTCAAGCAAAACATTTAATATTCAGCTTGCTGAATGTCTTGGATAACATAGCCTAGCCCACAAAGCAACTTCGTTTTCTTATAATTTGTTCAGCATACTTAATATCATAAAATGTGTAGAGTTTGGTAGTTTGATTGTTTTGGTATATCTATATGAAGACAGGATAGCTAATCTATTTTGTATGTTTCATATCTGACAAACAAATATATTATTGCAACACAAATTAGTTTTTATGATTTATGTGCATTTATAATGGCATGCTTTGTATCAATCTTTTTATAGAATCAAGGTAAAACAGGCCAAGAAAAAGAAACCTGAAAGTGAAGCTGAAGTTGTTGATCAAGATTCTGTTGAACATGGTATTTTGTTTTAATTTTTCTTCATTTCTCAGGAGCCTTCCTTTCTCAAAATTATATATCGTTCAGTGATTATTTTAATTTTACTTTCTAGAAATGTTGAATTATACATGTTTTAGGTTTACTATAATTCATTACTGCTCTTGTGAATTTGATTTGTTCTGATGTAAGTATCAGTTTGCCAAAGGAGTTGATAATTTTTGTCAAGTAGTTGTTGAGTTGAAAAGAATGGTATCTACTTCTAAAAGGCTGAATATCAATCTAATGATTCTTACGTGTATCTTTGTATTTTTTTTGTTTAATCCAGTAGGGTTTAGTTATACAGAGGCTGTTCACACATTTTTTAGACGATGTATATTGTATTCACAAAACTAAATTACATAAAATTCTTGTGTTTTAAATGTTCTATTTGACATCCCTTATTCTGAACTATCTTTCGACACCGCAATTTCCAGGATAATAATGCCTTTTGAAGTGTCAGAAGAGGTATTCTATCCCATTCCTCCTGAACAGCTTTCCAGAGTCCTGTAAGGGTTTTGGGACGACGTTTGGATAATGCAGATTTTAAAAGTCCGAAAGCACAAAAATCCATATGTGATACATCGGGAGATTTAGTAGGGATATCAGTGAAGGGTATGGCCTTGATACCAGTTTTTTGTTCCATTTAATTTAGGAAATTTACAGTGGATTTTGATGTGTGACTGCTAGCTTTGTCCTGATGGAGTCTCACAGATTGATGGCACTGTGGGTAAAGCGATGGTATTTCATTCAGAAAAATTGGCGATAAAATATGTTCCTGATAGTATTTGGAGTTAATTTTTTTCCACTCTCTTTATTTTTAACTTGCCATTATAAGAAAAACCAGCAACAATCATGAATCCCTTAGAAAAACTTTCTTTCGATTCTTTGAACCATGTACTTAAATTTTTTTCTCCCCTTTTATGATAATAAATGGCTCTTTTTTTTGTTGCAATCATTTAAATACACCTATGATTCATCTATTGTGACAATTGTTTTCCATTTTTCTTTGGATAAGTGTTTCTCATATAGAATTCTGTAGCGTGTCCTGCGTTCAGCGATATGATTTGGAAGAAGATGATGCACATTGCATTTTTTCGCTTTCTTAAGATTTAAACCAACGTTTATCATTTTGTTTACAGTGGACACTGAGCATTTTAATGATTTTGCAACTGTCCTTTGACTAGGGGGATTTTCTTTTAACATTAAACAACGTACCTTTGCAATAGTCGAAGATGTCCGTTTTTTCCTCGGATACTTGTTTGAAATTTTTGTCCCACTTGAGGCTCCAATTTGACGTTTTTTTCCTTTCTTGTTGATGATATTACCTATTGACGCTTTAGATATCACAAAACCATGACTATCACATCGTTTTTGGATAACGGAGTATGCATATTTCTCTTCGGAAAGAGCATAAATGTAGCCTTCAAACCAATGCTTTGTTAAAAATGCCATTTTGAATAAAAACAAAACTTTCAAGCCCCAGACGATAATTTTGACTTTTAAAAACATTGTACAATTTCAATTATTTCTTTTGCAGCAAACGATTTTTTATTACCACTTACCAAAATCGTCTAAAAAATGTGTGAACAGCCTCTGTATACGAGAGAGAACAGTCTGATCAATTAGAGTGAAGATTTGGCTTTGAGTTTTGGGGAATATGAATATTAGGCCATGCCTGGAAATGAGGGCATCATTATATTAATTATTAAAATAGAACATACGCTTTGTTGTTACTAATTAGGTTTACTGCTATTTTGTGTTGAGGATATTCATGGGAAGTCATGATCTTTGAAATTACCTTGTTAATTTTATTTGTTTTGTGATGAGGATTATATCGCTGTTTTTTTCTCTTGTTTTGTTGATTTTTTTAAATAAAAAAAATCAACAAAACTTTTTTTTTTTTTTTTTTTTTTTAGAATTTGAATTATCTGTTCACAATTACCTTGGTGTCTATGTTAAATGAAAATATGGAGAAAAAATTGTTTTAAATATATCATAACTTTTATAGGTGGCTGGTGGAATGTTACTACTCTTAAAGAAATCACTGGATCAATTGCTATTGAATTTCAGCCACATTGCTATGTCAAAGCCCTAAATAGTGGCCAGTTTGTATTAGGTGGACCTCATGTATTAGGTAAGATTATGAATATGCCATGAAATTAAAACTTCTGATTTGCTGTTAGATAGAGACTACTACAAAATCTGTAAATTTTTGTTATACTGATTTTGTGGATTTGAAATAATAATAAGACATGTTTGTTATAAAATGAACAGAACTACAAGTCTAACATCTATGATTAATATTTCTTAAGCACCTTTATCAGCAAAAAAGTACACATGAAAGGAAAATCTCAAGCAATTTCTAGTTTTAAAATTTCATTCCATATTAATTACTTTTACTCCTTTAATCACTTGTAAAATTTATCTGAGTGTGTTAATCATTCATTAAATTAGGTATATGTTAAGTAACCCTTAACTGTTTTGAATATTATTCCCCCGTATCCCTTCATGAATGTACTTTAAGTAAATTTGGGAGTTGTATATTCTTAGCTTATATAGCTATTCAAACTGTGGTCAGAGTGTACTGACGTAATTTTCATCATAGGATGAGCCTTATCTTCTCTTATCCAAGATACTGTTTAGTTAAAAAAAAAAAATACCATAAATTTCAGACACATACATATAAGGTCTTGAAATTTTATAAAAAGTTTGCATAGACAGATTCTGTACCTTATTACAATCAAACATTGTGAGACTACAGAATATATTTGCATTTAAATACCATAATGATAATGTAATATTTAACTAGTTTCATTAAAGTTCAAATAATTAACTTCTCATAAGGAAAATTCTCTAAAGTAGACAAATTTCTCAAAGGTTACTCTTAAATTTTATGTTTTCTGTTTCTGTGACTAAAGAAATATTTAATTCAAGCAGTTATACCTGTTAAGAAATTATAGCAATAAAGGAAAAACTGAGATTTTATCTCAAAACAATATGTTTTGGAGAATAGGACTGGGTCTTAATTGATTTCTTTTCCTCTGGCCTATGTTGACAAAATTTTATTTCTTCTTTATAAGTTATCTGTTTGTTTATTTTTTTTAAATGCAGAGACAGTTTTCATTAGACATTTTCCTTTTGTTGTTTAGAAGCACAAATTTAATATCCTAGGAATTTTTTCACTTTTCTTTATAAATCCTAAATCTGTATAATTTACAATTTAGGTTAGATTATGTGGCTGTTGAAAAATTTCTTTGCCTTCCTTTACCTAATCTTGACAATTCTAGCTTGATCAATGGTAGTTTTATCACTCAAAACGAGAACTGCATCCCAAGGTAAATTGTTGTCATTGCTTGGTGAACCAGATGAATCACAATATTTAAGTAGTCTCTGTATGACATTTTACCATCCAAAGTTGTTAGTGGAGCCATTTCTTTCTATCATAACATGTATCCACCATGATGCTGCCCTCAAAATGTGATGATAGACAAAATAAAAAATATCTTTTTTTCTTCCAGCTTCTACTTTTATTAGTATAGTTTAGAACATGATCAATCAGATTACCTTATGTTATTTTTACAAGAACAAAGCTTACAGTTTATCTTTTAAATGCATGATTTATTTTCATATTTGTGGCTACCAATTTTCTTTTTTACTTGCTGCCTGTTTTCTTAATTATAAGTGGGTCAAAATCTTGATAACTTAAATCAATCAGTTCCTGAACTGTTATAAATTATCTATTCAAGAGTAGACAATCTGTTAGATATGATGGTTGTTTCTTTCCTGCAGTACTAATTTTATGTTACAGACACTGTTACATCTGTACATTAAGAAATTATTCTGGTATCAACAGAACTAAAATCAGAGAAAACTAGTAATTGTAAAAGAATTTCAGAAAGCTGGAAAAGTCAGGGAATTCTGTAAAAATTATTCTGAAATCCAGGAAATTGAAAATTTTCTAACATAATTGCCATTTCCAGTTTACCTAAAATTGGGCAGTCATGTAAACACAATGATTGATGCCTAGAAATACTAATTTTGTGATTCTAATAAGAAATTTTATAGCAAAAAAATAGTATTGTCTTAGTAGTATTACATTTGTAGGCTTCTCCCCAGGCCACGACCTTCAACAAGATGTAACTGGCAGCAGAAATTTCAGGAACCTCATTGACATGGAAGAACCATTCATCATGTATCACATTGTCATACTACAGTATATACTTTGCTTCCTTTTTGTCAAAATGACCCATATTTTTAAAATCATCAGACCTATAAGGATCTGTTTTTTAAGGAACATTTTGTTCCTCCTGTGTGTGTATTGACTCATATGAGAAAATGAATGTTTACTCATTAGTCTAAGAAATCCATTCATGGAATTGCCATATTTCGTTCATTTATTAGATAAAACTTCATTTCCCACAACTTTATCAGTTTAACAGATATTTTTAGAGATGCAATGTGGAGTCCAAAAGTTTTGGATTTGCTTTGGAATCTTTTTTCAAAATACATTTGAATGCTGTTAGGGGAAAAATACAAAAATTAACTCTATCTCATGATTTTATGGCTTATCTTTCTTCACACAAATGTATCTAAAACACTTTTAGTTTTGAATGCAGGTATAATGTTAAATTAAAATTTTTCCTGAATGAAATTGTGAAACCTTGTAATTCAGAGACGCTTAGAGGCATAGTGGTTAAAATCTTCAAGCTACCACACTACAGGTCCATTCGATCCTGTGACTGGGCAAGGTTGACTCAGCCTTTTATCCCTTGAGTGGGTTGATAAAATGAGGACCAATCATGCTTGGAAACTAACTCTGGGGGTCCCGCATCAGGTTGACCACCTGACCAAGACATATGCTGTATGGCACCTCAAGCCCATGGTCAAGAAAGCGCAGATGGGTACCATCGGCCTTTGTTCACACAGACTGTTGTGCCATGAGTTTTTTTTTTTAATTCAAAACTTACAGATCATTCTAAAGCTATTTTTTTAAACATATGAATTGCTTAAAAGTGTGTTTTTATAGGTAGTGGCCCTGATCCAGAAGAGATTTTGACAGCAATCTCCATTTCTGAGACAAAAATTGCTCTTAAATCTGGCTATAATAAATACTTACGAGTTGGGATGGATGGTCGTTTATATGGAAGATCGGATGCTATAGGATCTATGGAGCAGTGGGAACCAGTTTTCCAAGATGTGGGTAAACTATGATCCTTTTTAATGATTTATTGTTCATTCAATGCCATATATTTAAATCAGGTAATGATACCTGTGATATTTTCATGCATTTATGTTTCAACTCTGTCATCTAGATGCTCTTAATACTTTTATTTAAACTCATGAGATTGTACCTCATATATTCAGCTTCAATATGGTTCTTTAAAATTTTGTCTCAACAAGAATGAAAGTTTTATTGAATTTTCTCTTTAAATCATATGAAATACTAGCTGAATACCCGTGCTTCGCTATGGAGTACATTCAAATTAAATACAACGGTCAATGTATGCAATTAATGCCAAAAAACCCCAAAATATATACAGTAAAAATCGTTTATAAGAACATCCAGGGGACTTTAAAAACTGGTTCTTATAATAGATAGTTTTTATAACCGATAGATGACTTAAAACTGCTGAAAATACCAAATTCATTGTCACATAATTTCCATTTACACCTGAAACATGACATTCAAAAAATGATTAAGAGGTTCAAGTCCAATCAGGGAAAAACACACTGCTTATTTTCATATAAATATGTTTTTTTTAAACTCTTTCAAATACATAGTTCTAAAAATGTTAAAAAGAAAAATCAATAAAATTATATAGCTGTTATGAATGTACATACATAATGCAATACTTTGTTTTTCCATGTTTATTGATTTACCGAAAAAAAGTCAGTATTATATGTTTGTTTAGTTTTTTTTAGTTGTTTTTTTTTTTGTTGTAAATAAAAAGAATTTTCGGTTATCGCGACAGGTTCTTTGACAGCTTTTTTTTATCGGATCCTTCACAAAATCGTCATTGCAACGGTATTGATTGCTGAAAACATTTCTTTTAAACTCGTTCAAATGATCTGATGAACTGACACTGTCATCAATATCATCATCTCTGCCAGAAATCTCTGCATTTACGCCTGCAACAATATCTTCATCCGTTATATTCCCATGTGTTGCAAGAGCCAAATCTATGTCTTCATATTCCTGAAGTGAATCTTGTTCTATTGGCAAATCTCGAGCCCAGTCTTGAAGCGTTTCATCTCTAGCTTCTTGAATTTGAAAAATGGGAGGATTTTCACCCCTAAGAAAACCAGCCTGCCGGAAACAATTAGAAATCGTTAAAGGTTTAACATTATTCCATGCCTTTTCTAGCATGATGATAGCTTCCAGTATTGAAATCTTTGGTTCTTTCTTATTTTCAATATCGTTGATGATCTGTAGAATCAAGTTCTTCCTGAAATGAAGTTTTGAGGACTTAATGACACCTTGGTCCATAGGCTGTAATACGGAGGTTGTGTTGGGAGGAAGAAAAGTTAATTTAATGGCATGAAGACCTTGAACCGGAGGGTGGGCTGGGCAATTGTCCACAATAAGAATAATTCTCTTTTTTTGTTTAATAATTCTTGGTCCCACTTCCGTTACCAGTTTTCAAAGATTTCTCCCATCATCCAAGCTTTAGAATTCGAATGATAATCAACTGGCAGCGATTTTATATTTTTAAATGCCCTCGGATTTTTGTATTTCCCGATCACTAAAAGCTTCCATTTTTCAGTTCCAGTTAAATTTGCAGCAACCATAACTGTTATCCTTTCTTTTGAAAGCTTACCACCACTGCAGATTTCGTGTTTGAAACGCAACGTCCTATCCGCGGTCATCCTATAAAATAGCCCAGTTTCATCAGCGTTGAAGATTTCATGGTCTTCATAGCTTTCTCTTAACGCAGTCCAAACGGTTTTAAGCCAGTTATCAGAAACTCCTGATGGCACGGCCTTCGATTCTCCACTGATTCTCCCAAACACAATGGAATGCCTCTCCCGAAAACTCTGGATCCACGAAGCTGAACAAACGAAATCATATTTTTTAAAGAGCTTCGCAAATTCATTTGCTTTCGCTTGCAAAATCGGTCCGCTTAGGGGAATGTTGGCACTCCTTTGAAATTTAAACCATTGCAAAAGGGCTTCTTGTATGTCAGCATGTGGACTTTTTCGAAGTTTCTTTAGTCCGATCTTTTTCAAATTCTTCTTTTAATTTTTCTCTATTTTTAAAAATATTTGAAATCGTGGCATGACTCACCTTTAATTCGTTGGCTAATGCTCCATTTTTTTCACCGTTTTCTAATCTGGAAATTATACAAATTTTTTCTTCAACCGTGAAAGTTTTGCGTTTTGCACTCATCGTTGAATGTGTGGAGGTACAGACTGTGATGACTTTTCAGCTGTAGAAAGAGTTGTAAATGCTTTGCACTCTTTCCTCTCGTCACTAGTCTGGAATTTCTGCTGCCGTTTGGGTTGGTTCCGCACCTCATAAATTTTTCTTATCTTACTCCACTGGTGGGTGGAAGTTTTGGGGGACTGGCTTGGCGGGGTCAGCACTTACGATCATTATATCCCAGTTACTAGGGGTATGGACGGTGGCCCACTTTTCTTGGCAAGTTTTGTTTTCTGGAGGCACACTTTTTTAGCAATCCCTACTTTATGAGAGCTGACCACAGCCAAATTAGTTCGTTAGAGTTGGGTTTTATTTTACATTTAAAAAAATGAATAAAATGGTTGAAGAACAACGTGCTGCTACTTCCTGTTCATTCACAATTAACATGTTCTTATAAGCGATTTATTTTCCCAAACACCAATTGATTTTAAGTCACTAAAAGCGATATGTTCTTATTAACGATGTTATTATAACCGGACTTTGTATCCATTATAACACATGAGAATTGGCCGGGAACTAATAATTCCGTTCTTTTAAGCGCTATGTTTTTATATCCGGTGTTCTTATAAACAATTTTTACTGTATATATATTTATAAAAAAATCGTAATAGATATTTTTATAGACAAAATAATGTAGAAGAAAATATTCAAATTAAATCTAATAGAACATACTAAAAAATATAGTAAGCCCGGTGGCATAGTGGTTAAAAGCATCAAGCTGCCATCCCACAGGTCCAGGGTTCGACCCTGTGACTGGGCAAGGTCGACTCACCCTTTCATCCCTTGAGTGGGTCGATAAAATGAGGACCAAGCATGCTTGGGAACTAAACTCTGGGGGTCCCACGTCAGGTTGACCACCTGACTGAGACATATGCTGCATGGCACCCCAAGCCCCAAGGTCAAGAAAGCGGAGATGGGTACCGCTGGCCCTGGTCCACATCGGACTGTAGCGCCATGAGTTTTTTTAAAAATATAGTACAGTTTGAGGAACATTTCTTTTACTGTATTTTAATATTATTTTAGATATTTTCTTATCGCCTGCCATATTAGAAAGAAAAAAAATATTATTTTTTTTTCTATTGATTTTGTTGTTATGCACGTGATGCAAAATTAGTTTCAAGTATCACAAAAAGAAAAGAAACCATGTGAACAGCATTTAATAAATTAAATTCTAAAAATTTATCTTTAAAAATTCACCAAAAATCAGACAAGGAAAGTAAAGATTCGAAAAAGGTTTCATTTTAAAGGAATTTTTATGATCTTTCTCGTGATATAAATTTTATAACCTTCAGATTATTATTTTAAATGCAAACTTGAAAAAACTTACAAAAACAGCTTAAAAATTTAATTTTAAAAAATCTAAGAAGAATTTTCCAACAATCTCTCTTAGTGCACCCCTATACTATAAGAAGAATCGCCATGCAAAATTTTAGGTCCCTTTAGGTCCAGCGGTTTGGTCTGTGCATTATATGTCAGTCAGTCAGTTACGGAACTGTTTTATATATATAGATTAGTTTCAATTTCATTGTTTTTACTTTTCAAATAATTCGTAATTTTGCTGTAAACATTTATGAAAAAAAATTAAATAAATAAATAAAATAAAAAATTTAAAAAAAAAAAACCTCAGAGCTTATATAAATAATATTTTGAATAATCCAGAAGTACTTACATATATTTTATCTCAAACTGTGTGAGATATTTGTTAAAGGTTTATCAATTTGTTTTAACAGGGGCAGCTTGCCATTTTGTCAGCAACAAATTGTTTCATGTCTGTGGATGACGAAACTACTGATGTAGTTGCAATTTCAAAAACTGCAGGTCCAAATGAGATGTTAAAGGTAATGTTTCATTATGAATTTATATGAATATTGTCATGTAACCCCCTTTTTTTATTATGTCAGTGGTTAATTTCTGAGTAAACAGTATGCTGTAATGAGCTGCAACTCAGTGACTCTTTAAAGCTTTTGGACTCTCTCTCAAGAAGCATGTATCTAAAGTCTTTTTTTTTTTTTTTGTAATTTATGAAAGAAATGTGAGAGTTTTTTTTTTATGAAACTGTAATTTCTTAAATGAGATTTGATAGGCCTTATCCTACAATCGTACCGTAAGATCAAAATATTTTATATACATTTGACAATGTTTTTGAACACAAGGTATTCATAAATGAAAAAGATTACCTTTCTTTCTTTCCTTTTTTTTTTATTATTATTTATTTCTTCAGTCATGTTTCTATGTAGAACTTTTTTAATAACAAACTTAGATTTCATTCAATATATAGGTAAAGGAGTCAATTTTTCTTATTGCTTTTATTTTATTCTCCACCATACATCTATATATTTAAGTTGCTAAGTTGATTTTTTGGGCAGTCCATGAGAGAAAACTACTGCATCAATTTACTTCATTTTAACTTTAAATGAAAGATTTTAATCTATAGATGTGTCAAATTTGGTTTTTGTAACCACAATTTCTATTAATGAGCGATATTTTACAATTAAAACATTGCTTTCTGTCCATGCTCAGTGACACGTTTAAATGTGGCTTGAGATACTTACTTGGCACGAGGCCGCCTAAACATGTTAATTTGTATATTTCAAGGAATCTCTCTAGCTCTCCCTCTGCCATTTTTATTTTTAATTATGTTATTAGAATTAAACCTGGATATTGTTTATTTCACGCTGTTAGGTAACCTTATTTCTTTTTATTGGATTCAATAGTAATTTTTTAAAGTGTATTTCTCTATCCTTAATATTATGATTTTTAACATTTGGCAATGATTTATAATTTGTGTATTAGATCATTTATTTCCTATCCAACCGACATGTTTTGACGGGTACCAACTAGTGATTATTTATGTATATTTATGAATGTTTTATATCAGGGTTTTACATCACATATGTTATTTATTGAAATGTTTCTTAAGTATTATTTTTTATAAGAAAGATATAACTACTGCTTTTGTGTATTCTTTGTTTATAAATAGAATATTTTTAATATACCTCCTTTCCTATGAGAGTAACAGAGCCTGAGGTGGGCATGCTAATTGCAAAATTTGATCTAAAGTAAAATAAGATGGCTAAATCTTGCATTTTAGTATTAGTCAATCTAAAGAACCTTGAAAAAGTGCAAAATTTTTGTAAATAGCTGTTAATAATGAGTAATTTCAACAGTTACTGTAACTTTTTGGTGAGCAAAATCTCTATGATTTTAACTTAAAGCAGATTTCAAACAGGTTCAGAGATAAGGGTGAAATTCAGAATGTGGAAGAAGCTGTTGAACAGATTTTAGGTTTCTGCCATTTAAAACATGCCTGTTATTCTACTACTATGCAGTTTTTCCTTTCCTTGTAAATAATGTTATTCTGGCCTTTTTCAGATTGATAAAAAGTATGCTTTGAATAAATAAAAAACATTTACTCATCAAAGAACTTTTTTAAAAATGGAATAATTAAATATATTTAAGAACCTTTTTAAATACATGTAATAATCTCTAATTAAATTCTAGGGTAAACCACTGTGTTTCTCCAGTCTTAGCAAAATATACAAAATATATATTGTGAAATATACATTATTTAGTTACACTTATTCTTTTACTACTAAAACACCAAAATTTATTTTTTAAAGAGTTATTAAATTTTTTTTCAGTACATTTTCTTTCAAATTACCAAAAATCCATTGCTTTATTACAATAGACTATTACATCTCAATATCCTATGAATTGTGTTTTTTTTTTTTCAAATTAATATCCATTATTCTTTTCTCACTCTTTTTCTGTGTAATGGATATTCACACTGTACTAACAATTCAAATTAATAAAATGTTTACAAGATTACTCTTTTTGCAATATTTATAATTTCACTTCATATCTTTCAAACTATCAATCATATAAAAATCATAAATTGAAGTTACGTATCTTTTAAAGAATTCCCACCTCCAATTTATTTATTTTTTTCCTCTATAAAAATTTTTTTTGGAGAATAAGTAAACTAATTTTGTTAACTATAGATTTGGTAAAAGTCACTGAAGAAAAATAGCAGAAAGAAAGAATTATTTTTAGCTTATGGAAAATTAGAAGGAAGTTTTTGACTATGAATTCTATGTGAAAGATTTTTAAGATTTTGAATCTTCAATATTCATTTTAAACAATGAATGTCTTGTGGAAAAGTTCTTGTTTAATCAATATAAATTTGGCGAAAAAGGACATATGGAGAATGTTGTTTTAAATAAGAAAAAATAATTGAATATTTAGATGTGTGCAGTCACATGTGCTGCACAGAGACTATTTAGAGCTGTGCAGCACATGTGCAACAGAATTTAAAAATTCTGTTGCATAAAATGTAATTTTTATTTGCTACTTAGTTTAACAATGATTGATTTAATAGAATGTATGTATCATCTTTAATCTGAAAGTTTTTGTCTTAAAATCGAGAATCTTTTTATTAAAGTATGTAGAATTACTGCTCTTTTCCAAGCTTCATTTATCAATTTTAGTTTATTCCTCAGGGGTCAGCATGTTTAAAGAGAATAAGATAATGATGAAAATGATAATTCCTGATGATTATCCAAACGTCTTTTGTTAATAATATTAATTAATTGCATAGGTTCGAAGTAATGTTCAAAGAGAAAAAAATGACGATGATGGTATTCCAGTAGAAGAGAGGGGATCTACCACAGCTTGTGAAATTAATTACGTGTAAGTTTCAAATTTCATACAATATGTAATGATACTTTTGAGTGGATTGTGATTAAATTTTTTTATTTTTGACACCTTTTTCAATAGGAAAAAATTCCAAAGCTTCCAAGATAGGAAACTTAGAATCAATGCTGAAGACAGAACACAAGTAAAGAAAGCTCGACACGAAGGAAATTTGCATGAAGTTCTTTTAGATAGGTAGGTTTGTAAAAATGAGTTTGTAATTTTGATTTGTATTTAAAATTCTAGCAAAATATTATTTACTAGATGTAAATGATCTTTCAGTAATTCCAAAATGTACTATTTTATGTCCATAAATTATTTTAGTCTGTGAATAGTTTTTGAAAGTTTAAGAAATCTGCATAAACATAAGGTATTGAAATATAGATCATTCATCCCATGCATATGCATTATTGCCCCAAGACAGGATGATTAATTTCCTTGGTGGCTATGTAAATTAATTTTAATTCTTATTCTTATGTTATAAGGTCTCTTTAATGAAAAAATTCTATGTTTTTAAATATTATCTATGGTAGAAAGTTGGGTTTTGATAAGAAGACAATCTACTAAACAGATTATTTTTACTCAGGTGTACTGGATTAGTATATACAATGAAGAGCCAAAAAAACTGGTACAGGGGTGCGTATGCAAATAATGGAGATATGCAACCAATCAGCATAAAGTGATGCGGTCGGCAGCACCTATATAAGACAACAGGTGTTTGGTGAAGCTGTTAGATTGGTTCCTGCTGTTACAATGGCAGGTTATCATGATTTATGTGACTTTGAACGTGGTGTTATAGTCAGCGCCCGAGAGATGGGACATAGCATCTCTGAGGTATTGATGCAATTTGGATTGTTACGCACAACCATTTCATAAGTGTATCATGAATATCAGGTATCCGGTAAAACATCAAATCTCTGACAGTGGTGTGGCCGGAGAAAGACTGACCATTGACACCTGATGAGAATTCTTAAACAAAATAAACGTGCAACGCTTCAAATTTCTATGGATTTCAGCGCTGAGGCATCAACAAGTGTCAACATGCAAACTGTTCAACGGACTGTCATTGATATCGGCTTTCGGAGCTTTAGGCCCATTTGTGTACCTTTGTTGACTTCATGGCACAAAGCTTTATACCTTGCCTGGGCCCTCCAACACCTCCATTAGACTGTTGGTGACTGGAAACACGTTGCCTGGTCTGATGAGTCTTGATTTCAATTGTATCGGCGGATGGACGTCTACAGGTATAGAGACAACCTCGTGAATCCATGGACCATACATGTCAACCGTGGACTGTTCAAGCTGGTGGAGCCTCTATGATGGTATGGGGTCGTGTGCAGTTGGCATGATATAGGACCCCTGACAGATGACGGGTACATAAGCATCCTGTCCGATTATCTGTACCCATTCATGTCCATTGTGCATGCTGATGGACTTTGAGAATTCCACCCCCACCACCACCTCTGAGTTGCTACTAAGTGGCTCCAGGATCACTCTTCTGACTTTAATACTTCAGTTGTCTACCAAAATCCCCAGACATTATTGAGCATATCTGGGATGCCTTGCAACATGCTGTTCAGAACAGATCTTCACCCCCTCCACTCCTATGGATTTGTGGACTTCCTTGCAGGATTCATGGTGTGAACTGCCTCCAGGATACCTTCAGGCATTAGTCGAGTCCATGTCATATCATGTTCCGGCACTTCTGCATGCTTGTGGGGGCCCTACATGATATTAAGCAGTACCAGATATCAGGTGTACCAGTTTGTTTTGTTTTCTCTCAAGTGTATATGTAAGTGGTTCAAAATACTGCAGATATTCATATATTAATTTCTCATATTGTTAACTTTTTGTGCTATTGTAAAGATACTTCTACTGGTTACTACAAAATACACCTTGTTACCGCAAATGTGTACAAAGTGGTCCTTATCAGATTTTTTCCACTGTTTGTTATTGAACTTGATGAACATGCTTAAGATACTATGCTTTACTGACATTAAAAGAGAAATGGATGAACTTGGAGCTAATGTAACTTAATTAACCTGAGTTCTCATAAGAGCAAGAATTAATTTGTTGCTTTGTTCTACTAATAATCTATTAAATTGGGGGAGGGGAATTATAGTCTTCATGAAATATCAGATAAATGTGTTGAAGTAGAAAAAAGCTTTGGTACCATTAATATAGATATCACTAATTTTTTTTAAATAATTCTTAAATGTCTAGTTACTGTTTTGAGAAATAATTTTTTTAACCGTGTTTTTAAAGTAATATGTCTGATTAGAAATTTTGTATGGAACTAAGATTGACATATCACTTAAATTAATGTTTATTCTATAAATATATCTAAATTTATACTCTTGACCAACACACATTTGGAATGTTTAGATGTAGTTACGATATCTTCTATTATTGGCATTCTTCTTTTAATGAGAAAAAATATCCATGTAAGAAAAATTTGTAGAGAATTTATGGAGAAATTTTTTAGCACATATAAATAAAAAAAACTGGTATTTGTGGTTATGAATAGCAGTGACTGTTTATATGTATTTGTTTTTTTTTTATAAAAATGATAGTTAATAAAAAATTTTAAAAATTGAGACAATTCTCTTCTTTTAATATTTTAATTTTAACTGAATACTAAACTGTTCCGGTTGGAAGAATTAATTTCTTTCTCAATTACCAGCTTATTCAGAGATAATTCAAGCTTTGATTTGTATCATTATGCTTCTCTTTATGTATTGTTTCTTTTATTAGTGACAAGTATACTGTGTAATTGAAGACAATAAATCTGTACTGTTTTTTACAGGAGATCTAAAATGAAGTCTGACAAATTTTGCAAATAATTTG
Organism: Dolomedes plantarius; assembly: GCA_907164885.2. Classification (NCBI taxonomy): domain Eukaryota; kingdom Metazoa; phylum Arthropoda; class Arachnida; order Araneae; family Dolomedidae; genus Dolomedes; species Dolomedes plantarius. The sequence goes on along the minus strand of OU015491.1, from coordinate 139,420,256 downwards.
TACTATGTAAGCAATTTTTGACTGATGACAGATACTGTACATAGGAATTTATTAAATTCTTTTACAAAAAAAAATATGGCTTAATTTTTGTGCATTACAGAGAACAATATTACAAACGTTATTCCCTACACTTAAAATTAAATTTTAATTTACAAGTTGACTATGTATACTTATTTAAAAATTAAAATAAATTTTACTGAAAAAGAAAGTTCCATCATTGTTTGCTACCATAAAAATTAAATTAAATTAAGAGTTATTTATGTATTTAGGAAGAACATTTTTATTTTCATAGAATGAATACACATATAAAATTTGTGACTTAATTTGGAGTATGGTCATTTCAACATTGCCCTGCACAATGTAATCAGTACCATAGTGTTCCTCCTTCTGAAATAAAAATATAGTTTTCAATGGAACTATACATGTGTTGAAGATGATTACTATTTTTTACCAACATTATTTATAGGAAGGTTTAGAACAGTGTTTACAACCTTTTTTTTTCTCGCAGCACACTTGAACCTACAGTTAAATTTCCACAGTGCCCTTAAATTATAATGATAAAAGAAAGAGTATACCTTTTTGATTTATTTATTAACACTAATTGTGCCATCTACGGATGGGTTGCAAAACTTCAGTTTTCAAGGCTACACCCCATCCACTTTAGAAATAAACTGGTATTATACACATTTTTTGTTTCTCTTATATATATATATATATATATATATATATATATATATATATATATATACTATATTATGTATACATTTATTCTAACTATATACTCGTATAATCAATTTAAGAAGCTTTAATTTTGATATGTATACTTGTGCTTCGGACTTCTTTTAAAAATAATTTAATATCTTTAAAATGCTTCATGGTGCACCTAAAATTCTCTCATGGCACACCGGTTGAAAATCAGGTAGGAAGAAAGTCATAGGAAACTGTAGGAAGAACATAGGAAACTGTAGGAAGAAAGTCATAGGTATAGCTTGTATCGGACTTGATTACTCAGGTCACATGGCACAGAAAACTAACAATGGCAGTTGCAATTGTTCCATTGTATTTTCTTTTGTTTTGCTACTTTATAAACAGTACTTTGGAATAAATTAATCTTATTCATGATTAACCCTAATTTTTTTTTTTTTGTGTCTACTACTACTTTTTCAAATAAATTATCTCATTATCATCATTTTAAAAATCTAAACTATGCTAGTTTAATATTAGCTAAAAAACTATGAAATTAATTTTGATAAAATTAGAAACAAAATCAAGCAAGTAAATTACTAGTGCTCCATAACATCATTAAAAGAGCTTATATTTAATAACCTTTATATTAAGCCATTAATATAAAGGACAATGGGATTTACCATGTTCACCATTGGAAATGTTCAGTCCCATTCAGTGCCAGCTTGTTTACTGCACTATTAAGAAACAATTTAAGAAGTTTTAAAAGAATTTTCATAATTTATTTTAATAATGTTACTTAATTATCTCTTAAGTATGATCATACTTGTGTTTCAGATGACCCAATAACAAACCACCTTTCACTGAAAACTTTAGAATTATTTAAATTCCCACACAATTATGTTACACTGCTCACTTCCAGCTGCATAGCGAAATGTCCCAGCCCAAAACATCTCTACATCTTAGGGTACTACAAAGGTAAATTTGCGTATGTGTATATCTTAATTTGTGTTAATAAATTAAGTTGGTAGTTGTGGCATCAAGAATCTTCAAGTACAGGATCATCACTTTGAAGATGTACAAAGCACAGAAAAGAGAATGCAATCTTCATTTTTATGCTTCTAAATATACCTCATTTTATTTTAATATGGGCAGTGAAAAAGAAAAGAAATTGTCATTCTATAAAGGTATTTTTTAATGGTAATCTTAGTTTGGTTTGTTTTGTAGTGCTATGGTCAATTTTTTCTACACAAGGGCTAATTAGACCGGAACCTACTGCTTATAGCTGATTTCAAACGGGTACAAATGTCCATGCTTAGAGTGGGACTCGAACCCATGGACTTGGGTGCCAAATGCCTGCACCCTAGCTATTTGGCCATTGTCCGTCAATGGTAACATGAACTGAAATGACTTCACATAGGTTCTTCAATAAAATGCAAATTATTGGAAGTGCAAAAGTAAATATGATTGTCTCAAATAACCACTAGGAACTTATGGAAAAAAAAAAAGAAAAATAGAAATTTAAAAGATTAATAGCTTCATGAAGACATCTGCTCCTATTATCCAAGAATTTTAGAAGAACCTGAGCTTATGATCCTCATCATGAAAAGAATTAAAAACTGCTGTTTTCACGGGACTTGTCCAGCAGTATAAAATGATTCACTTGTACAATGTAGTAACAAAGGTTACACTGAAAGAAATAATTTATACCAATGTCACCTTAAGACTTTATGATGCATGACAAAACATCAAAAATTATGTCCAGTAGTCTAGAATGAGTATGCAACATTCAATCAGGAATCCTTTTTTTTTCCCATCAACTTTTAGGCATCTGCAGGGGAGCCTAAAAAGACTTGATTCTTGGTATGGAGTTTGACCCTCACCCCAATTCATTTTAAAAATTAGTATTGTTCTAGAGATTTTCATATGATAAACCTATAGCCTAAAATCAAGCTTTACAACCAGACTTTATTCTACTTATAAGTGAACTTCGAATCTTATCTAATGGGCAAATTTATAATTTAGGTTGGGCAGTATTTATCAACGATTAAAACTAGTTGACCTTTGGACTAGATTTTTTGTTCCAATTTACTGTTATATTAATATTCTGCAAATGCAGAAAATTATTTTCCTTGGTTGAAAATTTTTATTTACCTTTTATATTTATACATATATTTTTTTATACATTGTTACATACAGTGCAGTAGTGGTGAGCATCAATTACATCCAAAATTATATATGTAACTCCCAATAGGAACTTCAATGTGTTGCCTATGAAATATGAGAATAAGAAATGCTGATAAAATTAAATGTATCAAGACTTTCTCAGATATGTACTGAATGTCTAAATGCAATGACAGTATTTTAAATAAGTAATAATATTCAGTTAAAACCCAACTTCTTTGATTTACATAGTGAATACATAATTATATGAGCAGTATGAGAGTATAGTTATCATTTTAGGCTAAATCTTTGTCAGCAATCTGAATTCAGAGTTAAATAATTTTAGTAGTAGAACAAATAAACTAAAAATTATATTCAAGTTTAATTATGAAGACACTTAAAAAATATGCTTCAGCTCGGATAATGTCAACTGACGACTCCTTTTGTTCTTTATTAAAGGCTTTGGAAAATAGATTTAATAACAAGAGACTTATTGTAAATACCCACATTTCAGAATTACTTTCGATTGAAAGGTTACACAATGAATGTGCTAAGGATTTAAGATCAGTAGTTGACCAGCTATATAAACATTTAAGAGCTCTAAAATTATTAGATTTGGACTTAGATAAATTCTCTGGCATTTCATTCATTATTGAATTTAGGCTATGGCCTTTAAGTAGGGATGCGACATCGATGTCGATGTTTTGATAAAAACATCGATGTTTTGATAAAAACATCGATTTATTGAAGCCGATGTTTTTTTAACATCGATGTTTTACGTTGTCTCGATGTTTTTTTTTAATGAAAAAGTACCGTAATAAAAAAAAATTACCACGTAGCATAATTTTGACACTCAGTAAATGTTAGTCTGAATTCTGAAAAGGACAAATACAAAAGGGGGAATGATTCCTTAGCAAACAGACAAATGGCAATTAACAACCAATGAACCAGTCAGAGCGCTTGGAATGTTCCTGACACTCCAGAACCTTCCATGGGGTTTTATTTTACAAATAGTATATACACGAGTGCATCCATTTAAGTTTTTGTTTTGTTCTGGTTTTATATAAGTTGACGTTAATATTATTAGTAAGATGCCTCCCAAAAGTACCGTTTGGAAATATTTTTACAAAAACCTCTGACAAATTGGCGAAATGCAATATTTGCCTTAAGTCCCTCAAAACTTCTGGCAATACCACGAATTTATCTGGACATTTGAAGGAAAAACATGGCTGTATTTACAACGAGAATTTTGAGTCATCAAAGTAGCCGAAAGCAACCAAGTTTTTGTCATTTGTGTCTGCCCAATCAGAGAGTAAAATTAAATCAGCCCCTTCCCCCACGACTAACGGAAGTAACATTAACGTTAGAGGTTACTAAACCAGTTTTAAAAAATGGATCTTCTAAAACATCGATGTTTAGTTATCGATGTCACATCACTACCTTTAAGCCTAATGTGATGTAAACTTTGTCCTTTAGATGTCTTTAGCTCCTTAAGGATATAGATCACAATTATGATAAAACTTACAAGCAGAATTATAAAATCTAGTTTACAGCAGTAAATGCAATTGCTATATTGATATCAATTACAAACACACACATTCTTTTTAAACATACAATGCTTTAAATTACCCTCCCCAAATTTCTGGGTTTGTATTAATTTCTGAAAGATGAAATTAAAGGCTCATTTAGGACCTAAACACACACACAAAAAATAAATAAATAAACACACATTACAATCAAATAGTTAACTAATGCAAACTTTTAGCTTGCTTACAAGAAAGGAAAAAAAGTTTTGAATATGATTGGTTGAATATGAAGGACTCAATTCTGCTTAAAAGAATTTCACTGTCCTATCCTTTAAACTAAACATTTATGAAAGTTGAAACCACATTGAATCCTGACAATATTTTTCATCATGACGGATATCAGCTCAAAAAGATTAAACAAATTTTTAACTTCTGTCATCTATTATTATCAGTCATAGATTACATATTGTCATATTAAAATTTAATCACACTGCCAAAATAAATGAATGTCAACTCTTTAGTGAAATATTGAAATTATGCACAATAAACAGACAAAAGTATGACCTTCAAGATATTCATGTACACAGAATTATTAAGTATTAAACTTGACCTTTAATCATGACTTCTCAGCAAGGTTAAGAGGCAAGATCTGTTAACACAGGGTTGGTTGGTTGGTTGGGGTTTAATGGCGCAAGGTCCAGAGAGGATATGCTGTACCAAACACATGGTAAAATCCGAACAAAACTTAACACAGGGCAAGCAAAGCAATAAATGCATTGTCTGAGCAGTATCTTATTTAGACAGATTTTAGATTGAGGGGAAGTTAATTAGAAAAAGGTCCTGAAAATATTAAATTTAAAATCATAGTCATAAGAGAAGACCCATTTTGACAGCAGCAAATTTGATGCTGTAAGAGCCAAAGCCAGGAAAAAGTTTCTTACTGGGCTCTTTAATCTTGTTCAGGTACCCAGGGTTGGACTCGGGCACTGAGCTAAAAATTAGCTTCAAATCAGGAAATCTCCCCCCCCCCCCCTCTCTCTCACACACACAGGGACTGCCAATTTATATATTAAGTAGAAATTATTAGTATTTCTCAGATGATACAATCTAGAACAGATCTATAGTCCTTGCACATGATTTTTTCTTTTACTATTAAAAAAGGGATTTCAAACAAAAATAAATGAAAGTTAAGATTTTTAAAGAACCTTAAACTGCTTTCCTGAAAATTAAGGCTTGCAAAACCCTGAATTTATTTTTGAACATGCATATAAATTAATGATGAGCTGATCTATCATCAGTTAGTTGACATATTAAACACTAAGTATTACAGATGCTGATGTATAATTTCACAGAGCTCATAAGCTCTATTCTTTTAAGATGCCACCATATATTTTTCAGCAAAAAGTTTGCTTCAAAAATGTTGTATCATTGTGTGAATGCTACTATGTCCATATTTGCTACTCACTGACATACTTGTTTCATATCAAAATTCACAAGCAAAATTAATTAGTAATTTTTGGGAAACACTTAGAAAATTTATTGCAAGTTTGGGAAATGGTTTAGAGGTAAATTAAAATTTATTTATCAGTAGCATTCTTCTCGAGACATTTTGTAACTTTTATCATTCATGTCCAATGGTGCAATGAGCATTTCCTTCTTTATTATTTAAGCCCTGGCATACCTTATATCTTTATGAATTAAAAAGGGGTTTGTCTTCATCTGATTATGGTTTCCTCCAGTATCACTTGAGCATTATGGATGGGATGTTCATAACATCAGACATTTAACATATTTTGCCTTTCTAAACGAAATTTTTGTAATAAATAAATATGACAGATTGAACTAATGTTTTTAATTTCTAACAAAATCCCACCAATTAGATTCGAATTATAAAATTATTTTTCATGTATAACCAAAACTATATGGTTTTTCAATCAATGCAATTACAAGCCAAGTATGGGTGCAGTGGGCAAGAGCAGCGGGCCAGTGATCTGAACATCCCTCGTTCGATGCTCATCGCTGCAAATCCACCGCTGTGTTCACTAATGGTGGCAGGGCACATAAAATAGGACGTGGCTGCAATGTCCTCAAAGTTCTCAAATTTACCTCTGGAGGTGTAGGGTCAAGTGTTCCGGTTTTGTCACTTGACTCGGTTCAAAACTGCAGGACCAGTCATTAAGCCAAGTCAGACTCTGACCCTTGTGGTGTTAATGCAAAACAGGAGCTGCACCTTCATTGCCCATAGCCTTCAGGACTTCATCTGATGTTACTGTCAGTCAAGTGGCATAAGCAACAACTTAAGCTGAGTTAATGAAGGAAGATGAGGTATTAAGACCCAACATGATACCCAATTAACTAAGTAATTTGTATTTATCCTTAACTACCTTATTGACACAGATTTTGATGACATATGCACACAAAAATGGAATTTTTTTTTTTTCAAAAGCATAACGAGTATATTTCATATGGTACTTTTTTTTATGCATTAATATTTATTTTTACCACTCATATTTTGCAACTTATATCACATTAATTTTTAGATGGGCTTGCTGTTTTGAAAGAATAATTAATGCATTTAGATACATTTTGTTTTCTTTCCTTAAATTAAAACCATATGGTTTATTTTTACTTGTACCTCTATATGAAAAAAAAAATAGTTTTCAGTTTTAAGTAAACAGTTATTTCCTATACTTCAATAAGAAAAAGTATATTTACCCAAGATTCATTAGATATTTCTAGGAACCCCTTTCAGACATTACTCCTCCTAACATGTCTTTAAAAAATTATAAAAGAATATTCATGTCAAAAGATAATGATTTTTTAAAAAAATCTTGAATTCAAAACACTTGCATTAATATTATAGCTGACATATAAGGAAATTAAAATTTGGGATTGTTAGGAAGGTACTAAACAGTTATAAATATATGAAAAACTATCCACAGCGTGAAGGTGAAACTTCCCCAGTAAACAAATAGTAATATACATATTAGGTCTTGACAAAATTTTCAGATCAGCTGTTTTAGATAATATAAACCAGATGACAATATTTTTGCAGTATACATAGAAGCTAATTTTTGAAAAAGAAGTTGGCAATTATTTTTTAATATGTTTGTAAAAGAATTGAATGTTGTTGTGTCTGAATTTAGTTTGCTTATAATTATGAAAGTACAAAGGGAAATTCCTTCACATTTTAAAAACATCTGAAATTTACCTTAACCCTTTCGCGGCGAACGGCACGTATACATGCCAGCAGCTATCCGTGTTTCTGGCCGACTGTCACGTATACGTGCCAGCAGTTATCCGCGTTTCTGACTGACTGTCACGGATATGTGCCAGTAGTTTGGAACATTTTATTAGTTAAATTTTGGGGCACAAGATGGCACTACATGTCTATGAAATTTGGAGTACACGTAGTTGGGACCATCTATTCGAAAACAAGACTAGTATGAATCAAATGCTGTCTATCGTTTTATGTAAACAAATGGAGGAAGGGATGTATTGCATCTGGCTGTCAACAGGTAGGGCATTTAAACTTTGCACATGATCTTTGTTTACGAGCAGTTTTGTTTTTCTTTTGCGGTGGGATTGTAGCATTGGTTATATGGGTTCACCGTTTAGTTTTGAGTCAGAATCAGATCCTGCTGCAGTGAGATTTCTTTCCTTTGAGGATTTAATATGGCAAAAAGGAGAAAATATTTAACAGAATACGAAATTTCTGAATTGATTAGAAATGTGTCTGAAACTGGAAGTGATTAAGAAAAGTAGTGACTGTGATACAGAAATCTCGTCAGGTGAATCTGTTTATTTGGAACACCAAGATTAGTGTGATGATGAAGATATATCAGACATTTCTATTCTGAGTATATCACAGGACTGTGCTTCTTCGTGGTCTTCTCATGTAAGGGATTTAACTCAACTAACATTCACAGTGGCATGTGGAATAAAAGTCGATGTTGTATCAAATGAATTGGATATTTTAGGTTTTATTTTATGAAACTAATGGATTTAATAACTAAATTAATGCTTATTATATTATACTAACCACATTAATGCGTATGAGAGGTACGTAAACCCGGAAAGTGAATAGAGTTCATCCTCAAAGTATTTTTTGCCTGTAACTAAAGAAGAAATGTTTAATTTGCTTTGACAATTTTGATGGGTATTGTGAAAAAAAAAAAAAAACGAAAATTAAGATGTATACTCAACGAATCCCATGATTGCAACATCTTTTTTCAGTAAGGTTATCAGTCGGGACCAGTGCATCAAAATTCTTCGAGACTTGCATTTTACTTCTTCTGATGCCAAAATGATTGAAAAAATTAAACCTTTTTTAGATTTAATCATTCAAAACTTTCAGAGTTCTTGATATATTCCTGATAGGAATATATCAGTTGATGAAAGTCTCTTAGTATGGAAAGGGCGACTAGGATTTCGACAGTATGTCCCAGCAAAAAATATTTTACTGTATAACAAAAACCTTTTAGTGGAGAAATAATAAAAGAATGTGTAAGTAACCCATATATAGCTTAAATAAATAGATTTGCTCGTAAATGTTACTATTTTGGAATTTTTCGTAAAATTAGACTTAGCGCTTAAAAGTCCACCGGCCTGAAGAGAACGTTCACGAGAAAGACTTCCGGCCTCAGAGGAAAGCGTGTGATTGGAACTGCCACCGCGAAAGGGTTAAAGGTGTGAATCAAAAAGGTTATTAGAATGCAAAAAATAAAGTAATTACATAAAAATTTTGTTTTATTTAATGTAAACAATTTTTATATTGATAGTTATGGAATAAAACTATTTAATTTACACACTGTTATAACATATGAAAACAGTCAAAGAGAGGGTTTGAAATAAATTCATCAGCATCAACAATATGAAACACTAAAAAAAATTGAGCAATTCTTGAAAAATTAGTCAAATTTTTAAAATGCAATACATTTATAGAATTTATGAGATTATGAATTTCACAAATGAAATGACAATATTTTAAAAAGTATTTACAAAAGAATTTATCAGAAAAGCAAAGAAGCAAAATAAAGTAGAATCCTATAATACACAAACTAATGTATCAAAAACTCTTTCTTAAATATTTTCTACTACAAGAAAGGTATTATTTACAGGGTGTCTACTGGACTACAGATAAAAAAATTAATGACCTCATTTTCACTGAGATACTGGTATATAATTAATAACTGTAATATTGATATACATTACAATATTTCCATTTTATAGATTATATCTACATAACAGTGATTTGAAAAATTATGTACAGTAATTTCTTAAAATACATTAAAACCAAAAAGATAATTAAAACTAAAATTTTTATATCTTATGCAAAATATAATTTGAATCATATGTATATATATATATTTGTACACGTAACTAATATCAGGATAGAAAAACCTCAAAATAGTCTCTATAAATATGTAAAAACTAAAATTAGCTCACAAAATTTGAAACCCAATACTGCTTTCTAGGACAAAATATCATGGTATGGCCCTGAGGAAGAAGGCTGTATTAACTTTCAAATTCCACATACAGCTTGCTTTTTTGCATATTTATACTGAATGTTTTAAGATATTTCTTCCCTATCTTATTTCTCTAGTTTAATTTTCTAACACTTAATTAATGGTTTATATGTACATAATCTATTAACACAGCTGCCAAAAAGGGAAATGGAAATCAGGAAGACCTTACGGACGAGATGAAATAATAATTAAAAAAAAAGTGTAGGCATGAAATTTTTGATGATAAACATATGATATACAGAAACCCATTCAGACTAGAACATGGAAAATGAAAATTATTGGAGAGATTTTCGCAAGACAGTTTCTCTATGCTGTAATTTAGGGGGGGAATTAATAATTTCAAATTTTGGACAATTTTCTTATCTGTCAAGCTATTTAATTATATGAAGATAAAAACAACTCCAGCTAGAAACTTATTAATAAAATATAAAACTTTTTTATTAAAACAGTTCTATTCAGAAATCATTAACTTCTGGGGTCTTCTTTGTTTGAGGCGGGGGGACACTTGATATTTTAAATGTTAACATTGTGCACACCAAAATGTAAAAAAAAAAAAAAAACTAGAAAAAAAAAAAAAGAGACTGCAGCACATAATTATTAAAAATGATAGCTGATAAATAAAGTCAACATTTATTTCAACAAAATATACTTATTAAATGGCAATGTACAAACAAAGAGGATTAGGATGAAATCCAATTGAAATTTTTGGAAATCACTCTCAAAAAACTGGTAAAAGTATTAATGCAATGTATTACTCCATAATAATTTTGAAAACATGTCTTTCCCAAACACAATCACCAATTTCAAAAATTGTGTTTAATCAGACAGTTTAACTTGAAGAATGTTTATGAAGTTGATTACCTTAATAATGAATGTTTCAGAACCTATAATAGTGAACATTTTAAAACCTAAATGTATGATGTTGTATAAGTTTATTCTTAGAGCCAAGCACTGTAGGCAATCTGCACTAAAATTAATGGTGATATATCATAAGATTTCATATGTTTAATCAAATGAGTTTCTTTTAAGAAACAGAAAATTGGTTTTTCTTCTTAAGTTTTTTAGAGGAAATAGAAAGTAGAGACCAGGTGGTGAAATTTGAATTTTTTTGGTGACGTTCATAATTTTTATGACCAGTAGACACCCTCATTACTGAATAGATAAATATAGTATATAATTATTACAAAATTAACAAAATTACACAGGAGAAAAGGCAACGCAATTAAAATGCACCAAATATCCTTGTGAGCAAAATTAAAGCAAAATCCAAACTGTCAACTAAAAAATTAATTTTCTCCAGATAATTAGAAAGTTTAAGGTCTTTAATTTCATAAATTTTCAAAAACATTAGCCAGATGTAAAATATCAGACCATCATAACTGTTACATATGCAATAATTTTTTTACAATAAAATTCACAGCTGTTAGTGGGGATTGCATGCTTCGTTTTGGGGCTAATATGTAAGAAAACAATAAATGTAGCATGTCTAATTAGTCTATAAATTATACTCAATATCTGTAAAACAATACAACTAGAAAACTCTGTCATCTTACATTGTTCTTGCAGTGAAATATTTTATAATTTTTAAAAGTTGGAACAAAAGCAATCCAAATGTCACATAGTGAACAGGACTTTAATATGGGACAGAAATAGTTTTAATGAAACATTATGTGAAGAATGAATGATAAATATAAATAAACTGGGGATTTTATTTTCCTACATAGTGAGAATTTTTCTGGAATATTTACACACATTAGGCACACTGGACTTGAGTTGAGAACAAGAAGTAGCCTGACTGTGACAATATTTTTTTTTTAAAAGAGAGAACAAAACACATAATTTAAAAACAGCCAGGCATGAATCTTAATGTTACTTAAAGAAAATTTGTGTCTTCAACGACAAAAAAAAATAATAAAATGTATTCTTCAAAAAATATATGACATAACCCAAACGTGTGTATTTATTATATGTATACTTGGTAGAATATTTTAAAACTATTAAAAATACGAAACCAACTTTGTAAACTGCACTTATTCAAATGAACCAGAACACAGCAGCTGTAGAATGGATGTATGAACATGCCCCCCTCCCCCCTTTAAAAAAAAAAATTATTCATAACCAATATCAGCTTAAGAATAAATACTTAATACCAGTAATTCGAGTTTCCCCTTAAAGTTATTTCATACATGAAGACACATGAATACTATGCAGAATTGACTGAAACAGAACACATCACTTTTGCTTCAAATATACAAGTTTTACAACAAAGCAGTATGTTGTTCCTGAGGTCAATTTTGGCTTACAGAACTGAGGAATAATGAGGCACAAATCTGAGAACACATATACAGAAAAATTTTGAAAAGGTTAGCTGACATGATATTTTTTCAGCAGCACAGTACAATCCAGTTTCAAAAATAAAGTGTATCACAAGTTCTTCAGGTATAGAGACTGAATAGTAGTTTCTCTTTGCCTAAAAGTTTCAATCATTTTTATGCCAAAAATGAATATGTTTGGCACCACAGAACTACAGTATTTAGTCAATGGTAGAGTGACTTGGTCTTTGGCTTCCATAATTTTGTTTCACTTTAAGCCATTCAACAAACTCATCTAATAGAACAGGCCCTGTAAGGAAAAGCAAAAAAAGTAAATAAAAAAATTTAAGGAAAAGCTAATGTAAAAGTAATACTATCAAAAATTACTGATAAAAATTATAAGTGTTTAAGTTTACTTAGACAATTAATAATGTACATAAGTATTTACAGATACAGTGATATCTTGCTATAATGATAAACAAATTTGTAAACTGGCAAATTATCTTTTCTTACAGGCCCAGGAAAATTTACAATTATTTGAATATAAAAAGGACACTTAATACTCCTTGAACAATGATTTATTCACAGCATTTCTTTCCCCCAGAGAGTGACTTCTTCACAGCAATATTAGGATGAAAAAATGTTAGAAGACAAGTATAGTCACATGGGCATTTTTAATGAATGTGATTCTCACCCAAGTACTTTTCTTGCCATAAACGGATTTGGCTGCCTCTTGCTTCCCTCACTAGCAACACCATAGTGAGAGAAACTTAAAATCAAGCAGACTGTACATTCTAATGAATTTGATCCACAGAGGAAAAGAATGAAGGCTGCAAGTTCAGATGACATTGATGCTGCATTATCATTAAAAGATGGCTAAGAAAAATTAGCACTATTAAATCTATATATAAAACAGTTCCGTAACTGACTGACTGACAGATAACGCACAGACCGAACCATTGGACCTAGCGGGTTGAAATTTTGCATGGTGATTTTTCTTATAGTGTAGTGGTGCACTAAGAAAGATTTTTGAAAAATTCTTAGATTTTTTAAATTAAATTTTTAAAAGAATGTTACAAAAACAGCTTAAGTTTGCATTTAATATAATAATCTATGGGTTATAAAATTTATATCACAAGAAAGATCATAAAAATTCCTTTAAAATGAAATCTTTTTCGGATCTTTACCTCCATTTTCTGATTTTTGGTGAATTTTTAAAGATTCATTTTTAGAATTTAATTTATTAAATACTGATCACGTGGTTTTTCTTATTGTAATACATTAAACTAATTTTGCATAACATACATAACAATGAAATAAGTTGACAAAAAAAAAAAATATATTTTCCCCCTTTCTAATGTCCAAAAAAATATTAAAATACAGTAAAAGAAATGTTCCTCAAACTGTACTATATTCTTTAGTGTGTTCTATTAGATTTAATTTGAATTTTTTTCTATATTATTTTGTATATAAAATTATCCATTATGAATTTTTTTATAAATATATATATTTTTTTGGCATCAATTGCATATATTGACCATTGTATTTAATTTGAATGTACTCCATAGCGAAGCACAGGTATTCAGGTAGTATTTTCATAAGTAGAACTGATGACATGTGAACAATCAAGGAAATTTATTTTTATGCAGAACACACAGGATTCTAAAACAGACAAAGAATTTTTGAAGTATTTCTGTGATAAACACAAAAACACACATTAGGTTAAGAGAAATACGCACATGTGAATGATGTACGAAAGCAAAATTTCTAAAAAGATATTCCTCAAAGTGCATTTAGATTTATAATGTCATTTCTTTCAAATTTGAACTGAAAATTTTGTTACAAGTCAAAAGAGATCATGCAGATTTTAATTCATAGGAAAATGCAACATATCTGTAAACTGAGACTGGGGCTTCAATTGATGATGAATCTTAACAGTTAAATATGAGTTTATTATTTTCAGGCCATCTTTTCAACATACTTACAGATATTTCTTCATATCCTGTTTTTCAAAAGTTTTAGCGCAAATACTTATTTTAAAATTCAACAGATTTTATTGCAACTTCCAAACTATACTAATCAAATTTCAAAGACAATATTGATTTTGACTTCACCATCCAATTAGTTACATATCAGTCTCCTAGAGTTAAATAAATAATCGAACAGAGATAGATAAAAATAATACTAAAATAGACAAAAAAACAAACAGAAATCAAGCACTCTGGGCATCCACGCACCAACGGCAAGATTCTGTATAAGTGCCGGAACTGAACCATAAAACAACAGAGTTTAAAAAGTAAACCATAGAAATAAACAAAATTAAAATTCAAGCATAGACTGCTAAATCACTATAACATAAAACATATCCTGCAAAGAAAACATTTTCAATAGAGGATAGCGCAGAAGCTTCATATCCCCATAATGAAAAAACAAATAAATAATCCAACAGATATAGATAAAAATTATACTAAAAAAGACAAAAACAAACAGAAATCAAGCACTCTGGGCATCCACGCACCAACGGCAAGATTCTGTATAAGAGCCGGAACTGAACCATAAAACGACAGAGGTAATTGACATGGTTAGGCCCCCTGATGACGTGACCTGTCGATTACCTCTGTCGTTTTATGGTTCAGTTCCGGCACTTATACAGAATCTTGCTGTTGGTGCGTGGATGCCCAGAGTGCTTGATTTCTGTTTGTTTTTTGTCTTTTTTAGTATAATTTTTATCTATATCTGTTGGATTATTTATAAAACAACAGAGGTAACCGACAGGTCTCGTCATCAGGGAGCCTAACCATGTCAGTTACCTCAAGGGGAACTTTCTGAATAGGATGCAGGTAAGCCCAAAAGACATCCCAAGGCCCCGAGTCCCTCAAAGAAGCAATTAGTCAAGAAGAAAATGAAAAGACAAACACAACTTACAGTATGGACTCAACGCACCTTACATGCAAGCACACAAAAATCCTAATGCAAAGTAAATGATGCTCCTAGAGTTACTCGATCTCCTAGAGTTAGTCTTACATACACTAGACTGGTTCACAACATACCCATACAAAATTACAGTTGTCAGGATAATATTGTGATAAGTCTCACTTTGCAACAAGATCGTTAAAAGTTCTTCAAAAGGCACCAAATATTGTATAACATTTTCATAAAACATCTAAATAAATATTATAAATGCAATTAATTTTTTAATAACATTCTGCAATTCATTGGCAAACATCACAATTCATAATTGCAGCTTTTTATTAATCTCTAAGTACACCCAAATTACCAATTAAACTGATATAAGACACAGACAATTTCCACTGGAACTGCTTAAAACAACAGTTTCAAAATATTCTAGCAGTGCTAGTTTTGAAAATGTATTTGTTTCTTAAAAAAAAAATTAAATAAATAAATAAAAATAAATAAATAAATAAAAAACGCCTGAATATCTTGTATAATGCCTTTTGGGACAAAATTCAGTGACTATGCTGACTATAGAATGGTTGATTGGTTGAGAGTGCTAGTCATTTTTTGTTACACAAGGGCTAATTAGACCGGGACCTACTGCTTAAAGCTAATTTTGAACAGCTACTAACATCTATGTTAAGTAGTGGGACTCAAACCCACAAACTCTGGTACAAAGGTCCAGTGCTATAGCCATTCTGTAAAGCAGCGCTGTCCAACTTCTCTTAGCCAGTGGGCCATTTTTTCTTTAGCAAATATTTCGCGGGCCGAAAAGGATAGGCAAATGAAAAGTCAGTTCATGTCAGCTCAAAGTTATTTTATTTATACGAAAAAATAAAGTCAAAGATAATAACATTTTTTCGACAATAAAGTTTATATTTTTGCATAATAAATATTGCGTTATATTTATTGTTAAAATGAACTATCACATAGTAACGGACAAAACAATGTTATTCTTAAAAATAATACATAACAAGAAATAATAAAAACACAATAAAATTAGAATATTATTAAGCCTAAGCTATTTAATGGGAGCATTGTGGCCGTAGTTGTTGAGCAACAATTTCTTTTATGTCCATATCAATATTTGTTGTGACAACTCTAATTATATTTTCAAGAGTGGAGTCTTTCAAGCTGTTTCTAAATTTTGATTTTATATATTTCATGTCAGAGAATCCACGCTTGCAGATATATGTACTTCCGAACATAGAAATGATTTGAAGTCCAAAATCTCTCATGTTTGGATATTTTTCTTTATCCAAATGTTTGAACACTTGTATTCCAGTTGCTCCACTAGATGCAATGAACGGGTCAGCCTGAAGGTCGCATAATTCCATTTGATATTTAGGTTCAACGGAGGTAATATTGATATTGAATGGATCACTGAATAAATTAATACTCATCTTTAAATCTTCAAATTGAGAAAATCTTCTATTAAAATCTTCAATAAGCATATCTAATTTAGTTAAAAAAAATGCCAAAATTCACTTCTATGTTACAGGCCTTCATTTCTTTATACATCTCTTTGCAACATTCAAAATGAAATAAATTATTTTCCTGCAAATTTAACTTCCACAATTTTAATTTATTTCTGAATCCAGGTACATGTTTATAAAGACAATACACATCTTGATCTTTTTCTTGCAAGCATTTATTCAAAATATTTAAATAATTTGTGTCTGTTAGGAAAACAAGTGAACAAAGAAAATTTTTATCACCTAAATTTGCTGTCAAATCTTCATCGATGCCAACTTCCGTTAAAAAAAGATGAATTTATTTTCGAAGTGTAAAAAATCTCTTCAGGCATTTTCCCGCTCTTAACCAGCGAATATTACTATGTAAAAGCAAATCACCATACTCAGCTTGCAGTTCGTCCAAAAAAGTTTTAAATTTTCGATGTGTAAGAGAACGATTTCCGCCACAAATTAAATTTGTTATTTTGCAAACCTTGTCCATTACGTCTTTTAGTTTTACTGACAGACCACATAATGCCTCCTGATGCATAATACAATGGAACATTCGACAATTTATTCCTTCTTTTTGTAAGAGTCCTGCGAGCCCAATATTTTTGCCCGTCATAGCTCTGGCACCATCAGTTACAATAGCAGTGCACTTGTCAAATCCGCCATACGGAGCTATTGCACATTTTAATTCGTTATAAATATCGTCACATTTTGTTCCGTGTAATGATCGTAATTTTAAAAGTTCATAGTTTAATCATAGTTTTTATTTATGGTTCTTATAAAAATACGCATTTGACTTGTGTCGGAAATGTCTGTACTTTCGTCCAATGCTACGGAAAAATAGCAGCAATTATTGATTAGGTTTTGTAATTTATTAGTGACATGTATACTGATCTCGTTTACACGTCGGCTTACAGTTTGATGAGAAAGAGAAACTGTTTGAAATTTTTTTGCCATTTCATTATTATTAAAAGCTTGAGCTATTTTTATGGCACATTTTTTAATTAATTCTCCATCCGATAAAGGCTTTTTTGCTTTTGCAATTTCTAAGCAAACTTCAAACGATGCAGCTACTGATGCTTCTTGAGAATTTGTTACTTGGGTAAAACAATTCGTTTGATAGTTCTGCTGTTTTTTCAATTTTTTTACTAATGTTATTCTCGAGTCTTCCGTGCACGAATAATACTTTTTTTCATGCATTGATTCGTAATGGTGCTTTACGTTGTATTCTTTGCATACAGCTACAGTCTGTAAACATTCCAAACACTGTGGCTTGTCCTTGTTAAGAATAAATAAATAATCAACCTCCCATCGTTCTTGAAATTCTGATTTTCAGTATCAATCTTTCTTTTCCTAGAAGCACTCATAAATAAGGATTGTTTCAATTAACGAATAAATATGAAATTCAGTTAATTGTGATTTATTGCATTTCACAGAATGGCAAATAACCCACAGTAGATGTAAACATAAAAGTCCGTTAACTACTGTTGGACAAGATAAGCGGCTCTCGGCAACAGTGATACCAGAATGCTGCAGCGGCTACAATCCCCACCGCTCCTTCTGCCACCACATAAACTCGAGACGGAAAAAAACAGACAATGCGCAAAGAAGAAGCGCACTCGGGCAGGCGACTTGGTGGTGGTAGAGAGCGTGTAAATAGATACACTTGCATAGAGCGTGGATTAATTTTATCGAATGACCATAAAACAACCATATTTATTCATCATTAGCATTTTTATAATTCTTGTTGTAGACGGTTGAATTAAAACTATTATCTAAAAATCTCATATATATTTTTTTATTTTATATTTTAAATGTATACAGATATTTATTTAAAATTTGATGTAAAGTTAACTATAACTCGCGGGGCGTAAAAAGCTTCGTGGGCTGGATGCGGCCCACAGGCCGCCAGTTGGACAGCACTGCTGTAAAGAATTTGTGGACGCGAAAATAAATAAGCTCTTCATAAAACAAGACAAAAAATTTATTCATTCATTATGAACAAACTAAAAACATAGCAAAGACAAGTAATGTCGAACATACAAATAACAACGTAAGTGTAAATGCAACACAGGCAAGCCCACAGTAACTCACATGCTTCGCACATGAGTTTCACAAAAACATTCTTTTATATATGCCAAACAGCACCCTCTGTAGGTTGAAAATAAGAAGGGCATTACTGCAATGAATATGCAAATACAGCACAATAGAAAACAAACTTTGCATAAATTTTTAATGTGTCATGAAAAACTGCATTTTTTTTCCCCTCAATAATATCTAACACATCGCCTGACCAACAACAGAATGACGGTCTATTAGCTTCTGAGAAACAAATTACTTGCATAATTCTGTAGTTTGTTAAAACTGCCATACTTTAAAAACGGAATTTAAGAGTTGTCTGAACAAGAAATGTTGATAACTCATAACAAACATTTGTTCTTAACATATTAATACCAACAATAAGAAAAGAATATTTTGTATTAACTGAACAAGTATTTCCAATCAGCTTTATAATGTTTATTACTATGTCTATAAGGGGATAATATCAAGGAAATTTAACTTACAAGCCCCATCTTCATCATAATTACTCAGATCTTGTTTGATAGTTCTGCTGAATTCTAAGACATTGCACCATTGATCCTTATTGATAACTTTATACTTTGATTGCTACAATAAATATATAAAAAAATAAAAACTGTTTAGTAATCCAATAGATTATCAATAAATAAAAATATAAAAAGTCACATTGACTGGAAATTAAGTAATAAACACAATCAAAAGATAAATTAAACTGAAATAAAAATATATAATTAGTATTTATAAGAAAAAGATTGAATTTCCTAAAGTTTTGGCTAATGATACAACAAACACATCCACTTTTTTAAAATTTTCTACAATTTAAACTAAATTTCACTTTTAAAATACCTTATTTAATCAGACTGTTCACTTCTGTAGTAGGTACAATCATTTCAGCAGTTTTACTACATTTTGCTTTGATAACTATAACATTAAAATATCCTTTCGAAGGAAACTCACAAAATTTTAGTTGCATTACAAGGGAAAAAATACTTTGTAACAACAAATGTTTGATTCTTAAATCATATTTAGATTCCAACAAATTTTAGCATATTGGAAAAAATTTTAATGATGGAAAAACCAAATAATAATAAGTTTTGGTTATGGAATATCAATACATGTATAACAAACAATATGATACATTTAAAGAAGCATTATACTTTTATGTGTAAGATTTGATGATTTTGTATTTCCTATTAAATTTTGTGTAAGTAAACATTACATTATTGCTGAGAGTTTTCTTCAAGGTAGATGCAGTTTCCAATACCAAATTTTATAATTTATTAAGGTAATCTTTAGTAGCAGGGTTACTTTCATAATGGAACACTGACATAAAAATAATTTTTTTAAAAACTTTGAGGGGGGGGGGAAACTTATATTCAGTATCCACTGATCTTGAAAATGTCATTAAATTACACATTGATAATAAAGCAATCTCAGCTTAGAAATCTATAAATTTTCCTCAATTTGAAAACCACCTCAGTATGAATATCAATTAGATAGTATTATCTACATATATATAAAACAGTTCCGTGACTGACTGACTGACTGACTGACATATAACGCACGGACCAAACCGCTAGACCTGAAAAATTGAAACTTGAAAAAATTTGGGTTGAAATTTTGCATGGGGATTCTTCCTATAGTGTAGGGGTGCACTAAGAAAGATTTTTGAAAAATTCTTCTTAGATTTTTTTAAATTAAATTTTTAAGATGTTTTTGTAACATTCTTTAAAGTTTGCATTTAAAATGATAATTTGAGGGTTATAAAATTTATATCACGAGAAAGATCATAAAAATTCTTACAAAATGAAATCTTTTAGTCCATTTTCTGATTTTTGGTGAATTTTTAAAGATTAATTTTTAGAATTTAAATTTATTAAATGCTGATCACGTGGTTTCTTTACTTTTTGTGATACTTTAAATTAATTTTGCATCTTGTGCATAACAATGAAATAAATTGACAAAAAAATATTAAAATAAGGTAAAAGATAAAATTTAACCACTAGACTAATTGAGATGGAAGTTTTATAAGAATTTAATTCAAATTAGTATGTTTTATGGATTATAAACAAACAAATGTCAATACTGTGAGAAATACATCTTTAACAGATAATACAAAAATGAGGAAAAAACTCAAGAGAAAAAACAAAAGAACGTCAAACTGTTAACATGTTTATTAGAGAGAGAAAAAAAAAACAGGAGATTGTCACTCAGCGATTACAAAACTCAGGTATCATTAAGTTGAGGCGAAATTGTAGCACTGCTTTGGCATAAACACAATCACATAGGAAATTAATTTTTAACACTCCTCCTTGCCAAAGCATGGATAAAAAGCCTATACACTAACGTTGAAACATAAAACACATGGTTAACTGCTTCACATACACAAAAACACTATATACACAGTTTAGCCAAATAAAGAAAACTGTATACACTACAAACACATCAATTATGAATATGAATAACTAAAACATATTGCATTTTACATTTGTATTTAAACAGTGTCGATAATCAAAACTGACAACTCCTTCAATACACTCATAACACTGATTAATCACCAAAACTAACTCTCAGAATTTAAGTTTTGGTTTTGACTTGCCTGCGTGATATGCTTGCCTATCAATCTCTTGTGCTCTGAATTCATCTGCACAGTCAGAACAACCAGGAAGGTCTTGAACAAAGTCAACAACATCCGTGATCGTCCACTTGAGAGGAGATTTTGTTGCAAACTCCGGTTGGTATACTAAAGTTTGTTCCTCTGCTGGTGGTATTTCAACTACTACAGGGGGTGAAGGTGGACGGTATTTCTCTTCTGGTTGTTCCTCAATTACTTCAGTCACCTGGATCTCTTTTATAGAAGGAGTAGGAGGCACTTTCTCAGAGAAGCCTCTGCCTGGGACCTGTAAATAGCCCTTTGCAACCAAACATGCTTTAAATTTAATCACTTCTCCTTCTGCACTTAATTTTCTTTTGAATACCCATTTGCACCCGATAGGTTTGATATTTTCTGGTTTTGGAACCAATTCCCATGTTTGGTTGCTGTGAAGGTTGTTCAAATCTTCCCTCATAGCTTCTCTCCACATTTCAGCATGAGGCGACTTCATAGCTTCTTCCAAGGTGAGTGGATCCTCAATATTTTGGGGAGAAGATTGCTCTTCACTGACCACTTTGTAGAAAATTGGATCTCCAAAGTAAGTTTTAGGTTTCCTTACTCTATTGCTTCTTCTGACTTCAGGAGATTCTTCTATATCTGCTGTTAATTGTTCAGTCTTCCAAGTTTTGCTCGGTATATTCAACTTCAGTTGTATCATCTGATAGAGTTTCAGGGAGAATTACACTGATTTCAGGAACTTTATCATTGGAGCTAATGATTAGTTCATCTTCCTTTTCTGACTGGGTCCTCCTGAATGGGAAAGCAGTTTCATCAAACTTCACGTTTCTACTAATAAAAAACTTGTCTTCTTCTACATTCCATAACTTATATCATTTATGCCTTCAGGATAATCAATAAAAACACATTCTTGTGCACGTTTCCCCAATTTTCCCTTTAGCTGTGTTTTGTCAATTTGTGCGTAAACCTTACAGCCAAAGATTTTTAGATTATCAACTTCGACAGGCTTTTGGGTCCAAAGTTCTTTTGGTATTCTTCCCTGGATAGCTTGTGATGGACATTTGTTGCGTAAATAACAAGCAGTAGCCACAGCATCTGCCCACAGTTCATTAGGGATGTTTGAGTCGAACAAGAGGCATCTGGTCATATCAAATAATGTATGGTTCATCTTCTCAGCAACTCCATTCTGCTGTGAGGTTCTGGGAACAGTAAGCTGTCTCGAGATTTCATTTTTAGTTAAGAAATCATCAAATTCCTTACTTGAATATTCCCAACCATTATCACTGCGTAAAGTGGTAATCTTGAGGCCATGTAGGTTTTCAACGTTATTTTTAAATTCGATAAATTTCTCAACGGGTCTTTTGACTTCATTGGTTTCACCACAACATACCTTGAATAGTCGTCAAAGGTAATAACATATTTGGAACCTCCTTTTGATGTGGGTGTAATAGGTCCCGAGACATTACTGTGGATTAGTTCTAGTAACCTTGAGGAATGTTTACTTTCCCTAGTTGGAAATGGTTTTCTTTTCATCTTTCCCAGAATGCATGTTGAGCAAATGTCACTTCCTCTTGCGGTTTCTTTACAATCGTCGTTCGAATCGTCTCTATTGACAAGCTTCTTCACTGCATTTTTGTGAAAGTGTCCTAAACGTCTATGCATGAGTTCTTCATGTTTGGAGATGTGTGCTTTATGCATCTGCTGTTCTTCAACTTTATACAATCTTCCACATTTATGGGCAGTAAGGATGATTTTATTCTTTTGGTTGGGATTTCTAATAGTAGCCCTACCATTCTGAAAAGAAATGATCATATCCATGTCTTCAATTCTTCCAACTGAGAGGAGGTTACTGTCAAGATTAGGCACATACAACACATTTGCTAAGGAAATGGTTTCTGTCCAACACTCTCCTGTGGGCCTCAAAATGATATTGCCAGTTCCTATCGCTTCAATTTTTTCAGAGTTTGCTATTTCAACTTGTGATTTTATTGATACCAAATTTTCAAATTTTTCTCTTTGTGAGCACATGTGCTCAGTGGCACTGCTAACAAGGTACCAATCACAGACAGGTTTATCACCACAAGTATCAGTAAGTAGTGCTTGATGTACATCACTTGACACTCTTTTGTTATACGATACAGTCTTAGGAATAGGACATTTTCGGGCAATATGTCCCCACTGGCCACAGGCGAAACACCGAGTTCTTCTTTCATTATCTCTAGGATATTTTTTGGATGTATCATGTCCTTGTGTTTTTCTGCTGTCTTTCATTTTTTGTGCTCTTTCACCAACAGCTTCTCGTTCATTTTCTGCACTGTGACAGAGCAATTTCTTCTCTTCTACTATTAGGCGTAACTTAACGATTTTTGTGGACAAAGTATCTTCATCTCGTTCTAGGTTTAATATCAAGCCTTCATACTCTTTAGGTAAACCCATCAACATGACAAGTGCTACTTCTCTGTCCGTGAATCCGTATCCACAAGATGACACTTTACGACGCAATTCCATAATTCTTCTTAAATAGAAACTCAAACTTTCACCAGAATTCATTCTTACATTAAAGAATTCTCTAAGTAGTTGAAGCGTATGTAGCAATCCAAACTTCGTATGGATATCCTTTAGAGTTATCCATGCATCTTTCGCCCTTGTACAATCAGCGATATCGTCCAAAAAGTTGTCTTCTACAATGAGGAACAGGAACGTGAGAGCCTTTCTGTTAATTTTACTCTCTTCTGTTTTCAATTCTGATCCGTAACCAGGATTAATTGCTTCCCAACAGTTCTTTTGCACTAGCGCAGCACGAGTATGGATACTCCATGCCATATAATTATTTCCATCTAGCTTAGGGATATTCAATTCTTCCATGCTGTCTGTTAGGCCTAGCTGCGAACAGCGAGTTTCGATTTCGGCTTTTTCAATTTTTCGTAGTTATCTGTTATTCCTAACTCGCGTATAAAAAACTTCTTCTGAGAACTCGTGCTGATAACGTGTTAGAAATACATCTTTAACAGATAGTACAAAAATGAGGAAAAAACTCAAGAGAAAAAACAAAAGAACGTCAAACTGTTAACATGTTTATTAGCAAGAGAAAAAAAACAGAAGGTTGCCACTCAGCGATTACAAAACTCAGGTATTGTTAAGTTGAGGTGAAATTGTAGCACTGCTTTGGCATAAACACAATCACATAGGAAATTAATTTTTAACAAATACATATTAAACATACGACGGCCAATTGCATACATTGACCGATGTATTTAATATGAATATTTTCTTCTACATTATTTTGTCTATAAAAATATCCATTACAATTTTTTTTTATAAATATATATATATATATATATCATTAATTGCATACATTGACTGTTGTATTTAATTTTAATGTACTCTGTAGCAAAGCATGGGTATTCAGCTCAGCTAGTCTGACTATAACATACATAGGTCAGACTGATTTGTACTGAGGACTACTGAAAAAAATCATGAGTAAATATATCAGTTAAAAGCACTTTCTTTTGGGCCTCTATTTGTAGGGATCAATATAAACCTTCAAAAATATATTGGTAACATTAAAAAATTTATCCATAGTTTATTTTACTTACAATTTTTGACATTCATCAAAATCAAATTCTCTTAAACTTTATTTTTATTTTGTATAAATACATGTTTTACATTCTTAAGGTGGAATTAAAAAACAATACATCCTTTAAATTTTATTAAATATTTCATTTTTTTAAGTGAAATCAATAAGATTTTTTTAAAAACAATTGCCAAAGTCCAAAAGTTAAGAAAATATCAAGAAACTGACTTTCACGATCTCAGTAGACAGTCTGATTTAGATTATTTACCTTTTAAAAATAACTTCCAAATCGATTCAAAAAACAAACCAAAAAAATCCCACTAAATAATGAAAATAAGGTTTCTTAAATATTGTCCCATTCTCACCTCCAAAATCTTAGTCCCTTAACCCTTTCGCGGCGAACGTCACGTATACGTGCCAGCAGTTATCCGTGTTTCTGGCCGAACGTCACATATACGTGACAGCAGCTATCCGCGTTTTTGGCCGAACGTCACCTATATGTGTCAGTAGTTCGGAACGTTTTATTAGTTAATTTTTGGGGCACAAGATGGCACCGCATGTCTATGAAATTTGGAGTACATGTAGTTGGGACCTTCTATTCGAAAACAAGACTAGTATGAATCACATGCGGTTTATCGTTTTATGTAAACAAACGGAGGAATGGATGTATTGCGTTTGGCTGTCAGCAGGTAGGGCATTTAAACTTTGCACGTGGTCTTTGTTTACGAGATATCTTTGTTTATTTTCTTTTGCGGTGGGATTGTAGCACTGGGTATATGGGTTTTGAGTCAGAATCAGATTCTGTTGCAGTGAGATTTCTTTCCTTTGACGATTTAATATGGAGAAAAGGAGAAAATATTTAACAGAAGACGAAATTTCTTAATTGATGAGAAATGTGTCAAACTGAAAGTAACTATGAAAGTAGTGACAGTGATACAAAAATCTCGTCGGGTGAATCAGTTTATTTGGAACACCGAGATCAGAGTGATGATGAAGATATATCAGACATTTCTATTCTGAGTATATCGCGGTACGGTACTTCTGTGTGGTCTTCTCGCGTAAGGGATTTAACTCTACTAACATTCACAGCGGCATGCGGAATAAAAGTCGATGATGCTGTATCAAATGAATTGGATTATTTCAGATGTTTTTTTGATGAAACTGTAATGGATTTAATAACTAAATTAATGCGTATTATATTATACTAACCAAATTAATGCGTATGAGAGGTACATAAATCCGGAAAATGAACAGAGTTCATCCTCGAAGTATTTTTACCTGTAACTAAAGAAGAAATGTTTGTTTAATTTGCTTTGACAATTTTAATGGGTATCGTGAAAAAACCGAAAATTAAGATGTACTACTCAACGAATCCCATGATTGCAACACCTTTAAGTTTGCTTCGACCAGCTGTGAGTTATTTTTATTTTCTCTTCACCACGGTAAAAGTACTTTAAAAAAAATACTTTAACGTAATTGGATCACACTACGAGCTGTGTAGTGCATCTGTAAAACAAAACATTTTAATGTCGCATTATTATTTTTTCCAACTAAATAAATGTATTTTTATTTTACTTAGACCTTTGTACGTTTTTTTTTAAAATCTTGCATATCACACCACAAGCTAGCTAGTGTTGCTCTGACTATATCTAAGTATTAAGAGTCCAACCTTCCCTGCTAGTCAGTACGACTCTGCACTCTCAGCTATCAGTCAGGTACGCTCACGAGAAAAACTTCCGGCCTCAGAGGAAAGCGTGTGATCGGAACTGCCATCGCGAAAGGGTTATGGAATGACATCGACTATCTTAAGAGTACAAATAGTACAAGACATTGTTGACAAAGACCAAACCATCATTGTTAGGCAACAAACTACTAAATGCATTTGACGATACAGCATGAGAGTACTGAAAATTTGATCAGTACTTACTAACAGTAGTCTGAATAGAGAAAAGCTATGAACTATGGACTTATAGTTGGGCAGCCAAGACTAACAATTGTGGGAATGAAATTAAAAAAATAGTAAAATCACTAAATATGTATAGAAAGGCTAAATAAATAGAAGATTTATACTAATGGTCAGATTGTTTCATAATATACATAACACTGAAAACTACTGTTAAGACTCATGCCATCACAATGATGCTTAATCCTATCTAACTCTAAAAATTATAATGCCAAAACTGAAGTAAGATCTTAAAAAAATTACAGCTACATAGTCTGATGACAACCCCAGTATTCTCCTACATTATGTGAATGGGTAAACATCATATCTGTTCATCAAAGAAATAAACACACCTTTTGTTTGTATCTTGGAAACAAAAAGTTTTGGGAAAAAACCTGCAAGGAACAAGCAGGTTTAAATCCAAGTCAATAACTTAACCCAATAAAACCAATAATTTAAACACCCTTAAAAATCTCTGATGAGATACATCACTTCAGCTCTATCTGCTGGTAGAAACAGCTTCTTTCATGAGGATGTGCCTCATTATACTGCACATATTGTTTAGGAAAGATTTAAAACACATGGAAAAGGTAGGAAAACTTAGATGATTATATGCTGCTTTGAAATACTAACAATTCCTCAGATTACAAATCCAAAATAGTCATATACTTAACCTAACAATTAATAGATGTCAAGATTTCATGTACTATAGGACACCTGCACAGGTCTTAGGCAGTTCCTACTTCTATAGGTGAATGCCTTTGGGATGCACAAAGAACACCAGCTATATAATTTTTATTTATTTTTTATTTCCTATTGACTCTATAACATAGTATAAATCAGGAGTCAGTTATAAAATTGTGATTATAAAATACACTATTATACATGCAAAAATATAGTCCTTTTTGGAGGTATAGAAATATCAAATTAAGAATAAAATTTAAATTTTTTTAATTAACAAAACCAATTAACTTAAAGTGAATTTAAAAATTTTTTTGTTTATGATTTTAAATCACTCTATACATAAGAATTAACATGCATTTGTTATTGTTATTAAATAGTAATTAAACATGATGAAATAACCAAACTACGTTCCAGATTAAATAATACATTTACACATAGCAAAAATCACACCAACATGGCATTCGGATTACACACGCTAGCGAAGCGAGCAAGACAAATAATAATGACAACTTGTTGCCAAATCTTACTACATAAGTTCTGTTCGAAAGAAGGTTGCCACTCTACAAGCTTAATACAATTATAATGAAAACAGTTAAGTTATACATATTAGAACATTTAAATATTGGAATTTGCATATATTTTAACATGCCCCTTTGCTAATTACACTATTTTAAATGTCTACAGACTTCAATTTAACAATATAAGGATCATATATGAAGACCTGATAATACATGACAGAATGCTTCTACAGTCAAAAAAAAAAAAAAAAAAAACATAACACTATTAAACATTTATGCAGTGTAATAAATATTAATACTGCTTTAGTACTGACACACTGTAAATAAAACTAACTTCTAAATACTAAAAATAGTTCTGTGCATGAAGTGAGTTTGATCAAAGTTTCTAAAATGAGTCACTTAACAACAATAATCAATGTTTTCACTAGTATTTCAATAAAACTGTCTCTACTTCAGCATAGGAGAAAGTTCTTACACAAGGTTGTCACTCACTTTTAGTGCTTATTCACCAGGGTATGTTGCTGCATATCCAGAAGCTTGTAGGGCTTTCTTCGACACTTGTTTTATGAGAAGGTCAGCAAGGTTCTCACCTGATGGTATGTACTCAAAAGTAATGACTCTCTCTCTTACCAAATCTCTTAAAAAGAAGTATTTTATGTCTATGTGCTTGCTTCTCTCTGAAGTCGCATGGTTTTTGGCTATGAATATGGCTCCTTGATTGTCAACTAACACATTTTGAGGCGAGGACACCAACCCACTACATATTTCATTCAATAGATTGTTGATCCACAAGATTTCTTTGGCGGTGTGATACATTGCAATATATTCTGCCTCTGTCAACGACAAGGTTGTTGTGGATTGCTTCTTACTAGACCATGAGATTGGAGCTCCTGCGAGCAGCATTATATATCCACTATAAGATTTTCGGTCAGTTCTGTCACCTCCCCAGTCAGCATCAGAATAGATTAGCAGCGGTTCACCAGTCTTCCTAAATTTCAACTTTCTGTGTCGAGTTCCCTTTAGGTACCTCAGAACATGCTTCACACCCCGCCAGTGTTCTTCAGTGTGCTTCTCATTGAACTGGCTCATATAGGTGGATGAGTACCACAGGTGAGATATAGCAGGCTCCCAATAGCTTGCCTATATGGAATCTCCTTGATTTCTTCCCTTTGTTCGTCTGCTTTGTTGTATTTTATGCTGGGGTCTAATGGTGTAGCTGCAGGTCTTGCTTCAGTCATCTTGAAAGTTTCTAGTATTTCTGACACATAGGCAGTTTGGTCTAAAGTGTATGACCCATCTTTTTCCTTGCATATTTGCATGGATAAAATTTGGCTTGCTGGATCTAAATCCTTAGCAGTGAATTTTTCCTTGATCTTTTCTTTGAACTTGTTTATTTCTTGTATGTCACCAATGATCAAAAGGTCATCAACATAGACTCCAACTATGATGTTTCTCTGGTGACAAAAATAAATACATGGGTCTGCATTTGCCCTCACTAATCCATAATCAATTAGGAAGTCATTTAAACAAGTGTTTCACACACGTCCTGATTGTCGAAGGCCATATATACTCTTCTTTAGGTGGCAGACAAGGTGCTCATTTCCCTCTTCAATACAACCTTCTGGCTGAGCCATGTAAAAGTCTTCTTCTAAGACTCCATTGAGGTATGCAGCTGTCACATCCATTTGATGGATTTCAAAATCTTTTTCAGCAGCTATGGCAATTAATAGTCAAATGGATTTAAGCTTGATAACAGGAGAAAAGGTGTCATGAAAGTCCACACCAGATACTTGGAGGTAGCCCTTTGCTACTAACCTGGCCTTAAATTTTTGCTTGTTTTCCAGTTTCATCCTTCTTCTTACGGAACAGCCATCTGGAAGGAATTATCTTCACACCAGGTGGTTTGGTAGTGAGTTCCCAGGTTTGGGCTTGAGTGAGATTTGCAATTTCTTCATTCATGGCCTTTTGCCACATGTCTGCTTCAGGAGATTTCAGGGCATCTTGCACTGTCACTGGATCTCTCTCATCATATTGGTGTATCTCTTGAGCATTATAGAGGTAGTAATCTTCAAGGTGTTTGGGTGTACTGACAGGTCTTGCTCCTTTATCCCTCGTTTCTACAGGTAAGATTATTTGTCTTCACTTCAGTGTCATGATTTTCGGGTACTTCTATTATCTCTCCAGCTGATTTAGGGTTGTTTTCAGACTGTTGGTTAAAGTAATCGTTAGGACTTAAGTCATGTAGTTCTTGAAATGGAGCAGGAAATAGATTTAGGTCATCTGTGTCGAGATTTGACTGTTCTAGGATTGAATCTCCAACTTCTACTTCAGATGTGTACAGGTAGTCATCTTCCAAATTTTCAATACTGAGTGTAACTTCTCCTGTAGTATTATAACAATTGTCAGTCTTCAGGGGGAAAATATTTTCTTCAAAAATTACATCTCTACTTACAAAGAACTGTTTTTTCTTCAGGTCATATAATTTGTAGCCCTTGACTCCATTGGGATAACCCACAAAAATGCATTCTGTGGCCTTAGGATCAAGTTTACTTTTCCTTGAATATGAGCGCACATGGCTCCAAGCTCTACATCCAAATACTCTGAGATGATCTATTTTGCTTTCAGAACTTGACCACATTTCCTCCGGGATATTGCCATTAATTGCACAAGATGGTCGCTTATTATGTACATAAGCCGCAGTGGCTATTGCTTCAGCCCAAAATCTGTGGTCTGCTCCTGATTCAATGAGAAGGCATCTTGTTGTGTTTATCAATGTTTGGTTCATCCTCTCTGATTTGCCATTTTGTTGTGGTGTTTCAGGTACACTAAGCTGCCTTTGAATTCCATGCACAGTAAGATACTTGTCAAATTTTTCATTTCTGTATTCTCTGCCATTGCCACTTCTTAGGATTTTTATCTTCTTGTTGTGAAGAGTTTCAACCATGCGGCGGTACTCATCAAAATTTTCCAACACTTCACTTTTAGCCTTCATGGTGTACAAGGTAGTAAAGTTCGAGAAATCATCAGTAAATGTAACAAAATAGCTTAATCCTCCAAAGGATGAGGGGGAAATTTTACCAACATCAGAATGTATTATTTCAAGGGGATCCTTAGCTCGTGTGTTGGCATACTTTGGAAATTTTTTCCGTTTCATTTTTCCCTGGATGCAGATGAAACATGGTGCATTTGCTAACACTAGCAATTCTTTATCTTCGTTAATAGAGTTTACAGTTTTAATTGTATTGTAATGTGGGCGACCAAGTCTGCTGTGCATCAGTTCAATACTTTCAGTTCTCGTCACACAAGCAGTTTCTGTCTGTTCTTCAATAGTGTAGAGTCTTCCCTTTTTCTTAGCTGACAGGAGTGTCTTCCCATGGTTGTCTATCACCTTGACTTTACCGTCTACAAATTCTACCTTCAAGCCTTTCTCTTCGATTCTTCCAATTGATAATAGGTTTCCTCCCAGTTTTGGGACATATAGAACATTTTTAATGGTTATGTTTCTTACTTCATTTTTTTCATATATATGGAATGATATATTACCTATTCCACTGACATTTATTCTTTCCGAGTTTGCAACTTCAACTTCAGATGCATATTGTCTAAGGTTTGAAAATTTTCTTCGGTCAGACGTCATATGCTCAGTGGCTCCGCTGTCTAGAATCCAGGGGTTTCTTTTCCTTGTTTCGTCTTCATCTGCTAGCAGTGTGATGCTTGTCTCAAGATCAACTGCTGTTTTGGCACTGCTTTGATTCTGTTGTTTGGCTTCTTCACAATTTCTCGAGATGTGCCCCCATTTGCCACAGCAAAAGCATTTTGCATTTTTTCTTCTGTTTATTTCTGCTTCTTCATTATATTTTCTTGGCATGTATTTCTTCATGGGCTTTCCTGCTGCAGGTCTTTTCTGGTTTGAGCTCAAACTTCTTGTGTGGAGGGCTTGTTCTTCATGGCACTCTTTGGGTTAGCTCTCATTCCTTACTATCCTTTTTTCTTCCACTAGCAGTCTGGACTTTACGAGTGCGGTTATCAGGTTTGCTTCGTCTTTTTCGAAATTTAGAATCAGCGATTCATACGCCTTGGGTAGCCCTAACTGCGTCACTAAAGCAACCTGTCTGTCTGTGAATGCATAACCTCCATTGGATAGCTTCCTATGTAAGCCCATTAATCTAGCTAGGTAGGATTGCACAAATTCATTGGGGTTCATCACAGTATTGAAGAATTCTCTCATGAGTTGCAGCATGTGCAGTAAACCAAACTTGGTATGTATTTCTTTAAGAGAGTTCCAGGCATCTCTGGCTCTAACACAATCTCCAATGTCATCCAAGAAGGTGTCTTCAACGATAAGGAGTAAGAGAGAAAGGGCTTCGTCATTTTTCTTCCTTTCTGCTTCACTCATAGCATTTCCATATCCTGGTTCTACGGCTTCCCAGCATCGCTTCTGCACTAAGATGGCTCGGGAATGAATACACCACGTGTGATAATTATCGCCATTTAATTTCGGCATTTTGTATTCTGTTGAGGCCATTTTCTTTTTCTTCGCACGTTAAAGTTTGAATAAAATCCACTTGTAAGTTATCTTCGTCAAGAGTTAAGGAAATTACTCACTTCCGCTTTCAACGTGGTTAGGCTTAAATTCGGCTTCGGCTTTGAGCTATGACTTCGAAATTATCTTCGATTCTGGATCATAATTGGCATTCCGGATAGAGCTTCATGCTGATAACATGTTATTAAATAGTAATTAAACATGATGAAATAACCAAACTACGTTCCAGATTAAATAATGTATTTACACATAGCAAAAATCACACCAACATGGCAATCGGATTACACATGCTAGCGAAGCGAGCGAGACAAATAATGACAACTTGTTGTCAAATCTTACTACATAAGTTCTGTTCGAAAGAAGGTTGCCACTCTACAAGCTTAATACAATTATAATGAAAACAGTTAAGTTATACATATTAGAACATTTAAATATTGGAATTTGCATATATTTTAACAGTTATATTATTACACCTAAATTAGTTCATTAATTATACTACTTTTATACACTATATTGTCAAAAAGTATGTTGAAGAATAAAATATTTTTGCATAATATTTAATTCTTCAGCTATATAAAGATTATCTTCAATATCACTGTCTATGTGACTCGGTAAACAATAAGGTTCGGTAAACATGCTAATAATTACAATTTATTATCCTTTTTTTCAGCATGCATGTATGGAAAGAAATTAATTGAAATATTTAATTTCAAATTAGTATGAGTTCAATTTACCTCTAGGAACTGGTGAAAAGAACCATAGAGAGGCCATATCCTACCAAGTAACAACTGAAGCATCGCTTTTGCTGTATCAATATCCATACTTCTTTGATCTTTATCCTTTAAATGAAAAATGTAATGTAAATCAAAAGATGATTTAATTTTTTTCACAGAAAAATATTGATTTTAAAAATAAAAATAGAAACTTACTCTTGCAAAATCATAAGCATACCGGTATATATTTTTAAAAGCTACTGGATCATTTAATAGACTACGAAGATAATCAATTTTTCCTCTAATTTTTTCAATACTATCACATCTGAAAAATGAAAGAAAAAGTTAAGAACAGCTGATTTTATATAAAGCTAAAAACAAGTACATATATCACTGAAAAAGAAACTTAATTAAAAAAAAAATTAAAAAATTTCTTACCCTATTTCTGTTAAACCCCTAAGCCATTCAGATTTAGTGAAAAAACCCATTTGTTTTGCATCCATTTTCCACGCTATAACTAACATAATAATCTAAAAATACATAATAAGATTTAAAGCAAATGTTTGAATACTTTAATAAAATAGAAGTAATAATAAATTTTAAAAAAGGAGGGGGTACATGAATAATAAGCGATTTTTTTTTACTGCTGTTTTTATTTTTACAACTTCACTTTATCTAACAAGGCTATGAATTTTCAGCAGTTCAATTATTGTTAATAACAAATATAAAAAGATAAATATTTACAATATTTAAAATAATGAAATTTTAAATGAAAGATCTTTTCATATTTTTTTACACAATTTGGACAAATTCTTCAGTGCTGTACTAAACATATTTGCAGACTTCGTTATGTTTACAAAACTTAAAAATGATGTAAAAAAAATTACTTTTCTTGCATGTTAAGAATGAAATGACAGCACTAACAGTGACATTTAAGCTAAGCATCCTAATAATATTAACTCTAACCTTGAAAAATATGCTGAAAGCAAACTTTAATAACCAAGGTGCATATCATGGTTATCTTCTGAGAACTACTTTTTGATTCTTAAAAAAAAATTTTTTTTTTTAAATTAAACTTCTTTTCTACTCAGGAAGTCTACATATCTACTGGAACAATTTTAAAAACATTAAAATACAATATCTGTACATTAAATACTATAATGTTCATAGCTGTTTTATATGCTTTATCTTTCTCCCATAAAATATCATAAACATAAACATTTGTGACATTCTGTATCACTCTATCTGAATTCTCAAAATGTAATATTTAACATTAAGGTTATCATGATATAGCAAAAATTTATTATTCCTTATGGTATAGACACATGTCAGGATATCTAATTCTCTCAAATTATGTTCCTCATTAATTGTTACTGCTTTGAACACTACAGACAGACATCTAGGTTAATAACTTATGTTCTTTCTTTAACTGCTTTCATTCACAAAATAATACTTTAGAATTTTATAAATATCCCCCCCTACTTACCATTCTCGTCATGCAATACTAGGAGCATTGAGTTGTTATTGCTAGTAATAAATTATAATGAAAAGATTTAATACTTTCAAAAACTAATGAAATCATCCTGTTACTACATTTAAAACAATTTAAAATTTTTACAATTTAAAGAAATGCTACAATTAAAAAATTTTAAACCTGCTCTTAACATATACTTCAAAATTTGCAATTTAAAGAAAATGTGTAAGACAATACAATAGCTTTGTTTCAAAATAATACTATAAGCTATATACAGTCATATATTAGCAAACAAGAACTTCAAAAATAAAACTGGGTGGTCATTAAATCTCAACTTTTAAAACCATAACAATTTTCCATGCTTTTTGAAAATAAAAACATGCAAATCAACATTCTGCATGCCAAAATGAAGATTTTTCTGGATGAAAACTACTGCGGGCTATAAAGAAGCAGACAGAAATCTATGGCTCAAAATTCAAGATATTAATTCTTTGATACAAAACAAGACCAATTAGATTTCAAGCTTTGAATTATTTAGTGTAACTGGGAAAATTCAGGTAAATATTTTTCATCTAACAAATTTAGGTAATGAAATTTTATAACCCAAAGAGCTAAATGTTTGCATCCCCCTTCTCTTCCTTGAAACAAAAGAAAATGATTCAAGGCTCAAAAATCAGATTAAAAATTTTAAACATCTGATTTGAAAATTTCTGCAAATTTACTGTCCACTCTTAAGAATATCTTAAATATTAAAAATCATTTAATCATGAATACATTATTGATGCATCAAATATTAGGACACTTTGTATACACGACTTCATACGCAACATATAATGAACATGCGTTAGAAAGGCAATTTAATTCTTCAATTTAGCATTGTTACTGTTCACTCGATTAAATAATCATATATAAATGTGAACTTAGTCTAATGAAGCTCATTTCCAGGTTTAATATTATGGAAAAGAATGTCAAATATATCTAGCTAGTGGTACTAAAATGAAAACTTTACAAGCTTTTACATTACAACATCTGACAATAGAGTGAATACAATTTGAGCCAAGAATCCAGTACACAGAAATATTAAGCAGAGAAAATCTCCACCTTAACATAACCTCATATGAAAGAACAAAAAATGCTAAATTAACACTTATATACCTATAGATATGAGATATTCAAAGAAAAATTGTTTAGGTGTATGATAAAATGGGGATATAAAAAGAGCTTAAATTTTTATGGCAAATTATAAAACTTAGGAACTATTAGACAATCTCAGTTAACCATCAGTTACATCATATATACATACATACATAAAGATTTCACAGAATGCACCTTTTACTTACATTTTCAGGTTCTACCCCAATATCTTCACAGAATTTTTCCATTCCCTCTGGACCCAGAAGGTCTGGATCATTAGTAGCTTAATAAAAAAGAAAAAAAAAACTACTAAAGCTCTGTGCTTGAAAACTAGCTTTAGTCATCAATTATATTATTTTGAATGTTAGCCCCAGTCATTAGTAAACATAACAAAAATATACCATAATACCTGCATTAAAAAAAAAAGCCTATATCAACAGTTTCATAATACCAAGAGAGTACTTAATTCATTTTTTTAACTACATTTAATGAAAATTAAGATTAAAACAATATCTTTAGAGTACAACTATCCAATGATTTAAAATAAGCAAAAATGTAAAATTACTTTTGAAGATGGATAAACAATGCAAGAAAATAAAATTAAAACTAAAAATTCATGAATGAAAAACAATTTTGGCTCTTTATCATTAGTAAGTACAATAAATAATAGTAGATGAAAATGTATGTATTTGAATAGCCTTATCTTTAAAACAGGACATTATCACTCGAGAAAGAGTTAAGAATTAACTTTGGAAATAAGTCTGCATGAACAGAGACATTATAGTCTCAATTACCCTTCAAGTGCTCATAAATGAGAAGTATCAATTAATCAAAAAGGGAAGAGGAAAATCATACACAGATACAGCAAAGAAAGAGAACACAGCATCTTCAGTACATGTTTTTCTACTCTTTTTTTTTTCTATCTCAAAATTATGGATCTTTAAAAATATGCTCTCTAGAAATTTTACAAAAAATTGGTAAATTTTATAATTTAAATAAGACCTATTTTTCTGGTGACCTAGAGCAAGATGCTCGGGTGACAAAACTGTACACTTTGAAACAGGGTGATTCTTGCAAGTGGTAGTTCATTGATTTCATCTTGTTTGCTTGATGACTAAAGCATTTTCTTTTAGACTTCACAAATCACATTTCCCTCCAGATTTCCTTCTCTAATTTTGGCGACGTGTTTTAACTTTAATTATAGCTCAAATCTAATATTAAATATATCTACTTCAAGATACCTTTTACCAATTATTCATTGTAGCCTAGTTGCACTTTGGTTTATGGTTAAATCATTTATCCTCTGCTGTATCTATAACTGGTTTTTTAAATTTTTGGAATGGGTCATCTGTTTTCAAAGTATGGTTGATAGAATTTTCACATTTGGGACTGTGTTTATAAATTTACCTTTTAAATTAGTTCTTGTCTTTTCCTGTTGTGTTTAGCACTTTTGTTACTTAAGATACAGAAAGTATTAAGAAATATCTTTTTTTGTCAGCTAGTACTTTTGTCATAATTGATAAAGCGACAATTCTAATGTCTTTTTTCCATTTTGCTCCCAATAGTTGATAGTTTTAGTTTCAGTTTAGTTTACTTTAGGGTTTTACTTTAAACTTCTATTATTTATTTCACTCATAGTTTCGATTAACTTTACGTATTTTTTCCCTTTACATTTAAAAATAAAATTCCCTTATTATTTTGTAGATTGAAAAATTTGGTAGAGTAGTTTGTGTTGTTCATGAGAAGTTAAGAAAACACTGAATTTTACAATTCATCATACACTCTGTTCAAGCAAACATATTATAAAATAGGAACCAAGAGATATCTGTGGCGTTATGGCAGATGTTGATATGTCCGAAAAATTCAATTTTATGTTTTAAGTTGATATGTCACACCTAAAATTGGTTCTTTAATGTGACAAAATTCTGATATGTGGAATTATGAAATAATACTATGTTATTCATATTGGTAAATGCTGTTATGTATAAAAGAGCTTTTTCTAAACCCTCCCCCAAAATTTTAGTCCCTAATTGAAAATTTTCATTGAATACCAGCCATATTTGAAGTTGAATATGAGTATTAATTAAAGAATATTACGATTGAAAAACTTAATTGGGCGATTTTATATTTCACAACAAAAGCTACTTTTTTAATTTGCCGAAAACATGAAAAAATGACACATCAACATCTGCCATAACGCCACAGATATATGCAGTGCCGGATTTCTGCCTAGGCCTACAAGGCCCCGGTGGCTTTACATTAGCTCAAAAGCCTGGCTTGCCTTATCAAAAAGCTTTATCGAAAATAATATTATAATAAATATTTTTTCTACATTTTGTTACTACACATTTTTACTACACATCTGTAAATTTTATAGAATAACATAACTATAGTAACATAGACTGTATTATTCTGATGTTTATTAAAGTCGATTAAAAATTATATGTTCTGTACTAGTGCATTTAATCAGCTAAATTTCCAAAATAGCTTCGAGGTGGTGGGGGGCCCAAATGTCAAGTGCCTAGGGGCCCTGGGTCTCTAAGTCTGGGCCTGGATATATGCCAGCATTTTAAAACTACTATACAGGGTTTTAAATATACTATTTACCCACTATCTGTATGCTTTAAATTTAGTTAAAATAGATGGAAGTTGACAAAATAAGCTTGGACAATTAATGTGTAATTGATAGATACTAGAGGGAAGTTTTAAATGTGTGTGTGGTTAATCTTTATCTCACAAGTGTTAAGAATCAAGAGAAAGAAATAAGAGGTTCGAAGAGTTAAGAAATAAGAGGTTAATGCCCTTAAATTCACCCCCCCCCCCAAGAAAAAAAGGAAAAAGAGAGAGAGAAAGATGATTCAACAACTCCAAACCAACAAACAAAAGTAAATACAACTCTATGGGTAATATTTACCAGCATTAAAGCAAACAGAAAATAATCACAAGAAAAATATTGCACATAACTCCTCAAATTTATAAGAATAAATATGGTAGTTAGCAAGGAGCTTTCCTAATGCTGAGAATAACATTTGGAAAAATACATATATACAAATAATATGTTTAGAAGTTACATGATTTTTTTTTTCTGAAAATTTTACTTACTTGCATATTCATGAAAGAGTGCAACACACTTTTTATGTGAAAAGGACTCTTCAATTATGTCATAATTTCTAGGGCTTTTTCTAGAACTGAAAGAGAAAATAAGAACTTTAATATACGAGTGCATGTGTTTGTATACGTATATATTTTTATGTGCAACTTCAAATTCAGTTTGGGCAAGGCTGATAGATGAAAATGTAAGTACAACAAACAAACACATTCTCTTTCTTAAACACATTACCTTCACAAATAAGTTCTTTTAAAAGGGTCACTTCAAAAACCTTTCCTCATTGAATTTTCTTTGCACAAATAACAGTTCTTTCCTGTTTACCTGATGTAGATAAACCTCATTAAAATTCAGTTAATATTTTCAAATTATTGAAAAACTACCTTTAGAAGAATTATAGGTCTTTCAATCTGTCAATATGAAAGTAACATTTTATATATACATAACTCTTAACTTATCTCACATTTTCAAACACAAAGAGGGAAAATAGAAATGTTTTTGATATATGTCATCAGACTGACTACACATATCTTTTCTCTCTAATGTAAGAACATATTCAGCTTAATTTTCTATTTTAGAACTAAGTTGAAAACTGATTGGAAACAACTACCATTTATAGTACTCTCTACAACTAATGAAAAATGTATACTTGTAGAGATTAGATTTAGCTATGTGTGTGATGCCACTGTCAGTGAGGAGACAGTATCATTAAAATTAATTGCATATAGTTTTTCTAAATTTCGTCTTCCTCCATGGTTTTTTTACAAAAAATTTATTTTATTTTATTTTTAAGATTTTATTTATTTATTTATTTTTATTTTTGGGGGGAAGGGGGTATATTTACATGCCTAGCTATGACTGTATTTATTTTAAATTACAGTGTGTAATAGCCTTGCATTTTATAATTTAGAAGACTAGAAGTTTGTATCCTCCCACACAGACATACATATATATATATATATATATATATATATATATATATATATATATATATATATATATATATATATATATATATATATATATTCATTTATGCACACATATATACATACACATACATCAAAAACAAAAGTGTACATGACTCCCCTGCATTTAATTGATAAATAATTATTAGTAAAATAAAACATGCTAATATTTAATAAAAATAAACATAAATTATGCATAAAAAATATGAAACTTTAAAGTACCACTTTTTTTTAAATGCCAGTGTAAAGAATTTAAAAAGTGGAATAATTTATTGCTATTTCACTAAGGTCTACCAACAGATACTCAGTTATGATATATTTTAAAAAAGATACATAGAAAAATTAAATCTGAGGAAATCAACAAGTATATTTGAAAATATTTCATAAGCATACTGTATCATTTCCTACGCCTTACGGATAAAAAAAAGTATATTAAATTTCATTTTAAAAACTCAGAAAATGTTAGGATTCAACCCTCTGAAGATTACCATAACATACTACTTAAAACATTTTCTACGGAAGTGACTTATTTTAAGTGTTTACATTTTTGCGAGAAAAGGCAACGACAGACGAAGTTTCTAATACGCGTTCTCCCACTGCAGTAAATAAGTATTAGTTTACTCAGTCGAAAGGTGGAAATGATGACCTGTAATCTCCCATGAGATGCAGAAGTTTCAAGGCCAAGCGTTCAATAAGTCGTCTGCACAATTCTAAGAGAATGCACATTGGAAATTTGGCTTTATAAGTTTATTGCTATTTCGCGTACCTCCAACCCTCTTACACACACTCTGGAGTCTTGTTTATTTATAGAAAGCACCTTCATTTGACGACCTCGCCAACAGGCTCAAGCGAGACGTTTAGCCTTGAGAGAGAAACTTTTTTCAACGATAATTTATTAGGTGAATCGGAATCTCAATAACTTATTACAGCGAAATTTGATTAAACTTCGACTGGGTAAAACGGAAAGAAATGAGATTGATTCCACGGTTAATGATTAAAACCATGTCACTGTTTTGCGTGCACTCTAAAACATAAACTACATTCCAACTTGGGTGTCTCATTTTTGATGAAACGGTATTTAATAAGTTTTTTCGCAAATAGTTCCAACTCATATTAAACAATATATCAGATATCGAAATCTAATCAACGCGTGCGTTAACATTTGCTTAAAAAACTTTTATTTCAATTTAAATATATCCTTTTTCCCCCCTTCTTTTTTAGTGTGTGTGTGTGTGTGTATTACCATGATGCAACCATATCAACTATTGTTTAAGAAAAGCTCGATTCAAAAACCGGTATCACCTTGAAATATATAAATATGCTATTTTTAAATCAATCAGAATGTATTAGTATACAAGAAATAAAACAAAAGTATCATAGAACTAAAACATTAGTGCATCGCTAAAACTGCAAATTCCCTTATGACTTTTTTTTTTTTTTTTAAGAAAAGGAGGGGGGGGGGATGAACGAGCACAAGTGAAATACAGTATGATTAAATTACAAAACCAAGTAAATAAATCTAATAAACGAGGTCAAGAACCCGGAAGTACTGAAAAAAAATTTCATAATTATTTATTTAAGCCGTGAAATAAAAACAGCGACGATAAAAACTTTTTTATATACTATCTGCTGACATGTGAAAGTCGTTGCTACGATTGAAATATTTTTTACCACTTTATGTGTTATACGTTAATTGTAATTTTTCCTCACACAGCTGGAAATCGAGAAGTTCAGCTCAAGTGGTGTTACCTAATAACGGACTTTCATTCACACTGCCTACCTTGCTCTACAGACTGGGTTTGGTTTGGTTTGGCGAGCTACGGTCATTTTTTTGCTACACGAGGGCCAGGACCTACCGCTTAAAGCCGATCCCGAACGCCTTCAAACGTCCATGCCAAGAATGGGACTCGAACCCACAGACTTTGGTACCGTAAGCCAGCGCCCTGGCCATGCAGCCATCGTCCGGCCTCTAAAGATTGGGAGTCAAATTTTAAAAAATGATAGTCAAATACAGTGAACTTCTCTGGTAGCCAGTAATGGTTAAAAAATGGGGGGTGGGGGTGGAAAAGGGGTTTCCTCAACATGGGCTCCAAGGAGTCTTGAATCGGTTCTGAACAAAATAAGCCGCTTAGAGGGGTGGCCGGCTAGAGAAATTTTACTGCATTTGGAAAATGCGCAATTAACACGGCAGATACGACATCCCAAGATATGAACGCCGCAAGCCTAAACTAGAAAAATCCATCATTCACAGCATGAGGAAAATGCATCAGTGGGGAATTTAGTTGTGTGCTGATATTTATGTTCAAGAACTTATGTATTTCTCATTCATGGCAACAGCATTTTTGTTGTATCGCGTTTGGCAACAGACTGTCACTGTTTACAGTCGACAATGCTGTATTTTCCGTGTGTGTTCTATTCTGTTGATTAAAGCTTCAAAAAGCCCTAATGCCTCGTCTAACTCTTACAACAATTTATGACAATTTAATCAACAGAATATATGAAACTCTCGCCCTGGATTAATCAACGATAAGGATATGGAGCAGTTTCTCAAACCGAAACGTTTCGATCTCGATCCCTCGTGCACGGGTGCTGAAATGAAATGGTTACATTCAGGGCCGTATTTTCCTATAGGCTAACTAGGCTTCAGCCTACGGCCTCAAGATCAAGAGGGGCTTACATTCAAATTGCTAGCAAAATTAAAATTACACTATTCTAAAAACAGGGAACACTAAAACACTGGACCGAAAATAAGGAGAAATTCTACGCATATGACTAATAAACAAACATAAAGTATTGGTTAATATCAACGCGTTCGGCTCATTGGGTCTGTTCAGATTACAGGTGAAAGGGCCTCATAAGGGGAATAGCCTAGGGCCTCTTTTCATCTAAATCCGGCCCTGGTTACATTGGAAAAAAACATTTTCAAACTTCATCGCGAAAATACCTGACGTGACGGAAAGCAGCAAACTTCCGTTACTGTGTAACTACGTCTCTGCAAATGTTTATCAGTTCATCAGTGAAGCTTCCAGCTACTCAACAGCTATCGACACTTTGGACTCACTTTATGTAGTTAAGAAGAACGAAATTTTCGCTCGGCATTATTTAGCGTCCCGAAGTCAGCAAGCAAGTGAGACTGTTAATGAGTATCTCTAAGTTTTGAAGCAGTTAAGCAAGAGCTGTGATTTTAAAGCAGTCGCAGACGATCAGTATAAAAATGAATATATTCGAGATGCCTTCATTAGGGGACTGAAGAGCGCCCGCATTCGTGAGCGCTTGCTAGAGAACTCCACTGTCAGCTTGGAAAGCGCCGTTGACCAAGCTCGCGCACTTGATCTCGCTGAATCGCACTCCACCTCGTACCTCGCAGCCCCACACCCATTGCCCTCTGCCGCAGTGGATGCTGCAGGAGCTGATGAGACTTTTGAGGAGGACCGTGTTGCTGCTATTTCCCGCGCCGGCCCGTGCTTCTTCTGTGGCAATGATCGTCACCTCCGAAGTGCCTGTCGTGCCAAGAATGTGGTCTGCCACAACTGTGGCAAGAAAGGGCATTATCGGCGTGTATGCAAAACCAAACATGCTCGAAGTACAGGCAACGTAGCTTCTACTCATCTGATAGCCTCCGTGACTCCAGCCCCGACTTGCCTCCAGAAATCCCTCGTCGTCGCTACTGTTAATGGAGTGGAACTTCATGCACTGGTGGACACTGGAAGTTCGCTCAGTTTCCTAAATTCTCGACATGTGAACAAGTGCCAGTTGAAGATGAAGTCGTACTCTGGGAAGATCTCTATGGGCAACTCTGCTGTAACTTCCAATGTTGCTGGATGCGGAAATGTTACTGTTGAATTACAAGACCACCGTTATGTAGAAATAGAAGTGCTTGTAATGAAAAATTTATGAGCAGATTTATTGATAGGTCATGATATTTTGAAACTCCACTCTTCCCTTGTATTCAATTTTGATGGCTGTAAACCTCCACTACAAATCTGTGCATATACTGTGGCTGAGGTCCCACCCGTATCCTTGTTCTCAAACCTAACGCCTGACTGCAGACCCATACAAACCAAATCAAGGCGTCTCCCTCAAGAAGACCAGAGGTTTATCGCTCTGGAGGTGGAGAAACTCATCGAAGAAGGCATCATAGAACAAAGTAATTCTCCTTGGAGGGCA
Source organism: Dolomedes plantarius (assembly GCA_907164885.2). Taxonomy (NCBI): domain Eukaryota; kingdom Metazoa; phylum Arthropoda; class Arachnida; order Araneae; family Dolomedidae; genus Dolomedes; species Dolomedes plantarius. The sequence goes on along the minus strand of OU015491.1, from coordinate 139,376,115 downwards.
CAAGCGTTTGTCATAAAAGGGGAAAACAAAAAACCAAGAATGGTCATTGATTACTCGCAGACGATAAACAGATTTACAATGCTGGATGCTTATCCACTCCCAAAGATTGAAGAGCTTATTTCCTGAGTAGCGACCTATTAAGTGTTCAGCAAGATAGACTTAAAAAATGCATATCACCAAGTCCCTATTCTAGACTCTGAAAAGCACTTCACAGCTTTCGAGGCTGACGAAAACTATTCCAGTTCCTGTGTGTGCCGTTTGGTGTAACCAATGGTGTTGCCTGTTTTCAACGGACAATTGATAAAATCATTCAAATGGAAAATCTAGTGGACACGTTTCCTTACTTAGATGATGTTACTGCCTGTGGTAGAACGTAGGAAGAGCATGATGAGAATTTGGCAAAATTTGTGTCCGCCGCCACTAAATTTAACCTCACACTTAACGAGGAAAAGTGCAACTATTCTACCAAATCTACCGCCCTCCTAGGGTATATAATAGAAAACAAAACTATTAAGCCTGATCCTGAACGACTAAAGCCACTCTTAAGTTTGCCTACCCCTAAAGATACCGCTTCCCTCCAACGAGCATTGGGAATGTTCGCCCATCATGGGAGGTGGATTCCGTTGTTTTCAAAGATGATTCGCCTCTTATTGGCAGATGGTTCTTTTCCCTATCACAAGAGGCCACTACAGCCTTCCAGTCGCTGAAAGAGGATATAGCCAGTGCTTCTCTGGCAGCAATTGAGGATGGTATTCCTTTCCGTGTTGAAACTGACGCCTCTGACTACGCTATTGGAGCCACCTTGAGCCAAGCTAGTCGTCCCATCGCCTTCTTCTCACGCACATTGAATTTATCGGAACAGACATTCCTCCATTGAAAAGGAAGTATATGCCGTCGTGGAGTCGCTGCGATATTGGCGGCACTACCTAATAAGCCGACACTTTGAAGTCTTCACCAATCAGCGTTCAGTAGCGTTTATGTTTGTCAACAGCATCATAGCAAAATAAAGAACGAGAAGATTCTGCGCTGGCGCCTCGAACTTGCATGCTTTAAGTTCGACATTGTGTATCGGCCAGGAAGCAAGAACGCGACCGCAGATGCCCTCTCGCGGATATCCGCTTCTGCTGCTCCTCAGTGTGAACTGAAAGATTTGCACTTTGCCCTCTGCCACCCAGGGATAACCAGAATGTATCACTGGGTCCGTGCCAAGAACCTGCCATATTCGATGGAGGAGGTAAAAGAAATAGTTAAAACATGCCCAATTTGTAATGAATTGAAACCAAAATTCCTCAAAAACGCTGGTACTCTCATTAAAGCTACCTCACCGTTCGAAAGGCTAAACCTCGATTTTAAGGGTCCACTGCCATCTACCTCTAAGTATCGCTTCCTCCTTACCATTATTAATAAATTTTCCAGATTCCCATTTGCCTTCCCCTGCTCGGATATCTCTGCAGCTACAGTCATCTCTTGTCTGCATACCCTGTTCTCTCTTTTTGGGATGCCAGCATTTATTCATTCAAACAGGGGCTCTTCTTTCATGTCCTATGAGCTTAAGTCATACTTAACCTCCCAAGGCATCGCCACTAGCCGCACTACTGCCTACAATCCAGCTGGAAACGGCCAGGTGGAAAGATATAATGGTATAATTTGGAAATCAATTGAACTTGCCCTAAGATCAAAAGCCCTCGCAATCTAACAATGGGGAAACAGTCTTACAGCCTGCCCTTCACTCAATTCGGCCATTGTTATGTACCGCTACCAACGCTACTCCTCATGAAAGGATGTTCACACACATTAGAAGGTCACATTCGGGATGCTCCTTACCTACTTGGCTGACAACTCCTGGACCCATCTTGATGAAAAATCAAAACCGAACTAACAGTACCAACCCCTTGTCCAAGAGGTTCTCTTGGAAGCAAACCCTGAATATGCTCACGTCAGGCTCTCAGATGGTCGAGACAAGCGTGAATATCCGTCACCTAACCCCTAGAGGAAATTCTCCCCCTCAAGACTAATACCAATTGTGATCCATTGGAGAGTCCATCGGCAGAGTACCCATCCTCTCTACCGCCTCCGCTGAGTGCTAATCCAGACAAACAAGAACCTGTTACCGACCCCCTGCCTGAGGTCCATAACAAGAACACCGAAAGTGAGAACTTGCATCATCCATCCAGACCAAGGCCTGAGATGTCTCCCTTGCCATCTACAGGTTCCAGAACCCGTCGTCGGCCTGCATACCTCGTGGACTATGTGACAGATTAAAATAAAAATAGGAGAGGTGAATGTGCTGATATTTATGTTCAAGAACTTATGTATTTCTCATTCATGGCAACAGCATTTTTGTTGTATCGCGTTTGGCAACATACTGTCACTGTTTACATTCGACAATGTTGTATTTTCCGTGTGTGTTTTATTCTGTTGGTTAAAGCTTCTAAAAGCCCTAATGCCTCGTCTAACTTTTATAACAATTTATGACAAGTTGTTTATCAGGTGAGTGTAGTATTCAGTAAAAAAAGGTAAGAAAATTAAACGAGCATTTAACAGAAAGTAGACACTCTAGAATTATTAGCAATATCCGATTGACATTTTTTATAGTCACAATAACAGTACTTGTAACAACGCCGCCGCAGTCTTAGACTCTTTTTTTTTTCTAATGCAGAAACCTGTGGACAAAGTCCTAAAAGGAAAAAGGGGAAAGTGCAAAACTGCAAATGAGAACAAAATGGAAAATACATAAACAAGAAAAACTATCATAAAATTTTCATGCGATCACGGGCCTCCCAATAACTGGGCGTTCTCTGTACAGACGTTAAGGCGGAGCAGAACATGATATGCTTAACGTCGATGTTGTCGGAATTGCAAAGAGGGCATATAGAGCTAGAAAAAATTCCCATTCTATTTAAATACACAGCCAGACAGTAGTGAAAGCAGCAACTGCAATTTCACGTGGGCAAAAAAAGTAAAGTAATAATTCAAATGTTAGGTATTTCTCTTCTACAAGTAGCCACACGATATCTATCCTAATAATAGCCCAGATCTATCACTATCTGGAACGCTTCCGGAGCGACCGCTTCATAAATATATCAGCCTATGGCATGCATTTTGTTTTATGAGTTAGGCTTAACAAGTTAAAAGTAAAGTTCAAAAAGATTATTTGCTATCTGAACCCAAATAATTTACACTGGTGTAAGAAATTAAAAGAATTTGCAGACTTGGTCGATTATCTCTAGAACTACTGCACCGATTTTAATGAAATTTGATATGTATATACATTGATACAATACAAAACAGATAACCATTCAATAATTGAAATACACACGCATGATCGTGCGTAACACTCGTTGGAGTCGGAAGGTATGAAACAGCTGTTGCAGAATAAAACAAAAAAAATGGGTTAATAGATGGGTTAATAGGGGATATAGTCCCCTCTTACAGATATACAGGTCTCCCAACGTGATTTAATACTTGAAATAAGGCAGTTTATCATTTTCTGTGGCAATTGGTCCCACTCGTTCAGCAACGCTGTTTTCATTCCCTGGATGGTTCTCCGAAGGGGTTTGCGAGTTGCAATTGCCCTCCCCAGAGAGTCCCAGACATGCTCTATAGGATTAAGGTCTGGAGATCTGGCTGGCCAATCCATCCGGCGAATATCCTCACTCTCTAGAAATTCGTCGACCAGAAGAGCTCGCGTTATCGCCTATTATGTGGCCTCGCGTTATCGCCTATTAAAATGAACTCAGGGCCAACTGCACCCCTGAAAAGGCGAACATAGGGCTCCAAGACCTCATCCCTATACCTCACACCAGTCGCAGTGCCTCTTTCAAAGACATGGAGAGGTGTGCGGCCATCCAACATGATGCCTGCCCAGACCATTAAACCTCCTCCGCCATAATGGTCGATTTCGCGGACATTGCAGGGTAGGTAGCGGGTCCCTGGTTCTCTCCATATGAACGTACGGCGAGAATCGGTGTTTAGGCTGAACCGGGACTCATCAGTGAAGTGAACGGTAGCCCATTGATCCATACTCCAATCTCTATGCACCATGATAAACGAATTCTCCTGTTCGTAGAAGTGAGCGGGACGCAAACAGCAGGTCTTCTTGCAAACAACCCTCTCTCATGAAGTCTTTTGGAAACAGTCACCCTTGATACACGGGTTCCTGTGGCTGCATACAAGTCACGAGAGAGCTGAGAAGCTGTAGCACTCCTGTTACGCCTCGCTATAATCGACAAATGGCGATCTTCTCTAGCCGTCGTGGATCTTGGACGACCTTGTCCAGGCTTTCTCTCAATGGATCCGGTTCTGGAACTGTTTCCATAAGTTACACACGACGCTGGGTGTTAAATTGAACTCTACAAATTTAGATTTGAGATTGGCCTGCTTCTAGGCTCCTCACAATTCGCCACCTCATACCATCATCTAAACGTTGGTGGTACCATAATAAGACAGCTAATTAACAGGAAAAACAAACTTTATTTTATATTGACGAGACGAGGGCAACACAACACAAAAATTGGTGTGGAACACATCACACTATATAGGTAGCATAATATCTCAACAGAATCGAAAAATACTTCTTTTTACACTGAAACACCAACAACCGTTCCTTTCTCTCCGCTCGTTCCACGCTACCTCACTTCAGTTCCGTTCGCTAGCATTTCAAAAACCGCATTCCGGGTCTCGATCGGGAGGTCGTCACAACTCCTCCCCCCTTGAAAATTTTTCTAGAGTTTTACGAAGGAAAAGTTAGTCAGGTGGTATACAGGACCATCAAATATAAAATGATCACCGAAAAGTTCATTTTTCTTTACTAAAGGGAACACAAACAAGTACCAAGTGATTAAAGTTATTAGGGGTCCACACACAAAACAACAACAAAAAAAAAAGAAACGTAAATGTAACATGTAATTAACGGAAAATCAACTGAATAAAGGTAGTGGATTGAATTCAAAACATACCGAATCTACTACCACATATGTACCTCATATTAGCTAGCATTATTCTGTTTACAGAATCATAATTTTTACACAATATCCATTATAACATAACATTTTCCCAATGTATTATCTAACACAAAAACAAATTAAATGAATAAACCAAAATAAACTTGGGAAATATATATATAATAACAGTTGCACTACAATACAGTTACAATACCCTTTTTCGGGTATAGGTATAGCCTTGTTAATCTAGAGAGGCTCTACTCAGACTATCAGCATTCCTATTTTTCAAACCTGCCCTATGAACAACAGAAAAATTAAAAGGCTGGGGAGCAAGGGCCCAACGCATCAGTCTAGCATTAGAACTAGCATTTGTTTTTAGCCAAGTTAAAAGATGATGATCCGTTTGGATAGTAAATTCTTGACCATCCAAGTAATGATGTAATTTTTTTATTGCGAAAATTATGCTAGCACACTCTTTTTCTGTTGTACAGTATCGTTTTTCGGTTTCGGAGAACTTCTTGCTTAGAAATATAATTGGGTGTTCTTCACCTTCATCATCGAGTTGAGTTAACACCACACCCATACCCAAATCTGAGGCGTCTGTCTGCAAAATAAATTCTCTATCAAATTTTGGGGAGTAGAGAACTGGAAGGCTGGTTAGTTTATCTTTTAGATTTTGGAAAGCCTTTCCACAGTCCTCAGTCCAGTCGATGTCTCCCTTTCTAGTTGTCCCTTTCAAAGCGTTCGTTAAGGGAGCCGCTAACACTGAAAACATCGGAATTTATCGGCTATAGTAGCCAGCTAAGCCTAAAAAGGCCCTGATATCCGTTTTTGTTTTAGGAGTAGGAAATTCAACGACTGCCTGAATTTTCAACTCCGAAGGCTTTCGATAGCCTTGTCCAACCACATGCCCTAAGTATTGAACATGATCTTGGGCAAACCGACATTTTGAAGGTTTCATTGTCAACTTCGCATCTGCAATTCGTTGCAATACTAACTGAAGATGTCGAATATGTAAATCCCAGGAAGTCGAGAAAACGGCAACATCGTCCAAATAAGGCACTGCAAACTCCTCTAAACCTTTCAGAAGTTCAGACATCAGCTTACTGAAAAAATATGGTGCATTTTTTAACCCGAAGGGTAATCTTAAAGGTCGATAGTTTCCGAAGCTAGTCACGAATGAGGCTAATCGTTGAGCATTAGCACTCAAAGGAATTTGCCAGTACCCCTTCGCGAAGTCCAGTACAGTAACGAATTTAGCGGCGGCTACCGTTTCTACTCTGTCTTCCATGTTCGGTAAATGGAAATATTGGGTTACTGTCACGTTATTTAGTCGACGATAGTCAATGCAAGGACGAGGGCCCTTATTAGGAGCTTCTACCAGGATCATGGGAGAAGTATAATCGCTTTCTCCTATTTCAATAATTTTCAACTCAAGCATTCTTTCTATCTCTTTCTTCATGATTTCTTTTTGTCTAGACGAAGATCTGTAAGGCCTTGACATAATAGGTTTATCGTTATTGAGTAAATATCATGCTCGACCATATCAGTTTTACCAGGTATATTAGAGAAACTGGACGAATATCTTATAATATTTTGCAGTTGTTCGATTTGGTAGTCTTCCAGTCTTTCCTCCAGTCTACTGTTACTAAGAATTTCAGTAAAATCGAATTCATCGGGGGTAACATATATTTGTGGAAATTCGATATCTTCATCTAGAGAGGAATTTTCTGCTTCGTCACAAGACAAAAAATTTACAAGTTCAGCTCTCTTATAATAAGGCTTAAGCATATTCACATGGTATATTTGAGACCTCTCTTTTTTTTTCCGGGGACACTAACCAAATAGTTGGTATCTGAAATTTTTGCTTCAATTTTCCCTGGTCCAATCCACTGAGCAACTAGCTTGTTTTCCCTTGAAGTAGCTAAAACCAGCACCGAATCACCCTCTCGAAATTCTCGTCTTATGGCATTTCTGTCATACCATAATTTCCTCTTGGTCTGATCTGTAACGTTTTTCAAGGCAACTTCCTGACATCTTTTCAGTCGATTTATAAGCTGGAATACATACTCAGTCACTGGTCTTTCATTAATTTCCGCATTTGTCCAATGTTCATACAAGAGTGTCTCAGGTGTTCTCACATTTTTCCCATAGACTAACTTGGCAGGCGAAAAGCCTGTACTTTCATGAGTCACAGTTCTTAGAGCTAGGAGTGCCAAAGGTAAATACTTCTCCCAGTCTGGACCAGCTTCTAGGCATAATACTCTTCATGCGCGTTTGATAGTTCTGTGGAAACGTTCACCGGGATTCGATTGTGGGTGATGCACGGAGCTATGTCTAACTTTAACACCGAATTTTTCAAAAAATTCTGATGTTAGCATGCTTGTAAAAGACGTACCCTGATCGCACTGGAACTCTTTAGGGAAACCAATCCTGCTAAATATATTCAGCAACGCATTAGTTACAGATACAGATCCAATATCACTTACCGGTACAGCATCAGGATACTTTGATGACATGCAGATGGCTGTAATTATGTATTTTTTTCCACTAGCTGTTGTAGGCAGGGGACCTACTGCATCAATGTTTAATTTTGAAAACACTTCTTGTATGATAGGTACCAATTTCAGGGGTGCCTTTGTCTTATCGTTTGGTTTGCCAGCTCTTTGGCAGCTATCACAAGATCGCACGAAGTCTTCCATATCTTTATAGCATTTGGGCCAAAAAAAGTGCTTTGCCATTCTATCTTTTAACTTAGTAACGCCCAGATGACCTGATGTATCTTCATGACACAGTCTCATAACTTGGTCTCTATACTCCTTTGGGATAACCAAAAGTTTCTTAGTGTCTCCTGAGCTGTCTTCCTGACATTTGATTAGCAGATTTTTATCAATGATAAACTTTGATCCTTTTTGGCATTTTGAATCTCCGTTAACAATCTGAAAATGGACTGTAATTCTTCACTATCCATCTGGGACTTAGAAAACTGCTCAGGGTTTGTCTTCAAGAGAGAAAGCTCATTTGAATTGGTTTCCACTGGAGGCAAAAATTCGTCATCTATGATTATAGAAGTGTCGTTTTGCTCTTGGACCTCTGTTACAAATTCCTTGCTGGATTCTTCATTTAGAGCACTCTTATTTGGCTTAGATTCTTGTTCGGGGCCTAAACTCTCTTCATTTTCTGTCTTTTCTCTTTCCTTTTGGGCGCGAGTTTGCACTGCACTAAGATGAGAAATCGAAATCTTTCCCACCTGTAAATTCGGTAATCTGGCTGCAGTTCGATTTCCTAAAACATAGCGCCCCTTATCTAATTCACAACGCACAACTGCGGCTTTGGTATCAATGCTCCCAATTTGTCCAGAGATCCTAACCTTTGCCAACGGTAGACATGTCGGACCTTCGTCCAAAAGTTGCTGCAACCAAATAGTTTCGCCTGTGTACATCTCAGGAGAGACATATTTCCTACATATGACGTCTATCGTGGCACCTGAATCTCGAAGAACAGGCATGGTAAACCCATTTACTTCCGCTAATGTTGTAAAAGGACTTAGGAGATTTTCCTCCTCTTGTTCCTCACAAAATTGGTTCACTTGGTCTGAAGTTTTCTGAGTCTTTAATTTAGGACAAGTCGGTCGCAAATGGTCAACCGACCCACATTCATAACACTGCAAGGGTTTTCGCGAATCAAAATAATCATAGTTCTGACCTTTCCCCACGACTTGCTTTCTCTGATCCCCCTTCATTTTGTCCAGATTTAGCCGGAAATTTCTGATATTTTCGATTTCCCTTTTCGAAATTATTGCTAGTCTTCCTTTGTTCATAGGTTGGATAACTTTCGGATTTCCTACTCCCCCGTACACTGTCATATTCGTCCATCTCAGACAGTTTTGTAGCTGAAGTTATTTTAGTTCAGTTGTCAAGAAAACGTTCCCGAACATCATTGGATACACATTTTTTTATCTGGTCTGTAACCATCAGATCCTTCAGCAATTCAAAAGTATTAATTTCCAACCCTTGTATTCATTCTTCAAGATAGTTTCTTAATTCAAAAGTAAAATCTCTCCATGAACTATCAGACTTCTTTTTATGTTGCACAAACTTAACACGAAATTTCTCGGGGCTAAGTTTAAAACGCTTTAGGAGCAACTCTCCGACGTAATCGTAACTGTCCGTCTTTTCCTCTGGCTCTCTCGCTATAAGCTGGATGATATCCGGCGGAAGAAGGGGTAGCAACTGTGTCACCCAATCCTGTTTTCTAACATCTGCCCTTTTTGCCTGGCGTTCGAAAATACTCAAATATAGACTAATATCTTCCTCTTTTGGATCGAATTTTTGAAGAATTTTCTGAAGTATAAAATTAGTTCGCGAATTCGTAATTTGCTCCTGATGAGAAGTCTCAGTAACGGATACCTGCATAGTTTCAATTCTTAATTTCTCCATTTCGAATTGGAGTTTCTTTTCTTCTAGTTCAAATTGGCGCTTCTTTTCTTCTTTCCCCAGTTCGAATTGGCGATTTATTTCTTCTTTCTCCAGTTCGAATTGGCGATTCTTATCTTCATCTTCAATTTTTAACCTTCGAAGCTCAAACTGGTTTTTACTCTCTTCTAACCGATTTTCCGTTATACCTTCTAAAAGATTTTTCACATACTCCTCTTCATAGTGCCTAGATTTTTTTATTAATATTATCAGGTCTGTTGTCACTAATTCTTCACTTATATTTTCCCCCATCTCAATAGCCAAAGTCTGAAGATCACTTTTTCTTGCTTTGCATAGAAAAGCCATGGTAAAATAGTTCAAGATTAGTTACACTCAAAATTACTTAAAATTACACTTGAGTATTTTTTTTTTGACACAATATAAATTGTAACATAAGATGCAGAAACCGAAAGTAAGTACAATTTGTTTCCTAGCAGGAGTTTCAACTCAAACAATTACCAGCACAGAGTGTGCTAAACCGAAAGTAAAGATAATTTATCTCCTAACAGGAGTTTCACACTTCATAAATGTTGCTTACAATTACATCAGCACATGGCATGCCACAAAACCAAATTTATAATAACAATTGTATAACGACAGCATGATGCTTTCAAAACCGAAAGTAAGACAATTTATCTCCTTGATGGAGTTTTCCCACTTAAATAAATGTTGCTTACAATTACACCAGCACATGGCGTGCTACAAATTTTCATTTATATCAGCATATGGCATGCTACAAAATTTTTGCTATACCAGCACATGGCGTGCTACAAATATCAACAGTACCAGCACGCGTCGTGCTACAAAATTTCAATTATACCAGCACATTGCGTGCTACAAAATTATCCTGTATATCAGCATATGGCATGCTACAAAATTTTTGCTATATCAGCACGTGGCGTGCTACAAAATATTTGCTATACCAGCACGTGGCGTGCTACAAAAATCAACTGTACCAGCACGTGTCGTGCTACAAATTTCAGTTATACAAGTACCTGACGTGCTACAGCAATTACTAGTGAAATAATAATTTTTTATTTATCATATAGCATGCCTCAATTCACACTCAAAAGAACGTAACCAAAACAAAAAAAAAATTATATCATACAATAATTAAATTTCACCATTTCCTCTAATAACAAAATCCCTTTTGGTACTCACCCCTCACGTGGAATGTTCTCATCCCGCGGCTGCCACCAATTTAGCTGTACCGTAATAAGACAGCTAATTAACAGGAAAAACAAACTTTATTTTATATTGACGAGACGAGGGCAACACAACAGAAAAATTGGTGTGGAACACATCACACTATATCGGTAACATAATATCTCAACAGAATCAAAAAATGATACTTCTTTTTACACTGAAACACCAACAACCCTTCCTTTTCTCTCCGCTCGTTCCACGCTACCTCACTTCAGTTCCGTTCGCTAGCATTTCAAAAACCGCATTCTGGGTCTCGATCGGGAGGTCGTTACAGTGGTTACTCATTTTTACTGTTACAATTTGAAATTAACCGATTGCTGCAAAATAACACCATCTATTAACCCATTTTTTTGTTTATTTTGTAACCGCTGTATCATACCTTCCGACTCCAACGAGTGTTACGCACGATCATGCGTGTGTATTACAATTATTGAATGGTTATTTGTTTTGTATTGTATCAATGTATGTACATATCAAATTTCATTAAAATCGGTACAGTAGTTCTAGAGATAATCGACCAAGTCTGCAAATTCTCTTAATTTCTTACACCAGTGTATTACAAACAGCGTAATATCGACACAAATAAACTTTATTTCGATTTTTAGAGGACTGTAATAAACGGTTGTGACAATTTCAAAACAGCTCGCCACCGTTTAAATCTGGTCTCAGCATAAATTATCCTTTCATTGTAACGCATTTTCGCTGTGATTTTCATATTCATTAGAGAATTATCTCTTTTCCACCACCTTTCACGTTATCATAGTGTTTCAATTAAATTAAAAACACGTATTCATTTTATATACTCAGAACTTGAAAATGTACACACAAGTGAGTCATTCATTCACCGTGATTCATTCATCGTCATTAATTTAAGAAAAATTGAATAGGAGAATCTTTTTCACAGTAAAAGTTTTTCATTATATTATTTTTTAATATATATATATTTATATTTTAACCATATAATATATATATTTTTAACCAGATATTACAATAATGTCGAATTTAGTATTTTTGGAAACTTGCAAACTCGACGCATGCGTAGTGATATGTTCAAAACTGTCTGCACGGTAGCGTGCTTTTCAAAGCGAATACCTAACATAACCGCAACATTTTCTTAAATTTTTAAGAGTTTAATTGAATATTTCTAAATTGCCAACACACGTGATTTTCATGTGCTCACATGTGAATTTTTGTAAAGCATTCTAATACGATGATGTTTTTAATTTCTGTTTATTATTGTATTTTTAATATTATTTTTAATAGTACTTTATAATGATTTTTGTTCGGTTTCTTATTTTTAATATTACTTTATATATATATAATAAATACAACGATCAATGTATGCAATTGATGCAAAAAAAACGAAAAAATGTATTTATAAAACAATCGTAACGGATATTTTTATAGACAAAATAATGTAGAAGAAAATATTCAAATTAAATCTAATAGAACATTCTAAAGAATATAGTACAGTTTGAGGAACATTTCTTTTACTGTATTTTAATATTTCTTTTTTTTGGATAATGTCCAATCGTCTGCCGCATTAAGAATTTTTTTTTTTTTGTTTATTTCGTTGTTACTACACACGCGATGCAAAATTAGTTTAAAGTATCACAAAAAGAAAAGGAACCACGCGATCAACATTTAATAAATTAAATTCTAAAAATAAATCTTTAAAAATTCACCAAAAATCAGAAAATGGAGGCAAAGATTTGAAAAGGATTTAATTTTAAAGATATTTTTATGATCTTTCTTGTGATATAAATTTTATAACACTCGGATTATTATTTTAAATCCAAACTTTAAAGAATGTTACAAAAACAGCTTAAAAATTTAACTTAAAAAATCTAAGAAGAATTTTTCAAAAATCTCTCTTAGTGCACCCCTAACACTATAAGAAGAATCGTCATGCAAAATTTCCGCCCTTTGGGTCCAGCGTTTTGGTCTGTGCGTTATATGTCAGTCAGTCAGTCAGTTACAGAACTGTTTTATATACAGACTAGCTGAAAACCCGCACTTCACTACGGAGTATATTGAAATTAAATACAACGGTCAATGAATGCAATTAATGCCAAAAAAATAAATATATATTTATAATAAATACGACAATCAATATAAACAATTGATGTAGAAAAAAAATATATATTTATAAAAAATCGTAAGGGATAATTTTATAAACAAAATAATGTCCAATCGTCTGCCGCATTAGCAAGGAAAAAAAAAATTTTTTTTGTCTATTTAGTTGTTATACACGTGACGATAAATTTATTTAAAGTACCAGAAAAAGAAATCATGTGATCAGCATTTAATAAATTAAATTCTAAAAATTAATCTTTAAAAATTCACCAAAATTCAGAAAATAGAGGTAAAGATTCGAAAAGGATTTCATTTTAAAGGAATTTTTATGATCTTTCTCGCGATATAAATTTTATAACCCTCAAATTATTATTTTAAATGCAAACTTTAAAAAAGTTACTAAAACAGCTTAAAAATTTAATTTAAAAAAATCTAAGAAGAATTTTTCAAAAATCTCTCTTAGTGCACCCCTACACTATAAGAAGTATCGCCATGCAAAATTTCAGCCCTTTAGGTCCAGCGGTTTGGTCTGTACGTTGTATGTCAATCAGTCAGTCAGTTACGGAACTGTTTTATATAAATAGATTATACTTTCCTCTCGAACAAATTATTTATATAAAATAATTTTTCAACTTGTAACATCTTTAAATGAAAAATACCGAACACTTCAAATGGTTTATATTTGGCACGTGTTCATTTATGAATTAAAATTATCATACAACTAAGTTAAATTTTTTGTATTAATTATTTAGCGTTACTGGAAAATTTACTTAGAGAGCAATGTAATACATTTAATATGAATGTTGACGAAAGTTCCATTGCTAAAAAGCGTCGTAAGGCCAATGAACGGAAATGTAGATGGCTTTCAAGACAAAGTCAGGAATTGCTAAACCGAATATGTGCAGCAGACTTAACAGATAGAATTTAATATTTCATAATTAATACATGTAATAGAATTAAGTAAAGTGATGCTATTATGTGGGGTTTAGATTTTATTTAGATTTTAAAAAATTGCATCTTAAATGGATCATAATAGTGCTGATATTGCATAATTTTAAATAATTAAAAATGTGTATAATTTAAATAAAAGAAAGAAGAGAAGCTATTAAGTATACAAATAATATTGACTTTGAAGATGTAAATTGATAAAAATTAAAATTAACACGTCATTTTTGACGTCATTTTTGTTTTTATAAATATATTCCATTCAAAGAAAATCAACATTTTCAACAAATCCTACTTTTGAAAGTGAGGAAAATCGATTGGCACATACCAAAACCATGTTTTTTTTTCAGCTAACACGGAAAATCATTATTGCAAATTAAATTTACATGAAATAAGACCACAAAAAATATAAATAAGTATATTACTGCTTACAACCATTTTTAAACCCATTCAAATGTAAACCATTAAATATCTAGCAATAACATAAAATGGAATTGCCCCACTTTCAAAATCAAAGACTCAATTATAAGGCACCTAGTATTTTAACATTTCTGATCTTAATGCAGACTTAAAATGCACTAAACAATTTATAGTAAAAATATTTATTGTTTTACTGGTTTAAAAAACACCTAGTTTTACAGTAGCATCAATGTTTTAACTAAGTTCATTTTCTGCTGTGTCCATTGCAGTGTTTATTGATTTATTTAGGTAGAGTTGGCCCTTTACCAATTATCTAGAGGTTGAAAGCACAGGTTACCACAAAAGAGGAAAAATGACAAATATCTTTAGGCTTCTAAAGTATCAAGTTTCATAATGTCAATCATATTTATCCCCTTCAAATAACAATACCTTGCTCTTCAACCATATATTTCATAAAATTAAAGTATCAAAGAGAAAAAATATAGGCTAACATATGTGTTCATACAATGCGAGAGAGGCAATACACAATACTTAATGTATGCATATTGCATTTCATGCCATATTTAATAAATTTAAATTTTGTTGTTGTCTAAACAAAGTAATATAGAATGAAATCATACAGTAAATAAATGTAGCAATTTTAAGATAGCAGTAGGTGTTAAAATCAGAAAAATTCTTATTTCATTGATGGCAAACTAATAAGTAACCCTACCTGAAAAAAATAAAATAAAAATAAAAAATCAAGGTTGCTCTAACAGCTTTCAACCCCCCTTGCGTGGGAGTTCTTTTATGCGAGGAACAGAGACGACACAAAAAAGACTTCCATACTTTTGTCCCAAGCTTTTATTACATAGTTTTTAAGGGACACAGCACATATAAAGTAATTAAAAAAAAGGATTGATTTGGCATACAGAGCCATATGTGTCAGCTAAACCCTGTTGGCCTATATGTTCTCGTCTGCAGTTCAACTCCAACTCTCGAACAACAAAGCACTCACCTCGGAAGTAGGGTTGCCACACCAACCTTGACATGGGTTTCCAGATCCGGCGCGCCTTACAGTTGCAAAAATAGATTTTCTTGTGAATATTTTTTTCTGCTTTTGGCTACTAAGTTTATTTTATTTTTCAATTTCTGTTACACATGGTTTTGCAAATCAGTGTTGTCTCAGTTAATTAGATTAGAAATTGTCTTCATCATTCGTACAGATATCTTTTGTTTGGGATCAATTTTTCTTTAAATATAAATATTAAGTACACAAGATTTTCCAAACATCTTTGAAGATACTAGCATTCATTATTTCAATTTCATAACTATCAGCATAATTATCTAATGTTAAGAAAGCTAAATTGCTCAAAAATTTTGGTCATGCTGCTGAATTAGTAATTTATAGGATGGTTGCCTAATATGAAGAATAATTCTACCTTTTCAAGTATGCTAATTATGAATTCTTATCATAAAAATGAACAGAAATAATATATATTTAAAATCCAGTAAGAGAAATAAAACAAAATTTATTAGAAAATTAGTTTAAATTAACTATTAAATTAACTATTGAAATAGAATTAACTATTAAATTAACTATTGAACATTTAAATTAACTATTGAAATAGAAGTTAGATGCATAAAAACTAATATGCATTAGGTCTGGCTTTAATCTCCTGCAACATAAGGTTTACCAATGTGAGGATGTCTACTAAGTTAATTTAAAGCATTTGTTTCAATATTTAAAAGTTGCATGCACATTATGTTTCAGCCACTAAGAATTGCAGCTTATGCAATCTGGAATAGACAAATTATGTTTAGGTACCAACATATTTTTAAAAAAAAAGTTTTGTGCTTAAGTAGAGAAGAAATAAAACTATGCAAGACACATTAACTGGGAATTAATTTTTTTTAATAACATTTAAAATGGCTCAAGTGATTACTTTACCCCAAAAAATCTTTCAAAGCCACTCCTTATTCTCAAATAATTTAAGCCTTCTTTGCATTTCATATTCTTTTAAAATTTGCAATATAAATGTCCATTCTCTAATCTGATTACAACCATGATATAAAACTGAAAACACAAGGACAAATAATTAACTTGAAAGACATTACTTTAGCATCTCGTTCTATGAGTAAAAACATAAATGGTTTTTACTAAAGTTTCTTTGGTTAAGATTTTATTTCAGAACTACTTCCAATTTTTGATTTTCCAGAATTTTTAATTTTAATATTAGTTTTGTTATCCCTTGAACTCAGTCATACATTGGTAAAACACAAAAATAATAGACCAAATTTATCATTAATTCATCTATCTTTTTTAAATTTGATATTTAACAGTACTTTTTAAGAGTATGCATAGGTAATTTCTAATGCAAGAAATCTATAATAAAGCAATTTTTTTAATTCATTGTGCATAAACCAAGAATGGGGATTTTTAATATTCTATATCATTTCAAATGGAAAATAGCAAATAGAAATACATGAAAGTAACTTATGAATGAAATTTCTTATACTCAGCAAACAAAATAATCAAAATTCATAGACAAAGGACTCAGTTTCAGTGAAATATTACTTTTCATTACATTAAAATAATTCTGTTTTAAAGAGATAAATACTTTAAAATTACATTCAAAGAAAATGAAAAAGAAACTTATCTTTACTTATTCAGAACTAATCTATTAAAATCATGTTAGATATAACTGTTAACCCAGTCTGGCTCAGCTGATAATCACCAACAATAATTTTTAATATGAATTTTATTGTGGTACATAAGAAAAATAGAAAGCTTAAATAGAGATATAAGAACCAAATTAATACATAAAGTACTTGGATATTCTCTAATACCTGAAATTTCAATATCATACAAACTTATATTATGTCTTATCTGGCATTATCCAGACTTTATGAATATAGATGTCCCAAGGACTCCCATATCAGATGGCTCGGCCATGTTTATAGATATGAGGACACTGACCTTGTTAAAAAACTGTTTTATAAAATGGAAGGTACTAGAATATGAGGGAGACCATGAACTGGATGGATTGATTGTGTTTAGAGAGATCTTAAGATCATTGGAATTAACCAGTTGCGAATATTAATGTCTGATCAGGCTGGATGGAGAAAACTAACTAGGACTGCCAGTACCAGGCCATCATGCTGATTAAGAAAGACTCACATATATTAAATATTTGACTTCCCATGCTCTGATATAAGGGTTCTTTACAAAATCAAAAACAAGAGCAAACCAGAGAAAAACAGTGTATCAAAACTTTAATATTTCACTTTGATTAATTTTTATTCAGTTTGAAGAACTACATAACCAAAGCTTTTTCTCTTTTCGCTTTACATTCTCATTCCCTTTCTAAGGAGTTCTCAGGTAAAAAAAAAAGATATGCCAACCACACAAACTCTTTTAAAAGTTAAGCCACCAAATTTTAAAGCTGTCTTTTAAAAAAAAAGTACTGACATTTTCTCTTTACTTCCCCACATCAACAAACAACAACAACAAAAAATATTAATGTGGATATGTGCATGTCAGAGTGTTTTACCTTTATTTTTTGACTCAATAAGTTATATGAGTTAAAAAGTTAGATCTGTAGTTTGTAACACACATGGCAGAGAACCATGTGTAAGGGAACTAGTGTTCTATACAAATCATTTTTCCTGCTTTAAAACATAGCTATCCAAAGGCTTAGTGTAGTATACACACTAAGCTGGTGAATATTCTATATGGCATCCATGTCATACTGAATTTTGCTACTGCAGCACAAAGTGGCACATACAATTAAAAAAAATACTGTGCCATATTTCATATTATTTTACAATGAACAAAGTTTACTGTACTTATCAGCCCTCAGATTTTTTTTCTTTGAAGGGGGGGGGGGGCAGTACTTACACATTTTAACTCAAAAGCCCAGAGTATTAAGTTTTTATGCAAACTCCTTTCTCATCAACCTTAGGCTAATAAAAGCTGTTAGCAGAGATGTCTCTTTGATAAATGAGAGAGAAATTGCATTTTCCCCAATGTGCTTTTCTTAGAAAGATATTAAAATAACCATCATCGCTTATAGCCAAAACAAACATGGAAGTAGCAAAATGGTTAAGATGAAGAGAAAGAACTCACCGATTTTAATAAAATAAGCTTTTGTGACAAATAGTGGATATAAATTATAAAAGCATCAATGGGGTCCTTATGTTCTGCATATAAAATGTTTTAATATACAGTGGAATCTCGATCGATCGTTTTCCCATATGTATCGCTTATTTCACCCAGTCCCGAATAAATTAAATAGAAAACAAGCAAAACAGACTGCATGGATCGTTCCTCGATCCATCATTTTCCTACAATATTCATTCAGAATATTGCAGCTTTATATTAATTTAACGGATCGATCGTTTTTTCACAATAACTGAACCTGAAATATAAATGTCTGGATTGAGCTAGAATGACGCTCCAATTAAACAATGAGCAGAACATTTGAGATGCATGCTCTCGCATTTTAGTTCTCACCTGTTTAGGGTGGTTTCGCATAATCGTGCCACTACCATTATTTGTTCGACATTGGTGTTCCTTAATTCTTTATCCCTTGGAGTATCCTATTTTCGGCAACTCATTCCAAATTCTCCGACTATTCAACATTTCTGTTCTTATCAGCAATGGCTCACAGTCAGCTGACCCGAGCGGTTCCTGCTGCCCTTTGGCTTTTCTGTTGGCCTTGGAATGGAGGTGCCCTGGTGTTTGGTCTATGGCAGGGGTTCCCAAACTTATCCAAGTCGTGGCACCCTTAAGAGAATTAGAATTTTTTCACGGCACCCTCGTCATATAATATCTGTGTGGTGTATTATTAATATATTTCATATTTGTACGACTGTCAAATTAGAGAAGTGGTAAGAACATTAATAAATTAATACGACTTGTGTTTAAAAATAACGCAAGTACTTTAATTGTAATTAATAGAAAAACATGAATAAAATTAATAATGAAATTACCTTCCAAATGCTCTTGGTATATGTGTTTAGTTTTAGTGTGACGGGCGAGCCTGATGCTTACTGCACAATTGTTCGAATCGCGGAATAAAGCTTGATACAGCTACTATCATTTCTTATTTTACATAAATTTTCGAACGATATTTGCTCTTTATAACAGCAACTGAAAACCCAACTTCACACAGATATGAAGTTGCATAGGGAATAAGAACCCTAATAGCTTTTGCACTTAGAATGGGATACTCATTTTTTATAAATATCCAAAACTCCGTCAAACCCAAACAAGCAAATTTCGTTTTCAGGTTTTTGTATCTCGATAGTTCAATTAGATTATCTTCCTCTTGTGAAGTGAATTCTTTTGGAGCTTCCACATGGAATGGATCTTGGATCCATGCAAACTTTCCAGTTTGGTCTTCTGCAAAGTACTTTGCAAACCAGTCAGTTCGTTGTGATAGGTGCTCTACGAAAACTGTCAGCATGCTTTGTGAAACATTTTCTCCACTGCAAACCTTGTACTTCTGCAATACAGAGGTCTTTTGGAGTTATATCGGAATCGTCCTGAGCAATAGATTAGATAGGAGATCATGGGCACTTCACAGCACCCCTGATGTCTCTGTGCGGCACCCCCTGGTCTAGGGTATGAGAAGTTTCTGATTACTGCAGTCTACACTGATGGGGCGATGACGGTTTCACCCAGAAGGCAGAACTTCCTGGTGATCTTATGTCGGACCCCATCCAGTGCAATGGAATGGTTGTAGTTACAAATGATTCACGGCTGCCGCTTCTTTATACTCTCACAAAAATACCGATACCAAAAAGAATGCACTTTGCAACGCAGAAAAAATATTGTTTACTTGTGGAGAGAAAACCGCCAAAAAACAAACAAAGATTAAAGACTTATTTGAATCAAAATTCCTTTGTATCTACATGTATTTCTTTTTTTATTATTATCTTGGATTTCAGTACAACTTTATAATTTTATCTTCAATTACACTACTGGTATGTATGCATTTATGTATGTGAGTAAATATATTTTAGAGATATCAAACTTTAAGGTATGTTAATAGTTTTTTTGTATGATCCCGCATCCATCGTTAAGTTCAGTCAGTCCCTTCGAAAACGAGAGATCGAGATTCCACTGTACTAGTAAAGAAAATTGTACACAAAATTTTAAAACTATTAAATGTTAGATAGAAATGTTGTTTGAGGGGAAATTAAAATTTATATTTAAAATGTTAATTATTTAAATCACCAGCCACAAGAATCTATTATTCCAGCCACTTTTATAACAATATTAAAGAATAAAATAAAAATCAATGTTTATAGTCATATCTAGTTGTTCAAAGCTGAAGAATAAAATAATAAAGCTTGCCATGATCTAATATTTTAATATACTCTCATGCTACATCCGATCATCAGAAAAATTTTGCACTTTTTCCAATTTTCTTCAGTAATAATCAATCAATTAAAAATCAGATCATAGCTAGTTAGATTAAGTAAGGGCTTACAGGTTTATTTAACAAAGCTTATTATACTTACAGGTAATTAAATTTACCACTGAGATTACAACCCGCTACCAAATTAATTATTTACTATTATATAAATTATTTAATGTTATTTTATCTACAGAACATAAATACCTGTTATGCATTCGGAGGCGTTTGCTGTTAGACTTTGAATCTTCAACGAATTCTGCACGTTTGCGCCGCTGAGGGGGCATGGCATTCGACAACTGAACCAAACTATTTCTTTCTTCACTTGTGACTTGAGAATTCTCTTGTAATGTCTGAAACATAAAACACTATAGTTTCAACAACGTAATAACGCTTATAAATTATACATACAGTAAAAATTGTTTATAAGAACACCAGTTATAAAAACATATTGCTTAAAAGAATGGAATTATTAGTTCCCGCTCAATTCTCTTGTGTAATGATGGATACAGAATCTGGTTATAATAACATCGTTAATAAGAACATATTGCTTTTAGTGACTTAAAATTAATTGGTTTCTGGGAACATAAATCACTTATAAGAACATGTTAATTGTGAACGGACGGGAAGTAGTAGAACATTGTTCTTCAACAATTTTATCCATTTTTTTATCTAAAAAAAACTCGAACTCTCATAAACTAATTCGGCTGTGGTCAGCCCTCATAAAGTAGGAGAAAATGTAAGTATTGTCAAACATAAGGACAATAAGCAGAGTGTGGTTGGCAGTACTGATGACAGAGGCAGAGATAAAATAAAATCATCTTTTATTCAAAGTCATAAATAAAAACGTTAACTGATATATAAACATAATAAAATAAAACTGTCTCACGCACGCAGTCCATGAGACATCTCACTTGTACTAGGCAATCTCTCAGCCGGCAAAACAGAAGGCGAGAGCAAAAGCAAAGCAACAAGACTCGCTACGCTACAGCTATATATACACAGAATATTTGCATAAAACACAAGATAGCATGCAGGGAGTTGATCCCAACTCGTGATCAATAAATCATGGGGAAAAGCAAATAAAACCCATTAATAGTTGATGAAAGTATATGACGTCATCCCAACAGGATTTGGTGTGATGACGTCATTTATAAACGATCTTACTTGGTCAACACTGTTGATTACCCTCTCACTAGGGTATTAACAAAACGCATTTGGCAACTGTCAAAATCAAAATAATAGCGTGAGTGCAATACTACACTGTGGGAAAACTACAGGTAAGTTACTTTTAGGTGAAATTCCCAACAGTAAGCCTATAGAAAACAACCAAGAAAAGTGGGCCACCACCGATACCCCTAGTGACTGGGACATAATGATCAGATGTTCTGACCCCGCCAAGCCCCCCCAAAACTTCCACCCACCAGTGGAGTCCAACAAGGAAAATTTATAAGGTCCGGAACCAACCCAGACCGCAGCAAAAGTCCCAGACTGGTGGCGAGAAGAAAGAGTGCAAGGCATTTACAACCCTTTCTACAGCCGAGTAAAGTCATCACAGTCTGTACCTCCACATATTCAATGATGAGTGCAAAATGTAAAACTTTTAGGGTTGAGGAAAAAATTCGTATAATTTCCAGATTAGAAAACTGTGAAAAAAAATGGAGCATTAGCCAACAAATTAAAGGTGAATCATGCCACGATTTCAAATATTTTTAAAAATAGAGAAAAAAATTAAAAGAAGAAATTGTAAAAGATCGGACTAAAATTAAGAAACTTTGAAAAATTCCACATGCTGACACAGTAGAAGCCCTTTTGCAATGTTTAAGATTCAAAGGAGTGCCAACATTCCTCTAAGCGGACTGATTTTGCAAGCAAAAGCAAAGGAATTTGTGAAGCTCTTTTAAAAATATGATTTTGTTTATCTAGAGATCGTTTTCGTTTATACTAGAACTTCGTGGATCCAGCAATTTTGGGAGAGGCATTCCATTGCGTTCGGGAGAATCAGTGGAGAATCAAAGGCCGTGCCACCTGGAGTTTCTGATAACTGGCTTAAAACCATTTGGACTACGTTAAGAGATGACTATGAGGACCATGAAATCTTCAGCACTGATGAAACTGGCCTATTTTATAGGATGACCTGGGATAGGACGTTGTGTTTCAAACATGAAAACTGCAGTGGTGGTAAGCTCTCAAAAGAAAGGATAACAGTAAAGGATAACAGCTTCAAATTTAACTGGAACTGAAAAATTGAAGCTTTTATTGATCAGGACATACAAAAAACCGAGGGCATTTAAAAATATAAAATTACTGCCAGTTGATTATCATTCAAATTCTAAAGCTTGGATAACAGGAGAAATCTTTGACAACTGGTTACAGAAATTAGAACCAAGAACTTATTAAACCAAAAAGGAGAATTCTTCTTGTGGACAATTGCCCAGCCCACCCTCTGGTTCAAGGTCTTCATGCCATTAAATTAACTTTTCTTCCTCCCAAAACAACCTCCGTATTACAGCCTATGGACCAAGGTGTCATTAAGTTCTTAAAAGTTCATTTCAGGAAGAACTCAGTTCTACAGATCATCGACAATATTGAAAATAAGAAAGAACTGAAGATTTCAATACTGGTCGCTATCATCATGCTAGAAAAGGCGTGGAATAATGTTAAACCTTTAACGATTTCGAATTGTTTCAGGCATGCTGGTTTTCTTAGGAGTGAAAATCCTTCCATTTTTCAAATTCAAGACGCTAGAGATGAAACACTTCAAGACTGGGCTCGAGATTTGTCAATTGAACAAGATTCACTTCAGGAATATAGAGACATAGATTTGACTCTTGCAACTCATGGGAATGTAATGGATGATGATATTGTTGCAGGAGTAAATGAAGAGATTTTTGGCAGAGATGATGATATTGATGATAGTGCCAGTTCAGAAGATCATTTGAGTGAGTTTTCTTGCCAGAGTTAAAAAGAAATGTTTTCAGCAATCAATACTGTTAATAAATTTTTAGCTTGCAATGACGACTTTGTGAAGGATCTGATAAAATAGCTATCAAAGAACTTGTCACAATAACCGAAAACTCTTTATTTACAAAAAAAAAATAAACAAATATTACTGACTGACTATTTTTCAGCAAATCAATAAACATGTAAAAACAAAATATTCCATTATGTATGTACATTCATAATAGCTACATAATTTTATTCATTATCCTTTTTAACATTTTTAGAACTATGTATTTGAAAAAAAATAAAAAAAACATACTTATATGAAAATAAGCAGGTGTGTTTTTCCTGATCGGACTTTAACATTTTAACCATTTTTTGAAAGTCATGTTTCAGGTGTAAATAGAAATTATGTGATAATGAATTTGGTATTTCCAGCAGTTTTAAGTTATCTATTGGTTATAAAACTATTGATTATAAGAACCAGTTTTTAAAGTCCCCTAGATGTTCTTATAAACAATTTGTACTGTATAATGGATACCATTAAGTAAAAGATATAGTAACAACTAAAAATGTGTGCAATAGTTGAAAAAACTATAATTCAGACCCTTCATATGCTACTAAACGAGACATTGTTTTCTAAGTTAACTGGAACAATAAATTCAGCAAAATTAATTCCCTCACATTAAATCAGTATAACATAGAATAAATTATATTAATTATGCCTAAAGAAGTGAAAAACCCATGAAACAGGGATTATAAGAAAAAATGCCAAAAAACGGGATGTATGATTTTTCGCAACAAAAAATATGACGAGGATTTTTTTGCCGAATAGTAAGTAAAAGTAGGAAATTTTCAAGAAAAGTTTCTTTTATCCCCCTTTTTTTATTATGTCCCCCTTGCCAGGCACATTCCAGACCAGGTCCTTACATGGCAGCAGGCAGAGGAATGCGGCTTTGGTTTACAATGGCACCACAAGTATCCGTGTCCAACTTCGCCAGGTGCCATCACAATTTTGACCAAGTACTCCCAGATGCGACATCTGGGGGTTTCATACCTTTTCCCACCCTCACTGACCTCATAGAAGTTTTCAGTCTACAGATTTATTGTGCCCATATTCAGCTTAGACATAAAGGTATTTAATAGTGTTCATCAGGATTCAAACTGAGCAACCCCAGTCTGAAGCCCAATAGGCTATCACTAGGCTACCTCAGGCACTCTTTTCTCCCCCTAGAACAAAAAAGTGGTACATAATGTTTAAAACCTGAAAAATTTTATAACCAGCATAAAATACATTTGTTGATAGTCTATTATGCTGCAAAAAAAATCCTTAACTAGGTCATTTACACATATACGTAATCCCATGGTTATAAGTTGAAGAAGGGCCCCAGAAAAAGAGAAAATTTGAAAAGGAAATTTTTTATAGAAAAACTGAAAAATTAGACACTTTGCCAACGAAAAAATATGTCATTTTAGAAAATATACTTGTTAAGGTTAATTTTGCAACAAAAACTGCTCAATGTATAATGATTTCAAAGAAAAAAATTGTATTATAAACTTTATAGATTCAATCGACAGGCACAGACCTGATCCCTGTCCAGTATACACAAAAGAGATTGTAATAAAGCGAAAAATATCAGAGGCAACCAAACTTGCAATTATTCTTGAAAACTCACGATCTTTTTAGATGGAAAGCTCATAAAATTGTAACAGCCTCAGTTTTTAAATGCTACTCTTAGTTCCAAGAAGTATAATTTTACTCGTAAGTCTAAAATTTCAGACAACCAGAAATAATTTTTCTTTCTACCAAAATATATTAAACATCAGCTATTGTTTTGTCAGGAGTGTGTAAACCTTCACAAGATGCTATGTAAGTTAACATAAAGTATAAAAATTTATATCTATATAAAATTGATATCTATCGACTGATTTATGATACTCTATGTAACAATCTATTATAACAATATCTTCAAATCATAAATAAAATAAGCAGTACAAACTGAGTTCAACAAAATTGAAAAAAAAAAACTAACTACCAAAACTTAAGTTCTGATAAATTGAAATCTCAGATACATACATTATAAAATAATATGATGAGGCGAGAAATAGGAGCCTATCTTCTCCACTGCTTGAACTGTTTACTTTGGAACACTAAAAAATATTTATTTCCATAATCTTCAGCAGTTGATTTTTAATTAAAGAAACTTAATATATATATCACTAGCCCCCTCTCCTCCTTATA
The DNA here is from genome assembly GCA_907164885.2 of Dolomedes plantarius. Taxonomy (NCBI): domain Eukaryota; kingdom Metazoa; phylum Arthropoda; class Arachnida; order Araneae; family Dolomedidae; genus Dolomedes; species Dolomedes plantarius. The sequence continues at coordinate 139,350,461 of OU015491.1, read as the reverse complement.
CTTACTGAATAGAAAAGTGATGAATTTATTTTTTTTAATTAGAATGAACAAGTATGTGGGTAGAAAAATAGATCATAAGAAGATCAAGCGTAAGAGATTCTTTGAGTCCATGCTTTAAATTAGAATTACAACAGTTAGTAAAAACTAAATTCATGGTACAACAGTCCACTGTGGACCAAGGCCAGTGGTACCCATCTCTGCCTACTTGACTATGTGCTAAGGGTACCATGTAGCATATGTCTCAGTCAGGTGGTCAACTTGACATGGGACCCCCAGAGTTTAGTTCCCAAGCAAGCTTGGTCCTTATTTATCAACCCACTCAAGGAATGAAAGGCTGAGTCGACCTTGCCCAGTTGCAGGATTGAACCCTGGACCTGTGGTATGGCAGCTTGAAGCAGAAGAGTTAGTACTTTAACATAATTTATTAGAATAATACATGATTAAAAAACAGTCCATCATGGGCAAATATACAAAAGCTTATGAATTATGTTGAAAAATTTGATAAAATTAATTAAATTTTTTTCATTAAAAATTAAGTGTACTGGAACTCAGAGAGAGGTCATACATTTCCTTTTACAGTAGAAGAGGTAGGTTTATGCTTTTAAAATCAAAGCAAAAAGTCACTCAAATTTAAGGAACAGGAAATATGATTGTTTATAATAATAGTTGTTCATAAGAAAGAAAAAAGAAGGATGTTCTTTTTCTAGCACCTCTCCCTCCTCTCCAAGTACTCGCATCATTTTTTGTTATTATTATTAATGTCTGCAGCTTATGGTAGCTAAAAGACAACTTCTAAAAAGCAGGAAGTTAACAAAAATAATGAACAGAATTCAGTAACATAGCGAGCATAACTGGTGCCCGGGGCACGATATCTTTATTGGCACCCCCCCCCTTTCCGAAAAACATATAGTAATATATTATATAGAATTAGTGAAAAGGACCATTTGGCACCCCTGTGCGAGTGGCGCCCGGGGCATGATAGACCCCCTTACCCACCCCTCGCTACGCCACTGACAGAATTTCAAAAAGTAGGAAGAGAAATGAAATAGGAGAAACTACAGACTACAGTAAATTTAATCCTTTATACATTTTTAAGCAAACACTGTTCTTTATACATTTTTAAATAATGTATTTTTTTCTGTTATATACAAATTTTAAATCCTCAGAACAATTTAAAAAATTCCACATAAAGTGCTTCAGCTAGAAAGAAAAGTTAACATATGCTTACTGAATTATATGAAATACCTGCTGAAAATGGGGAAAAAATATTTTTCATCAGATTAGCCATTTAAATTGAGGGAAATTTTAAAATTTCCCTCTATTAAAATGGCTAAGCTGCAGTAGTCCTCAAATATAGCGATTAGTTAACTATCATACAGGTAGTAATCAAATACACCAATTAGTGAAAATACTAATTGTTATATCTGAGGACTCAACTATTGTATGTGAAAAGCAGTCAAATTAGCATGATGCATACATGTGACTGCCAGTATATTAAAAGAGAATGTAACAAGCCTAACTTTAAATTCATGACTTTATTGTTAAATGTACAGAATGATAGAAAAGACACAATTAAAGATAATTTGAATGAGGATATAAAAATGGAACTAATAAACACTGCAATGAAATTTTCAGGACAAGAGAAAACATTCAAACAATATTTTTTTTTAATTAAAGCTATTTTTAATGTAAATAACAAATGAAACTTTTAACTATTTTGAAGATTTTAGTCATAACAATACTGAATATATTTTATACTTATTTGAATCAAGATACACATTTTTTTTTTGGTTACAATTTCAAATGGAAATTAATCCATGTTATATGATCCTTATGAAATAATTTGCACATTATTTTAAACTGATATGCTTTTATAGAAAAATAATTTTTAATATATCCTCATAGTGAAGAATTTTTAGAATATCCTTTTTCTATGTACAGCACTGCCAATAAATTAAACTTTTGTTCTGAAAGAGCACTGTGTTAATAATTTACCAGTTTCAGGACAGAAAATGAACATTCTCATTTGGCATTGTTTATTGGTAATGTCAAAAATAATCTTATAATTATTTGAGTTAAGAAAATGTGGATATAAATTTATTGAATTATAAAATTCAAGTTTTCAGAAGCAGTATTATTATTGGTATGTATTTTTAAATTAAATTTAGAAATCAAAGCCAGTGGATTTAGCTATTTCATGCAGTAATGACAAACACCCCAGTGCAAGCCCCTCTTTTAACAGGCATTAGGCATATACTTAATTTTCCTAAGGGAAAATACGACCTTGAATATGTCTGGTTGTAAGTTCAATAAACATCTCTTGCTACTTGAGAGCTAAACAGAGGTACAGTTTAAAACCAACTCCGAATGACAAAACACACCCATGTAAACCATGACTCAAACCTGTAGACCCTAGTACCAAATGCCAGCACCTTAAATCTTTGGCTGTCATCCAGTACAATTTATGACTTTTCATCAAATTATAATTCACTTATTTTATTCAGTTATAGTTTTATTTCTTAGCACCAACCTAAACATACAAACTATGAGCAACTATATTTTTTTTAATCTAAACCAGGGGTGACCAACCTGCGGCCCACATGTGACCCAAAGCAAGTATTAGTGCAGCCCGGAAAGGAGCTCAAAGAGAAAAAAAATATCAATAGCCCACCTCGGTGATGATGGCAGGCGGCCATTAAACATCCTGCTTTGTTCATTCAACAAATCGATAGTACATAATTTGAAATATCTTTAATTCTATACAAAATTCCGTATGCAATTTCTGTATATTAATTTCATCACAAAAATGAAATGTCAAGTTTTTACATATTTAACATTTCATATTTGCAATGATATTAAAATTAGTGTAAAAAATTAAACACCATGAAATCACAATCTCCATGATCTTATGAAATACATTCACAAACAAGGCCATTATAAATAGAAGGCAATGCCACTGCTGTTGAAAATTCTAGTTTGATGAAGTACCATTGCATAATACACCAGGAAAATTTATGCAAAAAAGCTTTACAAATGGACAATGCTAAAGCAAGTCATTGTCAAAACGGTGAATTTTTAAGGGCTCAGGAATTGAATCATCGCCAGTTTCAGGAATTTCTTTTAAGCTTGGATGCTGCATATGTCGATATTGCATACATTACAGAAATAAGGTAACTCAGTTGAGGGCAAATGTTAAAGATTTTAGTCTACTTGATAAAATCAAATTATGTATGCTATTGAAAAAAAATGTGCCGAACTTGATGATGACAACTGGCTCGCAGATTTAGCATTTTTGATAGATGTGACTGCCCATTGAAACGACAAACACCCATCTTCAGGGTAAAAACCAACTTATCAGTAGAATGTTTCAAACTATAAACGGTTTCCAAATTAAATTGAAATTATGGCAAGCCCATTGTTAAAATTTTTTTGCAAAATGTTAAAAATTTTTTGTATTTTGAGACGCTGACCAAAGCATAATTCTAAAAATGGTAAAAAATACGCAACCTTACTTTCCAATTTAGTAAAAGAATTTAAAAATCGTTTTCAGGACTTTTGGAAAAATAAACAATTGTTTTACATCTTTGCTATTCTATGGAGATTTACAGTTGATATAGATTTACAGTTGATATAGATATGTTGGCAGCAAATTTTCAAATAGAATGCAGAGAGTTGCAATTTAACATCCAACTTAAAGAGAAATTCAATCAAGTCTCTTTGTTGGACTTTTAAACTATACCTGCCCAGAGATAAATATCCCTCACTGCAGAGTCATGTGTTATTCAAGTTATTATTGTTTGGAAGCACGTATATCTGTGAACAGCCATTTTCAAGAGTGAAGCACACTAAGAGTCAAATCAGGAAAAAAAAATATCAGATGAACATTCATTTTGAGAACTTCTTGAGAATTGCAACCACTTCAACTGATGTATTACTTTCTCAAATTCAATGACAAATATCACATTAATTTTATGACTCCTATAGTTATCTTTATACTTATAAATAAAATTTATAATGAGATAAATATGTTAACTATACATTATACTTTTTATACTCATCAACTATTTTTAATGTTAGGTATATTTTTGTGTGGCCCAAAGCAATTCATTTTCTTTCAATGTGGCCCACGGAAGCTAAAAGGTAGGATACCCCTGATCTAAGCCAATCTACAAAACCATACATAAATGCCCTTAATAGTTTTCCTTCTTAAACAGTATAATAATTTTAAAAAGCTGCAGTAAACAGTGAGTAAAACAATATTAAATATAACACAGAATGATAATAGTAAATCTGAACTATAGTCATGGGGAAAATGTATTCAATGTTTGTCTCACCTCTAGAGAAATTTTGCAAAGCCATTTTAAAACAGCTAATGTTAGTTGAAGATTGAAATACACTCATTATTAGACCACAAAATGTAATATTTAATTTGAAAGATTTTTTTTTTTAAATTCAAGACTACTCTTTTTAAAAATTATGAAAAATATAACTCTTTTGAACCAACAGATTATACTTGTAAAAGATAAAAACGTTAATTTACTAGTACATTTAGAAAGTAATTTTCAAAATTGATTTCTCAAACACATAATTTGAATCTTGAAATCAATGGATTAGTTTAACATAAACTAAAATATTCTTTTAATTTCTTATATTGTATAAGCAAAGATTAAAGTAAATTGTTCAAAACAGAGCTCAAATTTTTAATGTAACCTTATATTCATTAATTTTTTTAACTTGACTTAGTCTCATCTACTCTTGACTTTTTATTAAATTTAAAGCAGTTTAAAATAATTATTTTATTTGAATTATGACTGAGAAAATTAACTTATTTCAAAGTAAAAAAAAAAATTCTTTAATATAACTACATGAGCTGTAAAAGAAAGTATCCCTTGAAAACCATCAGAAAATATCTGAGATCCCTGACAACCCAAACTCCATATTTTGTAGCGAAAGGGCATGTTATTCAGGCATGATACATGGTTTAATGAAATGTGATAGTCTATTTAATAAATTTCAAAATTTTACGTAAACGACAATTTCAAATACAACAGGATATTTGAAACATCTGAATTACATGAATATATTGAGAACTCCAAAATATAACTCCTAATTTATCATCAAAGCTAACTTACCAAACTTTTAAACTGACTCTGTAGAAATGTAGAAGAAGAATCTTGTTTCTCCGTGATGCCAGTATGTTTAGAAGTTGTGTTTTGCAATTACCCCTATTGTTGAAAATAACCATTTAAATAAACTTTTATTCACATAAAACATATATTCAAAACTAACTTTTAAAGAAAAATAGCAATTAAGCAGAGATTTAGCTTAAGTTAATTTGAAGAATTAAGTCACATTATTTTCAGTTTAATATTTATAGAAATGTATGCCTGATGATTAGACCTGTCAAATAAAGATATTAAAAATTCAAGGATAATAGATAATTTGGCTTCATATGGCATTCATTTACAATAATAACCACAGAGATTGAAAGCCTACATTCAGGGGAAAATCTAACCGATAAATTAAAATCACTCATTGCCTATAAAAGCATGTACATATGATGATTATATTTCAAACAAACATTGTAAGAAAAAAAATTTACAGAAATTGTAAAAATATATCTATATAAATAATTTAAACTTTTTCAGGTTTAAGTAGTTCTGAATGATGAAGACCAATTATATTGATAGAACTGTAAAAATCATGATGTGAGAAGCAATTAAAGAAGTCTTAATATAATAAGGATTAATACTACTAAGGAGATGAATTTAGTTGCAGAATGAATTTATATTATAACCATACATAAACATTATATATGAATTATGTGTGTTTACCTGAATTATATATTTCTAACTGATAAATTATGAATTATATATGTTGTTTAGAGCATATAAATGTGTTTTCTTCCTACAAATTTGTTGAATAAAATGTATAGCAGAACATAGCCAGCATGTAGAGTAATATTTCTAAAATAGTTCTCTTGTTATACAAAAGATCAAGGAAATTTTAAAGCTGTAAAATGTCCAGATACACAAAACATGGAATCAGGAAATTCCTTCTGATATTTCCAACATAGTTAGAAAAATATCAGCTTTCAAGTCGCTGGCTACTTAAAGCATTATCAATAGTTCTGGTGGTGATTTTTCTCCAAATCTGATGGTTGTTTGACAGCTTTTATATTCTGATTTTAAGATCAGATGATATTTTTTGAATTTTTGTGCGATAAGCTTTGTTTTACTGACTGCTACAGCCATCGAAATTTTTTTTTAGTGTACTACAGCCAGCGGTATGTAGCGAAGCCACCGGGCTAGGGATTTTCTATAATGTTCTTGGATGGATGCGTAACAGAGCGTAGCGGAGTGAAGCAAGGTTATATGAGCGAAGCAAAGATGCCGTGTGCACCTACGAGTTTCATAAAGCCAGCAGTAAGTCTGTTTTCCAATTTATTTGTTCTTCCTTGGTTGTCCCAATTGTTTACATTTTGCAGATTAAGCCTAAGAGGTCTCCAAACGGGATTTTGGTGCCAACTTTTCGCAAAATTGGCGATGGCACCGTGTTGTAGCATACTGGAAAGATGAGGTTATTTTTCCAAAGAACTCACAGAGGACGAGAAACACAGCTGTGTGTTATCGGGGCAGTTTTGCCGGTTCCCACCGATTTTGAACACATAGAGGTTTAAAAAACGATTACTTGTCTGGATTTTTACCCCGAATTGCCAGCCGAGAGGAGAGGCTTGGAGTTGAATTTTTCGAGAGAGCGGCGTAGAACATCGACCCAAGCGGTTGTGTTTTTGTGAGGCTCCTGTTTTCTTCGGCCGGAATGGGCCCTGGAGTGCGCACTGTAAATCTGCACGTAAATTAAGTGAATATGTCGAAAATGTCTAATTTTAATTTTTTTGTTAATAAATTGTTGAATTTTTGTTTTAAAAATTTGGCCTTCGTTTGTTAATTAGAACTCTGTCTTTCTTGGTATGGATCAATAGTTGTGAAATTTCTTCAAAATGCCTCAGAGAGAATAGCCTTACTACTTGTCGTGACGCCACAGTGTATTAACCACCGATAAAAACATGTTTTTTTTATAAAAACATGGTTTTTTTATTTCAAGCTTAGTAGAAGAATTGGAAAAAAAAAGTGTTTTCATGGATTTTCAAGATGGCCACCAAACTTAGACCCCCAAAGACACACAGGGATTTGTAGCCAAAAAAAAAAACACCCGTTGCGTTAAAGATATTTTCTACAAAAAATAGTTTAAAATGTTAAGTAAATAGTAACTATCTATGGCACTAATAAACAGGATAATAATTTTATTTTATTTTTATTTTTTTATTTTTTTTTTTTTGGGGGGGGGGGGGCTTTTGCTTGAACACAAACTGTCAAGTTGCAAATATTATTGACGAAAGACAGCCTAGAAAACGAACGAGAGATTTATTTTGAAAATAACTGAATAGTATTTAACTGATTAAAAAATGTATCATGAATCTGTTCTTTAAACTGCCCATTTTAAGCTAAAAAACAGATTAGGGACAAAGAAATATTAATAGACTTTTTTCATAACAGATGAAACTTCATTCAAATACACATACATAACATAAATAAAAAACAAGTCTAATTTTCAGACTTTCACTAAAATTAAATATTTTAAATTTTATAACATCAATTACAGGTGAAAGTACTCACTTCTTAAAAGTTTTAAGCATATTTTTTGGTGCTTTATGAGCATAATCTTTACGATTTATACACTGCCAAACAAAAATTAATATTTTATCTGAACTAAAATTATAAACTTCATAACAAGAAATAACAGTTTATCATGTGTTTCCTACTAAAAAAATTAATTTAAATTAGTTCCAAATTTAGTTAATATAAGTTTACAATTTATAAACAATCAGATAATTAAGCCCATATATCTTTTTAAGGGCTAAGAAGAGTTTAAGTTCTGAAGTAAGATAAGAAAAAGCATGATAATTTCACCAAATAAGTTTAATACTATTGTTTACATAGTCATGACTGATCAGTTATTACATATCTGTAAGTCGCCTGTTGCTCATAATGATTTTTAACATGTGTTTAATATGAATCCTGCTTTTATCACTTTTTAAAATTTCTGAAACTATCCAAAGTTAAATTAAAAGTTTTTTTTTTCTTAAAACTATTCAACTGGCATAGTCTCTTCTTCCTCCTGAGGATTTTTGCATATTTTGTTTCTCTTGTTTTGGACCATGGGTGAGAAAAAATCTTGAGTTTTACAAATAACAGAATGGCAGCATCCCTCTGACAATCTGTTCTATTCTTTTTACATTTTGACAAAACTTAAATTTTTAAATATTTATGAAACAATATTGATTTTTTACATTCTACATGTATAAAAGTTTAAATCAACTGATTTTGAAAAGAAAACCACATAACCCAATTATTATTTAAATCCATTTTCAATCATGATTTTAATCAACTTATCCTGATTATAAAGATCTGAAAGTGTTAAAATAATTTTAATTACAATCTTAAAGAACAATAATCTCAAAGAAGTTAATGTTTGACAATATAAGAACAAATACAGATTCACACAGAGGAAATGAACTTGATTAACACTTGCTAAGGCTCATTTTTCCTCTTGTTAACTTGACAAAAATGATTTTCCTTGATATGAATTGTTAGGGAGGACTACTTTTCAATCATAACAAGCCAATTAAGAAAATTTTAAGTAAACTTATAAGGTAATCTTAATTATAATAGAAGCCCAACAAAATTTTGATATTTCAAAGCACAAATTTTGATAATCATACGAATACAAATTTGAAACAACTTTAGAAGACTGACATTCCTATGAAAACAGTCAATAAACATATGCTTATTTCCAAGGACATAAATAACAGAATCTGGAATACATTGTTTATATGTTCTGGAGCAACAACTTAATATTCATCATATTAGTAGTACGATAATTAAATACTTATAAATATATAATAAACATACTCAAAGGAGTATTAGTTATTGAGTGCTTAAACTGACATAATAGCTGTACACCATGTAAGCTTTGCCATGTCAAATCAGTGTATTTCAAATTTCCCTGAAACAAATAAGTCTAACTGGCTCATTAGCAAGAAAATTCAATATAGTTGAACAATTTTTTGCAGAAATTAACCAACTCATAAACAGAAGTTTATTTTAACCAACAGCATATGAAACTACTATATGACAGGTAATCTTTTCAAAAATCACAAAAGGGAGAAGGCATAAAGACAGGGCATACATCAAACATATAACAGCAATCAAATGTAAGATATAACAATACAACTTACTAAATAAGATCTTATGTATCAGTAAAAGAGAGGTAAAAGAGATTTATAAATAAATCATTAATTCTGTAAGGGCAGAAACTTTAAAATATCGAACTGTTCGATATAAATTTACGAAAACTTAAATTTTCATTGTACAAAGTGAGATTCATACGATTCGTAGGAAAATTTAAAAACTAGAATATCTGAAAACACTACCAAAACTTACAGTACCTTTATAAATTAAACAGAAAACACAAACATCGTGTACGGTTAAGTAGAAAAATATCCATGTAAATAAAATAACATTAACTCTTTCTTAATCTTTCCTAGTATGTGTTTAAAAACCCACTTGGGCATTCAGTCAATATTATTCGAAGTACGCAACACTCAACACATTACTCGGTGAAATAACAAGATATAATATTTGAAGAACTTTTATGAATTACTACACGATCTTTCAATACCTTTAACTTATATTTCATACATTACATACGTAAACTTTGCACATAAACATTACACATCTCCAGAATTCTTTACATCAACAAAGCATTTTAGTTGAATTACTTTCACTCTCGATTCAACAGAGAGCATTTATTTAAATAACTGTTATCTTAAATTTAATATAGCATCCAAAACAGCTTTAAAGCGTTAAAACTGAGTAACAATGTTTAAGAATACTACAATTACGCTAGTGATGAAGCCCAAAGGCTAATATGAATAAATAATGAATTCAGTTTCGCAATACTATGGGCAACCAAATTTCACAATAATTTCGGACAAAGCATTATATTATATAAAACGACATAACATGATTTATTATAAATCGAACCATTACTATACCTCACTCACACATACGCAGCAAACGCCGGTGACAACGGATGATGGGGCTTTATTGAGTACAGAGATTTAACTTTAGATTTAGATACTAAAATTTGGCAACACTTAAATTTTATTGTCAAATAAACGCCTAAACGCCTGCCGATTTTCCTCAAAAATTGGAAACCAGTTTTTCTAAGAGTGGCCGCTAAGCGGCGGTAGTTCCCTGCGAAACTGTGGTTTATGAGCCTATTTTGTCTGAGCATATTTTGCTTTTCTTTAAAATTCTATGTTAAATCTCTTCAAAATATATTAAAAATTTAAATATCAGTTTATCTCCGCCATTAAATATAATTACAGTGTACAGAACTTTTTTTTAAACACATTCATCTTAAATTGTGCATAAAATAACAAACCAATTTTTTTTAAATATAAGTCAAATTTTCACTTGGCATCATGATGCATTACATTTCTTGAAAATGTTTTTATCTTAATCCAAGCGCAAACATATAGTTTAAATGAAAATGCAAATTATTTTTTCTTCTTTATTAGACGGACCAAAGAAATTTCTTTTCTCGTCAAATGTGAATAGATCTGCTACTAAAATATGCTTAAGTTTTCAGCTTGAACCATGATATTTTTATAACGAAAAGGAAAAATGCCCAAGATAAATTAAGTAACAAAGAAATTTCCTGTTTTACGGATTAAAAGACTTTTCGGCTGAAATAGAAAAAAAAATTGTTTAAAATAAATGTAATTTAAAATTTTCTCGATTCCTATGAGTATCGAAATAATTTTTTTTTTTTTTTTTTTTGAAAAATCGAAACAATTCTGTTGAACTTTAAAAATCTGGAGAACTTAACCAACACCCCCTATATCCGATATAGGGGGTGTTGACTTAACTCCCTGAAATTGCAACCACTTCAGTTGACCCAGATATTGCATTAGTATGACTCCTATAGTTATCTTTATAATTATAAATAAAATGTATAGTGAAATATGGGTACTTTCGCATTAAACGGAGGCCACCCATTTATTTATATTTCAATTCTAAATGCAAACACAGAGTGATTCTCGCTAAAAAATGAATCACTGACAAGATCTATTTTACCATCATGTTTTGTTTTGCTATTATTGAAGTGTGTATGATATTTTTCAGCGTGATGTTTGAAGTTCAGCCTACAGTGTGACGTTTATACACATTTATACCAGTGTGACGTAATATTATATTTGCTTGGTTCCTGCACCTGCGATTGTTTGCGAGCTTGATACTATATATTGTGCTATTGATACTTTACAATAACTGAAGATGGCAACTTCGGTAGATACTTTAGTCAATATGATGGAATACGTTTTAAGTTGTAACGCGCTTATCTGTTCGTTTAGCTCGTTAGTACTGGCTCTTAGCGTACGCTTTTTCTAGTTATTTATATCATTTTCTTTTTATTGTCGTTGCAATGACTGATGTGGTATTAATTCGGGATCTCCCAAGAAGTGAAGAAGAATCAGCGTCGTTTTTGCGAAGTAAAGGATGTTTGCCATCGTCTAAACTCTGTGTCAATGGCCATCAGATGAAATTGCACTTTACTAATGAAAACCAGTTTTGACAATGTAATAAAGTTTGTTGTTTGTGTTCGTAATGGAATTTTACATTTTCCCCCAATTTTTCAATACTTAAATGGGTGGCCTCCGTTTAATGCGAAAGTACCGAAATAGGTTAACTATATATTATACTTTTTTTACTCTTTAACTATTGTTTATGTTAGGTATATTTTTGTGTGGCCCAAGGAAGCTAAAAATTAGACACCCCTGTTCTAGAGGCATAACAATTCCGAAGACCGAATTTATTAAAAACGGAACTGAGGACTACCTATTTTAAATCAGTATTTTAAGTCTACCTCTCTCACCCACACACACAACCAAAATAATAATAAATAAATGAATTGGATTTCATTATGATCACAAAATTTTATGAAAACGTGTCTCTTTTCCTTTGAGAGATTTGTTTTGAAGAGATCTACCTTCGAAAGCTTTCGTTAGTTATCTATATTAATCTTTCTAACTATATCTAGTGTTCATAAATTTTTCGTAAGGTAATAAGACACTAGGTAAGAAGCAATAAATTTAATACATATTTACAATATGTATACAAACTATGCATCCACCTGCTAGTCGAGTAACCAGTGCGACACAAACACATCCTAACAGGATCGGTTGGTTAGTTCGTTAATTTAGACAGCTACGCTTAACTTACGGCTACACCCGTATAACTACACCGGGACCATTTTAAAGCCGATTTTGAAAAGCTACAGATATTCAGCAGTGAGATTCTGCCACACAGAATCTGAACAAAATTTCAGCATTCTAGCCATTCGGCCATCGCTCGGCTCATAAAGAATGGGAGAATAGAGCAAAGCAACATCTCCCACAATGCCCGGGAAAATACTTTCAAACTATGAGCTATTCAGTGGCTCTATCTGTTGCATATAAATGTAACAGTTTGTTTTCCTTGTAAATTCAGTCGCCACGGTTTCACACATTTCTACCAATATCATTTGAAATTAGAATAGTGATGATAGAGTTTACTTATAATCTATTTGGAAATGGGTTCAGATATTTGTGTTTCATATGTTTTTTGTTCATCTCACTTTTTCAGATTTTCGTGGATTTACTAGTACCTTTATTTCTCGTCAGTAATCTTAGTCACAAATTTACTAATAAGTATGTATTAGTCGCCGAAAAGTGTTTGATATTGTATCCAAAGATATGTTCTTTCTTTATTTTGAATCAAGAAAATTATAAAATTTAGTGGGGCAAAGATAATTTGCTCAATGAAGCCTCCTCGTCTCACCTTGTTGGTTCATATGTGGGGATGTAATGCCCTTCTTATCGATATGATATTTTAAAATATGTTTCCAACTTAATATCTACGTATATTTATAGAATTTGATTGAAATTACTTTTTTCATTTATCACGGATGATTTTTTGTCAGTCGTGCACCTAGGAATTTGGCTTGAGGAGACAAAGATACAATAGTACCCGTGATGGGTTTTGCATACTTCGAATATAGTCTTGAATTCATCGTTTGAATTTTCCTTTCATTCTGTTTATAAGTAAAATGGTTTCATCTGCATGTTATAATCCTGTCGCCTGACTATAGAATTAAAATTTTGTAGATAGAACTCACTGTTTCTCTTAAATAATCTTATCACGTTGATCTAGAGCATTAAAAAAATATTTTACCATTCTGTTCGGACAAAGGGATTTAATAGTTGCTGTTTAAGCAAATCGAAATTTATAATCTAATAGAATTTTTAAAAAATATATAAATATTAAATATTTTACCATACGTGTAAAAAAACCCGAATCCGTTTGTACGTCGAGTATCCCACTTTGGTACTTTTCTTTTGGGCTGCGCGACCGAGTATCTCATTTTAGTACTTTTCTGGTGTGCAGCGTCACATATTTTTCTTTTTGAGACTGCATTATACTGTTTAGTTTAAACTGTTTTACAAAATTAAACGGAAACTGAATAAACTTTCTAGAGTTTCATGCAAGCACAAAAATATCATACTAAAAGTGAATCCCACGCGTATAGGATTGGGATCTGAGCAGTGGCGTAGCAAGAGGGGGGCAAGGGGGTCTATCATGCACCGGGCGCCACTCTCAGAGGGGCGCCAAATGGTCCTTTTCACTAATTCTATATACAGTATTACTATATGTTTTTCGGGGAGGGGGCGCTAAAAAAGTATCGTTCCCCGGGCGCTAGTTATGCTCGCTACGTCACTGGATCTGAGTATAGCAGTCAATCCAATAGAGCCATAGATTAAATTTCACGATATCTTCCCACCTGATAGGCTCTATGAGGTTGGGCTTTTTCCCCCATTAGAGGAAACCCTTCAACCACAGCGCTCCTGAAAATCTTCACTTGTGGATAAAATCCTTATCTACGTACTTCCGATTTGTTACAGATTTTCAGTAGTAAATATACACGTCACTTCAGCCATTTAATATGACTCCCTCCCCCACCAACAAAACACCGTCTTAAAAACCGAGTTTTTTATGGTTATTAGTTAGAAAATTAGGATTTTCAAGTTCTTTCCAGATAAAAATACTTTCAGAATCAGTTATTTAGGCTGTGCTATGATTCATCAGTAAAGATAATAACCGCAACCTGTACCTAATCATTTGGATTCCATCAGTGAAATAGGGGACATCATCTTAAATGGGCTTACCTTGAAGGAGAAGAAAGAAGGGCACTCGTACTGTTGGCTTACAAACAGACGATGTTCGTTTAACATTCCGGTAAGTAGGAAGCCCTCTTCTGTCATCGGTTGCCGCGAGGTGAAATGTCATTTGCCATTTGTTGTGTGATTTTACGTGGCCAGAAGAAATAGATTGCAAGCAGCCTTGAGCCCCAGAATAAACGTGACCTAGATGAGGACCACAATTTCTTGTGGCGAGTAATCTCTACCATATCCTTCAAATCACATTTTTAGGAATATTTAAGTCTCTGGAGACGTCCGACAGCGACTGATCCTCTTCCAGTCTATCAACAACTCCCCATTACTGTCTTTCGTCCCTGCCGCCAATATTCAAAATTCTCTAAATCCGCAGTTTTCAAACTGCGGATTTAGAGAAGTTCCCAGTTTGAAAACTGGCGCAGTTTTCAAACTGGGGCCAGAGGGTATTTCAAGGGCTCCACGGCAACGAGACTAGGAAGCCACAGAGAGAAGTAAAATGCAGCATAGGTTGGTTGTATAAAATGCATGCGTATTCCGTTTTCTACTCAAGAAATTGCATCATCAATGGTGTCTAAGCCAAGCTGGCATTAAAGGCCCACGGCGTATTTTTTAGAGGAGAGGAAATTGAAAAGATGACCTCTTCCAAAAATAATATATTTTACCTTAGGGATGACTTCAAAAGCTATATTTGTTAAACAAATAACTGCAGAGGAGGAATCATGACCCTTTTTGCAACATGGATTTTATTACAGGGTATCTTGGAAAAGTAAGGGCCTGTTCACATAGGAGTCCGTTGCGGAGCGTTAAAGTATTGAAATATACACTGAAGTGCCACTGAATTAGGGATACCTACCTAGTAACGAGTTGGGCCTCCTCTGGCCTTGATAACGGCTGCCACACGACGAGGCATAGATTCAACAAGTTTCTGGAAACGTTCCACGGGAATGGCTTTCCGAATATTGGCTAAAGCTGTCCATAATTCAGTAAGGTTCTTTGGTGCTGTGTGATGGCCTTTCACGCCTTGTTCCAAAACATCCAAAAGATGCTCAATAGGATTTAAGTCTGGGCTTCTAGGTGTCCAATTCATGACAGAGAAGCCAGAGGAATGCTCATCCAACCAGCCAGTAGCCAACCGGGACTTGTGAGAGGTACAGTTGTCTTGCTGGAAAACTTCATTACCGTGCGGATAACAGAACAGCATAAACGGATGGAGGTGATCACCCAGCAACTCTAGCGTACCGAATTGCATTGAGGGAGGTTGGTACACGCACCAAAGATTCCAAACTATGCCACGAAAAAACACCCCAGACCATGATTGAGCCACCATGCCCTTGTACAGTTCCAGCCAGGCATGCAGGATCCATGGCTTCATGAGCCTGGCGCCATATTCTCAGCCTCCCGTCGGCGTTAAGTAGTCGGAATTGAGACTCATCACTCCATGCTACTCGTTTCCAGTCCTCTACACTCCAGTCTCTGTGCTCTCTTGCCCAGTCAAGATGTACAGCTCGATGGCGAGTATAGAGCAATGGTACTCTCGTAGGTCGACGGCTCCCGAAACCCATACGGTGAAGCGAGCGTTGCACAGTCCGTTTACTGGCTGTTCGACTGGCACCGTCATTAAACTGGGTGGTAATTTGAGCTAATGTTTGGCTTCGCTGGCTACGTACAATACGCCTGAGCCGTCTCTCACCACGCACTGTCAAGGCTAATTGTCCTTTGCAGTTTGCCCGATCGCTAGTTTTTTTCCACCATCCATGTATTCTTGGTATACGCTTGACACTGTCGACCTTGAAAATCCTAGCTGTCTGACGATTTCGGAAATTGAATGGCCCGTGCGTCGCGCACCTACGATTTGTCTGCGATCGAAGGCGTCTAAATCAGCCAGTTTACCCATACTGTCAATTCCAACAACTAATTCAGAACAATCACAGTACGCGTTATATATGCAGTTACCACAGCGCCCTCACTTGCGCATACATGATTCGCAGCGCTACACAATTTGCATAGGCTTTGCTATCTCTAATTTAGTGGCACTTCAGTGTATTTAACCAATGACAAACCTCCAAACGATTAGCAATGAAATTTTTAACGCCTATAATTGGTTTATTTTCGTCTCAACGTCATCTTTTCCTTAACGCTACGCAATGGACTCCTATGTGAACAGGCCCTAAGGCTATATGTCTTCAGTATTGGCCGTTGAGAATTCACCCAATTTCCTCTTTGGCAACAGTTCGTGGAAGTTCGTTTCTGTGATCTTCTGGAGATGTATATTCTAACCTGGGTAGTTGATCTATTTGCTATTAATGCTGGTCCCATCGATGCTTCTTTGAAAAAGGCACTTATACATGTGAGAATGAGGTTGGCAACACAACTGAACTATTACTACAACTTCCACTCCTCACTACTGCGGCACGAAGGACTTTAAGCGGATGTGTTGTTCTGCAAGCTCCCGATGTTTAGCTATGTTAATGCTTTGTTTTTTCTTAATTTCATACTAAGTGTTAGTCCTGTCTTGTAAACATCGTCTAGTTTAATTAAATGTTCAAAATAATTAAGTCTAATGATTCACTTCTAAAGGAAGGAGTACTAACTCCTTCCTACATGGGTGCTCGGCCCTCGGACTCGAAAAATACCCCTAGCTTGAACTGAAAAACTATTTTCTTTTGATGATTCCTGGATTACTGTTGTCTGTCATTTCGGTTTTGGATACCGCCAGCGAAAACGAAAGTGATGTGCCACGGACTCTGATAATATTCTGATGGGATGACGAGAACCGAAAACCAGAACTGTGAGTATATTCTGATCATATTGTAATTATTTCATGCATACTTTGAAGCTTGTTCAAGAAAATTTTGATGATTAAGGGAATTCTCAACTTATTGATGATTTAAGAAAACTGAAAGATATTTCAACGTTCTTTTGATGCAAGAATTTAATTGATGCTAAATTCATTTTTGATGGTCTTTGACGTTGACTTTATCACTTCTGTTTTCTTGAAGAGAATTCTATTTCGATGAAATTATTTGATGATTTGATGAAAATTTCGACATTTAACTTGAAGAATCTTGTTTCCTTGAACAAACCACAACATAACATATATTTTGAAAGATCGCGAATTGAATACTTTTGAAGATTATTATATTATTATTTTGATGCATAATTTTGACGAAGCGAATGTTTATTTGATGACAACTTTGCTTATTTGATGCGCTTTGATGTTGAACTTAATTCTGCTGTTTTCTTGCGAGAATATTTTTTATTTTGCAGAATGCTTTGATGCTTTCGATTTCACAATTTTGATACTTTCGATTTCCCAATTTTGATGCTTTTAACATTAGAACTTTAACTATTATTTTGATGCTGCATTTACATCCTCTATTTTCTTCAACAGTGATTTATTTTGAAGATTAATTTGATGAATATTTTGCTGAAGTAATATCTAACTTGATACATATCTAAATTTACGTCATCTGTTTTCTTCAACCAGAGAAATTATTTTGAAGAACTTATTATTTGATATTTGATGCTTATTTTAGTTCATAATTTTGTTTTCTTGAACAAAACCTGTTTTAAAGATTACTTATTTTGATGCATATTTTGAGAATCAATATTTTATTATTGAATTGGTATTTGAAAAAATTTCGATTTGAAATATTATTTTCTACTTTTGAATTTGAGTAACTACGTATTATAATTAGTGATTTTGGTTTTGAATATTTGTATATTTGTGTACTATAATTGTTTGAACCTAGTATATAGTTATGGCTACTCTCAACGATTACCCCAATATTGCAAAATCATTAAAATTTGGTAGTACGAATCAAATAAAGGTTCTACATCGTTTAATTTTTGGTACAGACGGCGACAGACAAAATCGTACCAGATTACGTAAATTTACAGGTTTTAAACAGCCATTCGTGTTGGAAGCAACGAAACAGAAAGTACTTAAAGAGTTTTCACTTAAAGACTTGATTTCTATTTGTAATCTACTTCATTTAGAATTTTCAACTGACCCAGACAAATGTGCCAATACCATTCTTATGAGTCTTAGTGATTTATCGTTATTAAAAGCAGAATTTTCTGATCTTTCGGAATGCGAAGTGAATGATGACTCACTTCCGGGTGCACGTTCATCCCAAACTAACAGCGTTATAGAGGAAAATAGCTCTCCCTTTTCCCCCACCATTGACGCAAAAGAATCTTCGAATAAGCAAAATACACACATTTCCGTTGGTGAATCAGATCAAAATTCATTGCCTTCAGTTGAAACTGCGAATCTCTCTTTCCAGTTGTTTAGTCTGAAAGACGTTGTTGATTTAATAAAACCTTTCTCGTCTCGTGATAATTACAGTGTTGAGAATTTTATATCTGACGTTGAAGAACTTTTTTGTTTATATCAGATAAACAATCCAATTCACCAAATTACTTTTGTTAGAAAATGTTTAACTGGTCCCGCTCAAACTTTAATTAGGTCTATTCGTGGAATTACAAATTGGGAACAATTGAAGCACCATTTATTAGACGAATTTTCGGACAAAATTAACGGTATTCAGTTACATAAATTAATGGAATCTCGACGTATGAAACCGTTTGAAACCCTACAAGAATATTTCTTAGCTATGAGAGATTTGGCACACAAAGGTTCTCTCGATGACTCCTCTCTGTTTGAGTATGTCATAAACGGAATTCCTGATTCAACAAACAATAAAGTTATTCTTTACGGTTGTAAATCCGTCCCTGAATTTAAGGAAAAGTTGAAAATTTATGAACAAATCTTTAACAGATCACAAAATTTCAGACAAAATAATCAGAAAAAAATTGATGCTTCCTACCTCAATGTGAAAGTCGATAATACACGTAGCCCAAATACACAGCCAGTATGTTTTTCCTGTGGCTTGAGAGGTCACAAAAGCAACCAATGTTTGAATAAGTCACATGGTAAACAATGCTACGGATGTAAAAGTTTTGGTCATGTTCATGCTAATTGCCCTAAAAGTTATCGAAATTCTAAACCAAAACCTGATTCTCAAAAACCTATTTCTGATAAAACTGTAAATGCACTTTCTCCTGAAACTTCATCGAAAAATCCCATGCATGTTGACATTCAACTTGCAGGAATTCAATTGACAGCACTCTGTGACACTGGGTCACAGGCAACCCTCATCAATGAGAAAACCTATCGAAGAATTGGTTCGCCACCATTGCAGCCCACCAACATTCCCTTTTCAGGAATTGGCAAAAACCAAGTTCACAGCATCGGATTCTTTCAGGATTCCATCGAAATTCAAACCATTACTTTACCTGCTAAAATACATGTTCTAGAGGATGACTTGATTCCTTTTGATGTGATTATCGGAATCGACTTTTTGCAGCAAACCCAATTTACATTTGATGAAGACGGTATTCGTTTTACTCTTGATAATAACATCTTCGTTAATATTGCTAATATTCCTGATGACGAAGCTTTCCCATTTGATCTTTCACACATTTTGAATTCTGAAATTCGTGAGGAAGTTCAAAATATCGTTACTTCCTACAAACCCCATAAAGTTCAAGACACTGAAATTAAAAGGACTATTTTATTACAAGATGAAATCCCCGTAAATCAACGTTCTCGACGACTCCCTTTTGCGGAAAAGGAAATTGTAGAAAAACAAATTCAAGATCAGGGCCAAATAGGCATGTCTGAAAAACCTCTAACATCTACTCAAGATAAGATTTCTAAGGTAGAGAAAATGGATAATCCAATTGATTTTGAACGTGATGATGATGATGATGATGCCAATGATTTAGATTTGTTTCATGATAATGATGATGGAAAATATTTAGATGATGCTGATGCCAGTGATTTAGATTTGCTTCATGATAACGATGATGATAATGCTTTTGATATTGGAACTATCAAAGCAACTCTTGAACCAAAAATATTTGATGCCGATGATGATGCCCTTGAGAATGAATCCGTCAAAAGTGAAAAGGTTGAACCAAAATTTCAAGTTATTGAAGCTCCCAAACCCCCTGAACAAATAGCAGCTTTTCAACAACAGAAAAACATTCTTTCACAAAACCCAGTTCTTCATGTTTTTCAACAGGGATACCCATTAGAACTCCACACTGATGCCAGCTCCTTAGGTTTTGGCGCTGTGCTCTTGCAACAATCCGATGATGGACAGTTTCATCCTATTCATTATTTTAGCCGTAAAACTACAGTTCAACAAGAAAAATATCATAGTTATGAACTGGAAGTTCTTGCCGTTATTGAAGCGCTAAAAAAATTTCGAAACTACTTGTTGGGAACAAAATTTAAAATTATCACCGATTGTGATGCTTTCCAAAAAACGATGCACAAAAAAGACCTACCAGCTAAAATTGCTCGATGGCATTGATGTTAGAAGACTTTGATTATGAAGTTTGTCATCGACCCGGTAGACAGATGAAACATGTTGATGCTTTAAGTCGTAACCCCATTCTTGTAATTACCTCAAATGATATCACTCAAAAGGTGAAAAATGCCCAAGACCAGGATGAATTTATATCTCAAATTAAATCTATGCTTGAATCTACACCTTCTGATGAATTTTTTGTTAAAAACGGAATTCTTTATAAACTTCATCAGGATGCCGAACTTTTAGTAGTACCACAAATGATGCAGAAAGAAATAGTGCTAAACGCCCATTCACAAGGTCATTTTGCTTCACAAAAAACCGAATTAATTGTTTCTCGTGAATTTTTCATTCCTCAACTTAAGAAATTAGTTCAAGAAATTATTTCGAACTGTATTCCTTGCATTTTGTCCTCGCGAAAATCTGGAAAACAAGAAGGATACCTTCACCCCATTCCAAAAGGTGATGCACCCCTTGAATGTTACCATTGCGACTTTTTAGGACCTTTACCATCGACAAAAAAATGTTATAAGTATCTTTTTACAGTAGTTGATGCCTTTTCCAAATTTGTATGGATCTATCCCGTGAAGTCCACCTGTACGAAAGATGCCTTAGACAAATTATCCTTGCAACAAACTACATTTGGCAACCCTTCAAAAATCATTACTGACAAAGGTAGCGCATTCACATCTTCAGAATTTCAAAGTTACTGCCAGGAACAGTCAATTGAACACATTTCAATAGCAACAGGTGTGCCACGTGGCAACGGTCAGGTTGAGCGTGTTCATGGCACAATTATTCCCGTTTTAACTAAGTTAGCTCTAGATGAACCTGACAAATGGTTTAAATATGTCCCAAGATTGCAACGTATCTTAAATAGTACCACCACACGCAGTACAAAATTCACACCTTTACAACTTATAATTGGTGTTAAAATGAAACAACAAGAGGATCTACAGATTAAAAATCTTCTTGACGAGGAACACCACCAAAGAATTCTTGATGACAAAGAAGCGTTACGTATCGAAGCTAAACGAAATATCCTCCGTTTACAGGAAGAAAACATACGACAATATAACAAACGGCGTAAACCGGCTTGTAAATACAAGATCGGTGACAAAGTGGCAATACAACGAACTCAATTTGGAACCGGATTAAAGCTCCGACCAAAGTTCTTCGGACCATATGAGATCACGAACATCAACCCCAACGATCGTTACGAAGTTCGAAAGTTAGGACATCACGATGGTCCAACCATAACATCAACTGCAGCGGACAAAATGAAACAGTGGTGCAGAAACTGAACACCAATACCACTGTGTTGAACACTGCTTGATTTTTTGAAATATTTTTCCTTTTTCTGCTCTTTTTTTTTTTATCTTTTCAGAATTATTGTTGACAACCCAGCCGCGGACGTCTGGAAAGTCAGAACGGCCGTGTGAGAATGAGGTTGGCAACACAACTGAACTATTACTACAACTTCCACTCCTCACTACTGCGGCACGAAGGACTTTAAGCGGATGTGTTGTTCTGCAAGCTCCCGATGTTTAGCTATGTTAATGCTTTGTTTTTTCTTAATTTCATACTAAGTGTTAGTCCTGTCTTGTAAACATCGTCTAGTTTAATTAAATGTTCAAAATAATTAAGTCTAATGATTCACTTCTAAAGGAAGGAGTACTAACTCCTTCCTACATACATGAGCAGCCAAAGTAACTTTCAATCAAGAAAAATACCATTTTTGGATAACGAGTACAATATCTAAAAAGCTTCCACAGCTTCGGGGTAAAGCAAAATTGTTTTTCATGGCATTACCTTCTTATATGGTAGAATCAGGTTTCAGTGGAGCGAGTTATTTACTCAACCAAACAGGGATTCTGGTACCTACGTAACTCTCTTATTCATAGGAATTTGGATATCGAACCTATTCGGCATCATATTAAAGATCTGGCTACGAACTTTCACAATAGGATATACTCAATCAATAACGAAGAACTTGCTAACCTTCCTGATTATGATCCTGGGGAGTGCTTTAAGCGCCCGAAGGCCACTTTGGTTATGAACCCTGGCCTTGTTCCTGTTCGTTAATTCCCTTTTCTCCTTTTAAAATTCAAAATTAGAATAGCCCGGCTACTTCTGGTTTCTGACCTGTCATCCTTTTTCCATCGTTCCTCTTTCTACCATGCAATTCCCCCTCGGACCAGCTGTTTGCTGGAGAAGGGGATTGATAACCTATTCCCGGAATCCCTATCCTGCTTGCTTTCCTCTTTGAACTCGTTACTCGCGTCTTACGGACTTCGGACCTATCGCCTACTTTATAGTGTCTTGTTTCACCCATTGTTAAAATTCTCCATTATCATTTAAGTTAGCCTTGCCACATTGGATACTCGCACTCGTCCTAGTTAATTAGCTTATTTATCAACTAATTAATTTATTTTTCCTCCCTTAACCACTGTCATCACTATTTGTAACCTTGAGAACGGTAATCTTATGTCACATACTAAGGGCCTGTTCACATAGGAGTCCGCTGCGTTGCGTTAAGGACAAGATGACGTTGAGACGAAAATAAACCAATCATATGCCTCCAAACAATTAGCAATAAAATTTTTAACGCCTATGATTGGTTTATTTTCGTCTCAACGTCATCTTTTCCTTAACTCAACGCAAAGGACTCCTATGTGAACAGGCCCTATGTGAACAGGCCCTTAGTATGTGACATAAGATTACCGTTCTATGTGAACAGGCCCTAACACTGATACTGAGGTTAAGGAGCTCTTGCTTCCTGTGCCTCTAGAGTCTTTTATGTCAATGGCAATGTCAAACAGTGAATCGCCACAATGAACAGAGGTGATTGTAACGGCATAAAATGTAAATAATTTATTTAAAAGTAACTCACAAATATTTAAATAATTATAAATGTTTATAAAATCTTCAAATTATATATACTTGTAAGTTTTGACGAGAGTTGGTGAATAAATGATTTGGTGTTGGTATTGTAGAATAATTAGTTTTTTTAGTTAAACACCCTTTAAGTTGTAAGTTTTTATCTGCATCTTATTACGCTGTCTTAACTAGGGGACAACAAGATCTTGGACTATCTCTTACAGCAATAGAACCGGATATAAATAAGCCTGTTTCTTGTCATCAAGCAAGAGGGTCACATTGGAATTATAATTTTTTATGTAAATGTATTTTGTATAAACTATAAGAATTATACATAGAACACGTTCAATTTAAAAACAACATGTTTAAATAGAGCTACCTATCATAGAAATTTTAATCAGTAGCTACGTTTGTTATTTACCATTTCTTAAGTTGTCCTTAATTTTTTTTTTTTTTTGCACCAGGGTATTTAAAAAGAATCTCTTAAATATGTGCAACAATTTAATGAGTTATAAAAAGTACAGTGGTACTTCGGCTTATGAACGATTCGATTTACGAACAAGCGCCGGAGATGTGCGACCATCTGGTGATATGCGATGCAAGCATTCGCCACACTTGTCTCAGATCTCGAACAGCCCACATATCAAGCTCAGTTGGGCTTTATCTAGCACAGCTTAAAAGTTGGTTACTCATGTATTTCCCAGATTTCTTCTGTAAATATTTTTGCTTAAATTAGCTCTCATTACGGATCCCAAGAAAATGGCAAGAACAAGTGTCATTGCTAGCTGGAAACCTAAACTAATTGTTTAGAAAAAGAAGGAAATAATAGCTAAAC
Organism: Dolomedes plantarius; assembly: GCA_907164885.2. Lineage (NCBI taxonomy): Eukaryota > Metazoa > Arthropoda > Arachnida > Araneae > Dolomedidae > Dolomedes > Dolomedes plantarius. Next base: position 139,326,025 of record OU015491.1, on the reverse strand, counting down.
ATGAGAATGGTGTGCGTGTTTCTAATCTCGCTACGCAGTTTGGGTTGGCGAAGTCTACCATTTGTACTATCCTCTAAAAAAAAGAGGCAATAAAGGCAGCTGATGTGGCTAAAGGAGTGACTGTTTTAACGAAGCAAAAGCCTCAAGTTATAGAAAAGATAGAAAAATTATTGCTAGTGGGGATACGTGAAAAATAGCTTGCTGGTGATAGTATTAATGAGGCTTTAATATGCGAAAAGGCTAAGAAGTTGCACGGTGATTTGGTAGGTAAAACACCGAGTACAAATGGTCTTGAATGGGAAGATTTTTAAAGTCAGTAGAGGCTGGATTGAGAAATTCCACAAGCGAAGTGAAATTCATAGTGTTGTTAGGCATAGGGAGACTGCTAGTTCATATAAAAGACTGCAGATGAATTTGTTGATGAATTCAAAAAGTTTGTGGAAAGTGAAGGCTACATGCCAAAGAAAGTTTCTAACTGTGATGAAACAGGATTGTTTGGGAAAAAATATCCCAAGAAGAACATACATCACCAAAGAGGAGAAGGCACTTCCTGGTAACAAGCCTATGAAGGACAGCCTTTTGTGTTTTTGTGTGCACACTTTTTTGTGTGCCAATGCAAGTGGTGATTGCAAATTGAAGCCACCTTTATGGCCTGTTCACATAGGAGTCCGTTGCGTTGCGTTAAGGAAAAGATGACTTTGAGACGAAAATAAACCAATCGTATGCCTCTAAACGATAAGCAATGAAATTTTTAACGCCTATAATTGGTTTATTTTGGTCTCAACGTCATATTTTCCTTAACGCAACGCAACGGACTCCTATGTGAACAGGCCCTTAGTTTACCATTCTGAAATTCATCGTGCATTTAAGAAAAATAATGTGCTGAGGGCTAAACTAGAACAAATCATCATGTTTTAGTTCTTCGTAATAAAGTCTGTTTTACTTTATTTTCACCACTTCTTCATAACTAAACCAATAAAAACAAGGTATAAATAACTATGTTCTAGGGGATGAACTAGTTAATTCTTTATCCATTAATTTATATGGGAAAAACTGCTTCGGTTTACGAACATTTCGGTTTGCGAACCAAGTTTCGGAACGAATTAAGTTCGTAAACCGAGGTACCACTGTAATAATTTTTATGTGCACAGGCTAGATTTTCCATATTTTCCGCGCTCTTTAAAATCTTCGCTAAACAAAACAGTCTGAATTATTAAAAATTCTTTTTGCCCCTCGGCAGCTTAAAAAGTGTCAGTTTCGGTTTCCTGTCCCCATTATTTTATAGCTTTTTGTTTCACCCATTGTTAAAATTATCCATTACCATTTAAGTTAGCCATGCCATGATGATTACTCGTACTCTTTCTAGTTAATTAGTTGATTTATCAACTAATTAATTTATTTTTCCTCTCTTAATCATTGTCAGCACTATTTGTAACCTCGAAAACGGTAATCTTATATCACATGCTAAAATTGGTTCTGAGAATAAGAAACTCTTGCTCTTTGGTGCCTCTACAATTTTTTTTAATGTGAATGTCAAATAGTTTCCCGTCTGTATCATTTTTATATTTTGTGAGATTTTCCTATTTGAAACCTTATAGGGATCTGGATACCGGAAAATTCTATTCCTCGTAGCACATGATTAAGAGATTGAAAAAAAAAAGTTTTGTCATACACAAGTTTACTGTTAGTCATAATTTTTCACTAATAGTTTGAAGTCGCAATTCGAAGACTTTACTTGCACCTAAGAGAGAATCAGACCCCGTATCCGCGGAAGTGCCATTATTTGTCGAAATTTTTATCTGGAGATTCCTGACGCAGCCTCCAAATGTTAATTTATCAAGTTCACTTTTATTTAATGATTTCATAATAAGAGAGAATCACGTAGAGACTTTCAGGGCACATTAGGGTTTAGCTATCCGTACCTGTGGCTGGAATTACTCTACTTTAGATCTTTTTTTACTAACGGTCCTCCTTCTCTTTCTAGTTTGTTTTACTTTTGTACGGCTTCTTTCACTTCCCTAATTTCGAGAGTTCAGATTTAAAAAAACAATCTGTTTACATCTCGCTCTTTGTAGAAAGTAGTTTTCAGAGATATACAACTTTTTTGAATAATTTCCTTTGAAAAAATGCATTATGCTTATCGCAATATTTCTGAATTTTGCTTTTTTAACCTTCTCATTCTCAATTTGTTGCAAACAAGTATCTTTAAATAATACTAGTTCCGATGTCATATCTATTGAAGAAATTATATCAATAGTTCACCCCTGCTTTCTTTCCTTATATATAAACATTAAGGAAATCTGTAGTTTTACTTTTAATGATTTTCCTCATAAGTTATGTTTACTCTCTTTCTATTCAGTTTTTAATGTAACTTATTTCCTGTAGAGGACGCTGATAATGGCAGAATTAAACGCGACATCCGGGTGCCATTGCTTATGGCTCCTTAAAAGCTTTTTTTTAAATTATTTGTACATAAGGTATTTAAAGTAAACAAAATTTTGCGGTGAGTTGTGCTAGATCTCTCTTTATTATCATTGTTCATCTGTCACATATGAGATTCTCTTGTTATAGTTAAAAAAATCTCATTCTTAAATTTGTAGCATTTAAAAAATTAAAATTCTATGGTACCACGTCTGTAATTGACAAATTTGCCTAGCATTAATCTACGTATTTCAATAAAAAAATTCGAAAAAATGCTAATGAAATAAATTATAAAGAGAAATTAAAAGAATTATTTCAATAATCCTTCTGTTCATGTGTATCGAGTTTGAGAAAAAAATATCAGTTCGGCGTTATGCTATTTCCGATTGTAAAATATATTTTACATGGTTCATATTTTAATTGGTGTAGCTGATTTTAAATCAAAATAATAATTTTTGGGGAAGAGATTTTTTTCTTTGCACTGTGTGGTGTTAATATTGCGATCAAGTTTATGTGTGCAAATGTATTATGTATACTAAAAGCGTGACATCATATTTTTTCTTTAAACTATCCATTTTAGCAATTAATATATAATGGATATCATACCGTTTGATAATAAAATTTGCTGCATAAATATTTAAAAAGCCTTTTCTGCTTTCCTTTATGACTGAAGGATAGAAGAGATGGAGGAGATGAACAAACATTAATCATAAACATATTGAGTCTTGTGAGTATTAGCAATATTGCAGTAAAATCTAATATGCCGTATTATAAACAACCTGTTGTTTCAATTGAATGAATTTTTATCGTAATATTTAGATTAGTAGAATTCACGTTTAGTATGTAACCTTAATGCAATATAGTATGTAACCTTAAGCATTTAAAATCAAGACTAACTGAGTTTTATTTAACTCATGATTGAAGTCCATGCCCTGCTGATTGTATATGGTTTTAATTAAACGTTTTAAAGTATTCTCCAACTGGATTAATTCAGTGTAAAGTTTTGTAATTGCTTTTTGCATGGTATAACTTAACATAATCATTTCCAAAGGATTCAGATTATTCTAAATGTACCCAAACTAATTAAGAAAATATATAATTTTCTGACCAATTGTTTTATGGGAAAAATATGAGCCCACTTATGAGCATATGTATGTATAAATATAATTAAGCTTTAATGGAGATATTTAAAAAAAAAGTAATTTCAGTAATATATCAAAGTCTAATTGTGTATTTTACATTAATAGTTAATGCATATTTATCCATGTGCCTCTTAAAGTATCTAAATTACTAATATTTTTTTTTGATTATGTCTCTCAGTTTGCATTTCCTTGCATAGAGAGAAAAAAATTATTATTGGCAATGTATGAGTTAATATGAGTAATAATTTTAAGCAGTAATTCATTTCCTTTTCTTATTGAGAGATGGAGAGAATATTGTTTATGACAAATTAATTAAAGTAGGATATTCCTTACAGTATATTAATGTTATTCATAAGACTTAGCTAATTCTAAGATTCCTTTAATTTTGTAATAAATTTATTTTTTCAATTTTTCACTACTGAAATTATTTTTTTTCCAGTTAAATGTTATATTTCTTTATATGGTATTGAGTATTTTTCATAGTTCGTTGAATCATATATATGTCAGTTTATTTTTCATAGGTAATAAAAATTTTATATTTTTGTCTTAAAAACTTGAGACTATTTAAATTAAATAGGTAACACTCAGCATAATAGCTGTATAAGTTCTAGAAAGTCTAAACAAAACAAAAATGCTGATTATAAAATTAGCTATCAGTAGAACGATGCTGGATTTGTTTCATGAAATATTTTCATAAGTTTATTTTATAATGTTTATAATAGCTGTGTTCTATTGCTTACTGTTTATACTTATTGCTGAAAATATAATTGATGTCAAGATAACATTTTATAATGACTGAATAGTTGTATTTCAGTATGCTTATATTTATGTTATATATTTTATGTTTGTGTATTGTTCTAATGAAATTAATATTATATAAAAGAAGTTTATGTGAAGTAGCTTTGAAATTTTAATGTTTGAAACAGTTTGATATCTGAAACCAGATTTTCATTGTCAGTTTTTGAAATATGTATGTGGGAAATAAAATGGAAAATAATGATTTATTACTCATTGCCTTAAATTCCATCTATACAAAGTAAAATTTTTGATTATTTGTTTAAAAATGAAAATGTTAAAAAATAAAATTCTCGGATTTATGTTTTCAGTATTAATTAATATAAATTTTTTTGTGTAGATAATGTATGTATTAAGATTAAGTGGTCTGCCCAGATGGGCTTTACAGTAACCTCATGATGTATACATTGTCAGGAATCCAAGTACATGAATCTTCTGCCTGTGTTCATGCCATTAAGGATTCAAATCCCGGACTTCACTCTCTACAAGCTAGTGCTCTGCTAAATGAACCCTCAAGATTGCAGATAATACATGTAATTTTATTAATGTGTAATTTTTATACCTTAAAAAGATATTGTTTAAAAGTTACTTGTGATTGTATGATGTTCTTTTTAACTTATAGTTTAAACTTTCATCTGTAGACTCATTCATAATTAACTAAAAAATGTGTTCATAAAGCAATGCTAGCATGTTAGAGAATGTGTTTCATAATTTCCACATTCCTTGAACAGTTAAAGAGCGTGGTGCTTACTTATGGTAACTTAAATAATAGATATTAATCTATAAGATTTGTATTTTTTATATAATTATGCATAAGTTACACAAACAAATTAATTTATTAGGATTTTAGGAGCTGGGGAAAAATATTCAAATAATGAAAGAAAAATAATTTAATGTTGCTGAGTTTTTAGAGATGGAGATTATTTGAGTTATATTAATTAAGAGAAAATAATACTAAATCATAATTTAAGGCCTTAAACTCAAAATATTTGAAGTAGCATTTAATAGTGATAAGATTAAACATGTTTATTCTATGCAGAAGAAGCAGTATTTACTATGTCTTGACTTAAAAACATCTGAAAACCTAGCTTGAGAAATCATTTTAAGATTGTTGTGCAAGATATATTCATATTTAATGTAAATTTAAAAATTATGGAATCTTGAGGATAAAAAGGTAGATCACATGTAGCTATGTCAGGGTAATGATCGTAATTACTGTGAAAAGGGATATCATCCTTAAGTTCTGTTTAAAAGACTTTATTTCTTAATTTAAAAAATTCAGTTTTCCAGTTTAAGTTTATTGATATTTATATAACTACTGAAACCAGCTCTGTTGTGGTATTTCATTTTCTCAGATTAACTGTACATTGAATTCCTGATTATTCATACCAATAATGTGGGTGTGTACAAAAAACTAACAAATGCACTTATTCTAGTCAGTTAATCTATCATAGTTACTTGCAGTTAATCTTCTACATATGATAAAAATGGACTATTCTAAGGTTTTAAATGAATTACATGTGATATTTTTAATAAGATATGTACATAATAATAATTAAAGATTTTCAGTTTTTCTGTTTACAAAATTTTATATTCCTCAGCTTGCATGTCAGGTTGATATTATCTTTGAAAATTTGTAGTTTATTTCTTTTTCTTTTCTTTTGGAATTTGAATGGGTAATTGAAAGTTCAGTGTGTCAACAGTCTAGGCCTAGAATTCTTAGAGACTCTGTATGTACAAACATTATATGTTCATAAACTGATTCTCTGCATGGATTTTTGAGGTTACTTTATTTAAATTATGATAGATTACTCTTATGGATAGTGTTGGAGCTCCATACTAATTTTACTTTTCAATTCAGATTAACTATAAACTTGTTCAGAGGATATATCTTTATAAAATTGTATTAACTGTATTAAAACTGAGACGCCCAGTGGTATATAGGATAAAAGCTCCAATCTACCTCACCACAGGTCCAGGGTTCAATCCTGCGACTGGGCAAGGTTGACTCAGCCTTTCATCCTTTGAGTGGGTAGATAAAATGAGGATCAAGCATGCTTGGAAACTAACTCTGAGGTCCTGCGTCATGTTGACCACTTGACCGAGACATATGCTGTATGGCACCCAAGCCCACGGTCAAGAAAGTGGAGATGGCAACCACCAGCCTTGATCCACACAGACTGTTAGTTTAGTTTTTATTAAAACTGACTGTATGAATAATTCAGTTTGTAACTCTTAATCATACATAATAATTATAAGTTGACAAATGACTCAGTTGTTAGATATCTAGAACTGTTATTTGCCATGAACATAGATGCCAGCATTAGCTTGTTTAGGTGGTAGGTTGCTGTAATAGATTTTTAGAGTTTACCATAATATCTACTGTGGCTGCATAGTATGACCCATAATGTCAGATAATTTTAACCCTCCAATTGGCCCATGAATTTGGTGCCATAATCAGAACTATCGGTCAAATTGACCCTCAAGCCTAAAAAGCCGTTATTTTTATGTGATTACGATGGAACTGCATGTTGATATTCTGCACAAGGTTGTTTGATTTAAATTAGTGATGGTAAGGGAAAAAATCATCTACACTTATTTATTAAATTTATTTTAATCTGGTATCTACATCATCAAATCATAGGGCTCTAAAACAGAATTGCACAACATTTCTCAGTTATAATTACATGAAAAATTACCTGCCAGTGATTGAGGTAGAGAGGAGTGATGTCAAGGCTTCACCGGATGATTTAAAAATCACACAGAACATTGTAATCCCTATCAAAGCATTGATTTCATCATTTGTTATGTCCTTTTAGTGGTGGCTGTCAGGTTCTTCAATTCTGGCACAATTTCTAACATGCTTCTGATTTGTGTGATGGGCAACTTTGGTTATCATTTCGTCAGTGAGAAACAGCCTCCAAATTTGCTTGGGTGTAACCTTAATTCCAAGAAGAGCAGGGCCCTCCAGTTTACTCAATTTTACTCTTAAGTATGTTCCAAGCATCAGTTTGCACTGAACTTTGCACAGGTCTCAAATTCTACGTAAAACAGTTTTTTTACCATAACAAGTGGCAGGTGCCTCTTCATCACTTTCAGAGCATCCCTTCTCATCTGAATTAATAACGTTTGCTTGTCTTCTAGTGAACCTACGCCTAGTTTGCACTACACTTTCTTCATCAGATGACTCGTTCTCTGAAGTAACCGTTGCATTGTAACCTCACGAACAAGGGAAGGTGGCTTGTCTACAAGATTTTCATCATCACTATCGGAATTACCATTTCCCTAAAAAATAGTAGCTTCTTTTGACTCAGCATATGAGTCATCTGAGTCATACTCCTTGTCTGAAGCATTGAGCTCACTGGCAATAACAGGTCTATTGGTCATTTTTACTGCCATACTTTTGCAAAATTGCAACTTACCGGCAAACAGCGAGCACTTGTGAAATCCTGATTGCACTCTCCCTGACGTCCAAGAACTGACTGAGGATGTTAAAACCAGCCAAGCATTCATGTCTCCCCCGACTCCTGCCCTACCACTTAGTTCCACTGCTGCTGGTCATAATGACCGATAGACTGGTTTGAGGGTTTACCGATAGACTGGTTTGTAGACAGTTTTATCTGCAGTGTGCATTTTCTTTTTTTTTCCTTTTAAGCATCAGAATCTTCTAAATGAAAGTGATTTATATTTAGCAATTATATAATGCTGACTATGTACTAGATGGCAGATCTTCATAATAGTGTATTTCTGCATTCAAATGCTTCTATGTGCTTTAAAGAAAAAAAATTCTCTTAACCCTAGATTGCATAGCATGGCTACAAAGTATTTTTTTCCGTTGTCTTTAAAAAAAAAAATTATTTTGCATGAATAAAAAAAAATGCTTTTTTTATGTACACATTTTTGAATATGATTGTGATTGAGTCTAATTTTTGTGCAGTATTTTTCGTGTGGTTTTTTTTTTTTGAAAAACCATTTTTTGGATGAATAAAGAAGTTATTCATTGTAGGGTTAACCCAAAGTAAAACAAAGTAATTTTATGCCTCCTATAACTTTCACTCTGAATTTTAGATATCTAAAATTGATTGGGAGGGTATTTGACCTTGATTATCCCATAAACTTTTTAAATCTGTGTTTCACAGTTAGCTTCATATTGATAATTTTCATAATTAAGAAATGAAATTCACTTTAAAATAAATAAAGTTAAGTTTTCTATACTGTAAGTAATGGTAGAAAAGTTTTACAATATGGGGAATATTTTTTTTTTCTTTTGGAAACATTACACACACACACACACACTTTCTATCTCTATTGCTCTCTCTCTCTCTCTCTCTTTATATATATATATATATATATATATATATATATAATGTTTACATACATGCATACTCGCACATTATAGTTTTGAAGGAATTAAAGTAGACAAGTTGAGCCTATTGTTTGTAAAAACTGCATTAAAAGTTTTGTTTGCTATATTGAGTATTTTTACTGAAAAAGTCTGGTCCCTATTGACTTGAGTGCCTTTTTATTTTAAACATAATTTATTGCATTATAGAAAAAATGTTTCAAAGTAGTCTGTTTCTCAGAATAATGAAATTTACAAACTATGTGGCAGTCTGCACAAGCATGTTAGTCAGTCTTTTTGTTCATTTGTGCATTATTTAGTTGGAATACTTAACATATAACTGGCAGTGCTTATAGAAGTAAACTGGTCCCATCCAAGTGAACTTGAAAATCTGAGCATTGCATCATTATGTGATGTATTTTTAATCTTTTCAATTGATTACTATCTATAAAAATGAATTACAATCTATATATTTTTTTGTTTACAATAAATAGTATTTTTTTTCATATAAATAGGTGATAAAGGTGAAAACTAATTATGTGTTTATTAAGAACTTTACCTTAAATTATCAAGTGTTTTACCCAAAGGCTAAAAGGAAAAATATAAATTAATTTCTTATTTTGTAGGAGGATTTTGGTGTCCTATTGTTATTCAAGTACACTGTGAAAGCTAATTTTGTTTTGTGAATATTATTTTTAAATTTACATTTTAAGTAAGATATTGAACTCTGTAAAGAAAGTGCAAATAAATCCTTACTTAATGAAACATTAATTTGAATATAACTTATATGAGTACAAGAATCAATATTCTTTACTTGAGATAAATTTTAATTTAATTGTTGTTGTTTTTTGAAAGATTAATAATTTTGTGAATTGCTTAAGAAAATAGACTTTACAAATAATTATAGAAGCTACCGTCTGATTGCCATATCTCTTCAATATCTTTCCTGATATATTTGTATTAGTTGGCAGCCCACTTTTTCTTCAATGGTTTATTTCTCAGCTGATAGTTTACAATTTCAGATGCATATTATTGTTTAGATCTGTTTCATTTTATAACAGTTAATGGGAAAAAAATTGCCAAATATTAAAGAACTGTAAATACAAAGTGTGTTAAAACCCACAGCTATATTGAAAGTTTTAAAGGACGTAACATTTCCTGTAGAGTAGCTATATATTCAGGCAATAATGGACTTGTTATATGAAATATATTATTTTATTGCTTGTATTTGTGCGAACTTGTTTAAGAAGATAGTTAATTTTTCTTTTCTTTTTCTAAGTTATTAGTAAATAAAATATTCCATATTGGCCAAACTGTATATAGTAAGGGTAAAATCATTAAAACTATCTAGATTCTGATCTTAATGGTTCTGTTCAAAACTTTGAACAACATTTTGAACCAGGTGAAACTACTCTCTACACTGATAGAATTATCTCCACATTTCACTTTTGGATTAGCCTTTTAAAATCATTCTTTTTGCTGTTACTAAATAGGAAACATGTTGATCAGAACAGAATAGTCATTAAATGATTATCATACTAAAATATTAATTTTCAGTAATTTTCTCTTATGTTTAGCATGGTGATGTATCATAACAAATATTGTTTCATTCCATGTTGAGGGTTATGAATGTTAAAGAACTGTAAGCATTGCCTACCTTAGCAGTGAGGTTTTTTTTGTGGAGGATTGGCAAGAAGGCTGAATATTTCACACCAAGTCATGGCAACTTATGAGTTACACCTTGTGGCTCCCAAAATGATGATACATTTTGTATTTGGTGGCTTTGTTTTTTCTGTACTTTATTTACATCACCCATAATTGATATGGGCATGTTTAATTGGTTTGATATATCATAAGCTGAAACATGGATGTGATGTCCTGTGATTTATCATGATTAAGAAATCTGTAAGTTTATGAAGTCATGAATTGGTATAAATTGCTCTGTAATTGTTTATTAAGTTCTACTCTTTATATCCCAAATAACTGAAGTCACAGTGCAACTACTTGTACTCCAATGAATTACAATCATGTAAATTCAATGTTATGTCTGAATACTTTCAGACTATATTTGTAGCTTTTATCGTTAAACCTTGCATTTCACATATTTATTAATTTCATTAAAAAGATAGTCTTTATGTATATTTTGTAATTTTGTGTTAGTATATCTATATGCATAGTATTGCTATTTAATTGTGTATATTTTATTTTTTAAGGGATCATTGCACTTTGAAATGTTATTTACTCTTTAGTGAAAATTTACTGAATGTAAAGATTATATATATACCAGTTGGCCATAATTAAAACACCCCTACTCTGACCTCCCTGCATATTGAACTACTCTGTGTAAATGCTTCAAATTTTGTATGCATACTATTAAAGACATTGGAAACAGATGGGGAAACAGATTATGAGAAACAAAATTTTAGTTACAGAAACTCTTATATGTGGCACAATATAACAGAAAAGCTGACAAAAAGATGAAAGTAATAATAATAATAAAAAACATGCAAAATGAAATTCTTGTTTTTTAATTTGTATTATCCTTAAGGAAAAAGAGAAAATAAAAAAAAGTAAAGCGTAAACTGCCATTGTAACTGCAATTTCATACTATAAGCACAAAACTTTGTATAAACCCATGGTTTGCAGCCATGTTCTCAGTATAGAAGAGGTGAAAAACTGGGAAATGTCATTTTTATCAATGATGACTGTCACGCTGCCAGATCATGCTTTGCTTGTGAAGTTTTTTTATGAAAACAAAGGGAATGCTGCAGCTGCACTTCGAGAGTTTCGCAGACTTAGGAATTTGCGCAACGGACCATTTTTTCCACAAGGTCTCGGGAGAATGATCACTCAATTCTAGAAAACTATAGATCTTGGAGTTCATCCGGGTCAAACAAACCGGTTTGTTCTGATGTCGTTGAACATGTTGCCACCACTATTGTTGAACAGTCGATGAATAATGTTATAGGCTGTAGTAGTTCATGTGCAGTGTCAACAGCGGCAATGCCTTGACTCAATTACTTTTATGCAAGATTGAGTGCTTTCACTCTTTGGACTCTGTGTACAGCACTTTCTTCAGCAATGTTTGACCAATGACAGAATAATCAGTCGTGCGTTTCCAACAACCTGGCCATCTTGTTCTCTGGATCTCAATCCGTGCGATTTTTGGCTGTGGGACACTTAAAAAATCGTGTTTATTGAGGATATCTGATAACTTGGCAGACTTGGAAAGAAGGTATCACTGTGCATGTGAGAAGCATTTCATTGCAGTTAAACAAGCTGTCCACAGACTGCAGATTTTACATCTTCAAGAAGGGAACCATATTGAGCAGCATTCACTGAATTAATAAGGTCCTTGTTACATGAATGTTTGGTACATTCAAATAAAATGTGTTTAAAATGTGTTATACAGTGCCATCTATCTGTTATTTCTGGGACTAAATGTTTTCCCCTTTAATCCATTTCCCCATGTCTTGAATAGTATGTGTACAAAATTTGAAGCCTTTACACTGAGTAGTTTAGAGTAGGGTGTTTTAATTCTGACCACCCAGTATGTATATAAATTCTTTTATCATCTTTGCTTTTCACTGTAGAAACTGTTAGATGTATGCTAGGGAATTGTGTAATTCAGAAGAAATTTGAAATTAGAAAGCATCTAGAATTTGCTTATTCCTTTTTTTCCCCCATAATGGAACTGTTTCAATACGATTTAAAAAAAAAAAATAGAAATAATACTGATGAATGAATGAGTTTCTGTATATTACAGCAAAAATTATTTAATATTTTAATAAGATTCTTGAAATTAAGTACAATGCCTTGACATTTCTTGCTTTAGTTTTAGTTGCTTAAAAAAAAAAATCCAAATCTAATCTGCTGTAAAGTTTTCTTTAGTGATTTGCTGCCTGTTCATTTGCATACATCTAGTTGTTTGAAGTAAAATAGTCATGGGAATTATGTTAACTTAAAATTATTTTTTACATATAATTATTTCAAGATATTTTGATTACTTTTCAAAAGCTTACCTTTCAATCAAGCTCAATTTGTCTTTAATTTCTTCTTTCCTTTAAAAAGAATAATGTTATTTTCCCAGTCTTATATTCTGCTTTACAAAGAGAACCTATCCACAGTATTATTGATCCAGTGTGATCCATGGTGTGAGGTGAAATAATCAAAGACATACTTTATCTGCCTTAAGTTTTTTTTTATAATCTTAAAAATTCATTCCTAAATTTGATTACTATCCATCTGATTTATTTTTTATTTTTTGATTAATTATCAGTATTTTGTTTTATATGTCATCTACTTTCTTTTTAATTAATGACTTATGAGAATTTCTTTTTGTTTATATTGTTCTGAAACAGAACTTTATTTTCTCATCTGATATTGACAGTTACTATGATAAAAATGAAAAATGGCTTCAGTAACTTTTCATTTTGAAGTTATAATGATTCATTTTGAGCTTTAATAAATACACATTAAAATTAAGAAATATTTTTCCTTTTTTCTTTTTACTTGGAGTTTCCGTCATATAAAGTTAAATGCTAACAAAATAAATAATTCAAAAGCTGTTCAGTAATAAATTAAATTTAGGTTGCTGTATTAAATGAAAGAGTGATCTTGACGGTCCAAACCACGAAAACTGGGCTTTAGGGTAATGTTAAGCAAAATTATTCTGAAGTATATTATTAGTCAGAAATACATAATGTGAATGTTTTTGCTATTTTGAAGTTGAAAATTTAATTTCCTTAGGAAAATATTCAAGCAGTTGAAATAATCAATTTCCTCAAAAAATAAACTTTTATAGTCAGATATTACTTCAGCCTATTTTGTTTCTTTGTGTTTGTAAAAGCCTAACTGAGTTTCATTAATGGCTTAAATTTTTGTTCAATGATTTATATTGCTCATGCTCTTATATAACTCACGTATCTTATGCCAGAATTATTTTGGCATAAATATGTGTGAATTTTGTTTTTCATTCGTATTCTTTAAAGTTTTCTGGCCTAATAGAACATAAACTACTGAAATGATTTCTTTTGGATTATAATGAATTATTTTCAACTTGATTATATATTTGTTTAGTTACTTTTTTTCAATTTCTGGTTAAGTAACTGTTTTTAGAGCTAAATGAACAATATTTGGAACAGAGTATCTTATTATTATTTGCCATTTTAGAAATAATGAAAATTTATTATTATTTATAATTATAGGGAATGATTTATGTCCACTCACAAGTTCTTGACTTTTCTTTCAGTTTATAAAAGATGCTCTACAAATGTGCACCAAAGACTCTATGGATTAGAAATCAAGATGAGTGATTGTTCTTCACCATCTGAAACTCCTTCAAGTGGGGAACAGGAGCCCACTATGGTCTCAGTACCTGTAGTGGGCTCCAGTGCTTCAGATAATATGGCTACCTCTTGGAACAGTGGTGATACCCTTGATATTCATGAATCATCAGATATTTGCAACCTGTCTTCATTATGCAACAATTCAGTTTCAACTTCTGCAAATTCACAGATGTCTAGTGCAATATGTACTGCTGAAATAATATCACAAGATAATTCTAATTCCACTTCTTTTATGCATTCAGGTATCACACACGATGCTGACTCTACATCTGATTCTTTAGGTGTCTGTGATGATGAAAGGATGATGGTTGATGGCCCTTTGCAAAATACCCTCTCTGTGCATGCAATTGTTACTCAGGAATCCATATCTGTATCTCAAGAATCTGAGAACAGTGAAGACCATTTAAGTGTTGTTGATAACATTACAGCACAGAATTTTTTACAGGAGTCAGATATAATGAATGCAGCCTCTTCTGCATTGGGTCATGAAAAATCTCCAAATACTGATCAAGAACTTGAAAAGTCTGATCTTCATCACAACTTACTCTCCCTAGAGCATCAGTCAGTATCTAGCACCCAAGATCACATAGAAATGCAGAATCTTTTACAAGATCAAGCAGATTTAGATGGGCCAGTTTCATCCATAACAGATTATCATCTTGATCATTCTCAGACGTCTGAACTTTCAGTTGGAAGCACTTCTCAGTTAGATATTGGTGCTACCTTACCTGAGGGTGTTAATGCAGATAGTGTATGCTTATCTCCGTCATCAAACAGTAGTACATCTTCTTTAGATCTGCCCTCAGGTGCTAGTATATCTTCAAGTATTGGTTTACCACCAGTTTCTACTATTATTCGATCATCAGCTAAAGGAAGGTTTGATGTTTTTTGTAGACCTTCGAACATTAATATGATAATGGGTATTCCCCAGTTTTTAAGCAACAGTAATTCCTTTGATGTCATGACATCCATGAACAACATTCAGCGGTTAACCTCAAGTCCATGTGACACTCTAAATAATGCCTCTTTAGCTAGTCCAATGGAAGTCTCATCAAGTAGACATAATTCATGTACTGATGTAGTTATGGAAAATGTAGATGTTCCTTTATCATCATCATTAGTATGCTCATCCTCTTCAATAAGCCATGTTGCATCAGTGGTTGAAAGTAGGTGTATAAAAGCTAACACTGTGATGTCATCTCTGGGACCAGATATGATTGAAAAACATGCTTTATCTGAAATGACTGACTCTCAGTTAGAATCAGCTAACAGTTTAACTTTGCCAATTTCATCAACGAGTACTATTCCAAATTTTGTTGGAGTAGTACCTCTCAGAGAAATAATGCATATTTCCACTTCTCCTTCTCAGGTATCCCAAGATTTATCTCCGATGGCTATTGAAGAAATGGCAAAAGTTGCTGAAATCAATGAACATCTTCGTTCTGGAGCAGCTGTTAGCACACCTTTTTCTTTACATTCAAGTGATGAATCAATTGCACGAGCTATTATGTCATCACATTTTAGTGTTGGAGAAAATATTCATACCGATAGCTATGTTGAGTGTCTAAGTCAGAGATCACAGCCCACATCAGTTTCTGCTATAGAGACAAATGTAATTATGTCCACCTCAAATATTGATTCATCACCAAAATTTTCCCCTGCTGATATTAAAGCCATTGAGCGGAGATTGAGATCTGAACAATCTTCTAATCAAACAATTCAGAGTGTAAACCACAACATTGAAGATAATCCTCTAAATACAGAAGTAATTATTCCAGATTGCATACAAACAACTGAGAGTTCAGATATTATTTATTCTGATGTGCAAAGTGCACTTAATCAAGATGCTGAGACAAGAAAAATTTTAAAGGTTCATAATGTTGCCCGATCTTCTATTATTGAAAAAAATTTATTACAGCAGTCTCAAGTCATTAAAAATGAGTCTACTGTGATAACAAGTGCTGAAAGTGTTTCATCAAATAAAATTAGTGGTGTGAGTGCAGCTCAGAATAATAATGGTGATATAATCACAATTAAGACTACAGATAAGCATGTTTCTAGTGGTAATCAACAGGATTCATTGTCAAATGTAAATCCATCTGCTGTTACTGCTAGTGTTATTCAGCAACTCTTACGAGCACAATCACCACCATCAAAACTAAAGCCTGCTATGCAGCGTATACCTCGAGGAGTTATTACTTCTGTTATGTCCTCCAAAGGAGAATCCCTTGATCACCAAGATATTTTAATACCCACATCTGCCCCAGAAACAGAAACTAATAGTGTTAAAAAGGAAATGAGTGATGCTGATATTGCTGTTTCAGCTGTAGATATCCTTAAAAGTACAGATCTAGCAGACAGTACAAATAATTCAAAAAATAAATCATTGAATGTTTCATTAAATATCAATGAACAATCAGTAATCAATCATGGAAACAAATCACCTTCTTCTGATGAAAAAGAGACCTCACTGCCCAATATAACTACTACAGTTCTCCCCTCATTGTTTTCTAATCTGTCTGCTAGTGCTTTAGCCTCTTTACAATCTAGTTTATCATCTGCTCTTCCTTTAACAATACAATCTTCACTTCCTAACATTAGCATTGGAGATAATGCTACTTCAGCCTCTCATTTGTCCTCTGCCTCTTCAGGATTATCATCTCCTCCCCTTTCACCTATTTTATTGCCCAGTAGTATGAGTAGTATCCTCTCTACAACTTTAAGAAGTGCCGTATCTAATGTCAAACCGCCCATAGTGGATTCCTTGGTGACATCTAATACTGTTACATCTACTAACAGTATGTACACTGGGCTGTTAAAATCTGTTGGTTTGTCTAATGTAGTTAAGCAAGAACCTGGCATAGTTACTGGATCTGGACCTTTGCCTCCTTTCACTGTAGTTTCAGGTCTATCACCTCTAGTAAAGAGAGAATTCAGTGCTTCATTGGCTTCTAATTTAATTGGTGCTAATCATATGAGTGCGCAGATACCTGTTGTGACCATAAAACAAGAGCCCGGAGCATCCCGAGCTTCTGCTAGTGCCTCAGAATTTAACCCTTCCATAATTTTGAATGCCAGTGCAGCATTACCCAGCATTGCCTCCATACATCTTCCTCCTGCAGCTGCAGTCCAACTGCCGGTGGTTGTCACTAGCTCGGTTGCAATCACAACCTCTGCATTAACAAATCCAGTGCCTTCACAAGCCTCAACCATAGCTTTCGCTGGGAGTGTGTCAACTTCTGTTGCTACATCCACAGCGAATGCTATTTCTTCACCTCATGATGTTGAGGAGTCAAAGCCTTCTGAGAAAAAATGGAACTGTTTGATGTGTAAAAATGGAAGTCCTTGTGGCCTCCATCCAACCCAGTCTCAGGGTTCATCATCAGGTTCAGCAAGGTTAACTACGCCACCACAGCCTGTCCTTTCTGGTGATCCAGCTAAACCTTTCCAATGCACTTTGTGTGGGAAACATCTGGCATCTAAAAATGTATATCAGCTACATTTGCGTAGCCATTCTGGAGAAAAGCCTTTTACCTGTAATCTGTGTGGCCACCATTTCTCTCAAAAGACTTCTCTCACCAGGCATATGCGTTCCCATACAGGTGAACGTCCCTTCCCATGTGATGTCTGTGGTAAACGTTTTGCTGACAAAGAACGCATCAAAATCCACATGCGAACCCATACAGGTGAAAAACCATTTGCTTGTGAGGTGTGTGGTAAAAGGTTTTCACAGAAGTCAACTGTCAAGAGACACATGAGTGTTCACACTGGAGAGAAACCATTCAAATGTGAATCATGTGGCAAGGGTTTTGCGAATCGTGGTAACTTGAATGCACACAGTAAAACTCATGCTAACACATGACATTTATGTCAGCAAGGGTAAAATAATTATGTATACTTATATTCACTCACTCTGTAAATTGACTTTTCAATTTTGGGGTTTTCTGGTATTTCTCACAGTTTATTGTTTGAGAAAATTTCCAGGTTCCAAATGTAGTATAAAGTGTAAATTTTTATGACATTTTTAGCAAATAACCTTGATTAGAAGTTATAGAGAATGTTAACTTGATACTGAATTGTTAGCAAGAATGCATATATATATATATATAAATATACATATGTATATGAAGATATACAGTATCATCGTCCTACAATGAGTGATCTTTTTGTTAAAACACTGTTGTAAGTAGAGATCATCTTTGGATTCTGAATGGTTTTCACAGTTTACTAAAGTACAAACGAATAACTTCTGTTATTGCAATATCAAAGCAGTAGTTTCTTAACATTTTAGATCTTTCATGCAAGAAAGATTTATGTAGATTGTTTTTATCACATGCACATATCTAGTATATAGCTAGAAGTATTAAAGTTTATATATACTATAATGTTATTATTAGCATAATGTTTGCTATTGTTTCAGATTAACAGTTGTTTCAAGTCATGAAGCATAGTCACGTTGCCATTTGTTAATAAAGTTTCAAATTTGAGGGCAGTGCTATTAGTTTTCTTATAGCAGAGAGTGAACTAGCTATCAAGCAATTGCTTTAGCCTTTCAGGTTTAATCTGCTTGTGTGCTGTATAAAAGATGGAATGATTGTATTATTTAGTACAGAAAAAGAAAAAAAAAACAGGATGTATAGTTGATTTATCTAATATTGTTAGGAGATAATTTATTTTATGCCTCAGATTTTTTTTTTTTTTTTTTTTTGTTCATTGGAATACATGTTAAGTAAATTATACTTTTGTTGGAATCTTAATGTTATCAAACTGATTAGAGTTTGATTTTTTTTCATTCAGTGAGTTATAGAAAGCTGAAGACACTTTCTAGTTCAAAGCATTTTAAGTCTTTTTGTTGCCATATGATTATAACATATTTAGTTTATTAAATTTTTACCAGTTTAATAAACCAGCTGTTTTCTGTTGTATGCTCTATTATAAATACAAAAATGGTTACATTCACAATCTAAAATTCTCTGTAACACTTTTTCACTCTCAGAATATCAATAGGCATGTGCTTTATTTTAAAGTTTTATTTTCTGCGCATGACATATTTTCTTTCATTTTGAAGAGGAGAAATATATTAATCTTAAATTGTTGATCTTCCCGGCTGTGAAATCACATGAAAAGCCACATCCCAAATGTTTCTTTAGATTTTATTAATATTAATTTTGTTGGATACTTTTTCCTTTGTTTAAAGCATAAGAAATTTAACTGGATTTCTCTTTATGTGAGTGTTTGTATAGTTGAACAAATTGATATTTTTATAAGCTTTAGTCCTATGAATTACAGAATTAATGTATTCTGTGTTCAATATTCAGATGCAAATAAGTGTGTCAATCCTCATATAATTCATTAATCTCTGCAGAGTTGGGCAAATTGAATATAAATTACAAATGTAAATTCCTGTCACAATATGTAACATTTATGTGTGTATTACATTGGTGAAATTTATGTATACACTCATTTTGTTCATTACAAAAACTTTTGTAAAAGTTATATTTTTTTCTTTAAATTTAGCATTTTGTATTTTAAGTTGATTTAGTTTATTAAGTTGAATTAATCCTCAGAAATGAGAGTTTAGTTGTGCAAAAAATTTATTCGTTGTTGTATACGTGCTTTCATACACACACATATATATATGTATACATATTATATAAATTTGTATTGTACAGTTAATATTTTGTTCCTTGAGCAGAACTTCATGTAAATATGCAAATTTTCATAATCTGATGTATTATAAATGCATCGTTGTGTATACTAAAAGTTAAAACTGTAAAAAAATTCTAAGTCTAAAATATTATTTCATCTAAATGTAAATTGTTTCATTGTCAACTTATTTCATTGTCTTTCATGTACAGAATCTTACTGTATAAGTTGTATTACATCCTGTTTAGTTGTACATAACAAATTTTATCGCTGTGAAGGAGTTTTATGCATTATTATCCTGTGTACAAAAAATAAAGAAGAGCTTAATTGTGTAAAATATAATCTGGCTAGTAATATTTTAATTATTTATTAAGAGATATATTTTTCTTATATTTGAAAATTCAGTGTATCTCTCAAAATTTCGGTAAAATTTTATACATCAGTTTGTACTTACTATGTATTGGAAATCCAGTATATATACCTTGTGACATGTTCTGGATATTAGAAAGTATTTTATTTTAATTTCGAATTGTGAATTTTTCTAAGTAATCATTAGTTTATTTGTAAATACTCTGATACCGGTGTCTGAAGTTAGTATTTATTCTGCAAAAGCAAATGTTAAGCATTTTGATTATCAACAAATAGTATCATTATGACAGTTATATAAACCAAAGGAGTCAAAGGAAAGAAAAACTGAGCTAAATAATTCATAAATTCCTTTAAATTATATTGTAATTTGATTCTTAGAAAAATTTTCTCTTTAGATATCAATACTGACAAATTATTCCAGTCCAAGAGACTCTAATCTGTATACATTCTGTTTACTGCAGAAAAATTTTCTTTCTTGAGAGTTTACTGATTAAATGAATCTGTGATGACTCTGAATTCAGATTATACTAGACATTTAGTTTGTATTATTATCCATTACTGTAAGATATCCCAATTAAACTTGCTATTAAAGATCTGTCCTATCTAAATTCAAAGGTTTGATCACATGAGTTTGCACACATGTGTTTGCATGTATGTGACAGTGTTTTTATATAATTATATCTGAAAATGTGCCTCAGTCTGAGAAATTCACAAATGTAAATTCCTTTTTTATAAATTTACTAAGATTTATTACACATGTTTATTAAGATGGTTTTGCAGTAATTTAAGTACTAGCACCTTATGTGTTTCATAGTATTAGTGGTAGGTCTTACAAAATGTGATGAAAAATTCAGAACTGCTACTTGGAGGAGATTAATTGCTGAAAAACTTTTAATTTCCTGCTCATCTTGATACACCTAAAGACTTTTAATCTTGGATCTAAACTTCTCTCTTCTTGGGAGCCTTTAAACAAGATGTGATTAATAGATGACTAAAGACCTATGAAAATGGACTTAGTTTTCAAAATTGTTTTAAGGGCATGTTAGAGAAAGCCTTTATTAAAATCCTGTTGCTTTTAAAATAGCCCCTCCCCTCTAAAGAGTAAATAAGGGTTTTTAAACATCAGTATGTTTTTTTCCTTTATTTATCCACACAAAAGTTTGCATTAAAAAATCATAAAGCATATAACTGTGTAAAAATTAGGTTAGGTATATTTTTGCTCATGACATTTATTTTTCATGAATATATTTTCCTGATTGTAGTAGTTTCGCTTTTCTTGTAGATGGATTAAAATTGGAACAAGCAGCAGCAAATCTTTTATTTTATCCTTTTTATTATTTTTAAGCCTTCAGTAGTTATAATTTTCTTTGATTTCTAATAGATATTTTTATAGTATAATATTTTTTTCAGATTAGTTTCAGAGGATAAATTTTTTGTTTGTTAGATATTTTAATGTACTTCACAATCGGACATACTCTAGATGTGATAAGTAAATTTTGAATATCACAACATTTATATTTTTAATGTTCTGATTTTTCTGATATTTGGCTATCAATTAAATATGAATTGTTTTCTATGTCAGTGGGATCTTTACATCTAAAATTTGTGAAGGAATGTCTGGACTGTCTGGAATATCATCATTAACTCTTTAAGTTAAAAACTTTTTTGAAATAAACTATAACAAGTTTTAAGGCCAGAATTTTTACCTCAGATATGAATGGACTTCTTGTGAGCTGGAGGTAGAGCAATTCCATGAGCAAAATTATTTTTAAATTCTACTGATGACTGAATTTTCCTGTTATTAGACAAGTCTAGGCATTATTTACTAAATATAGTTGTTGAGAAAAGAAAAAAAAAATCTTGTGCTGTTTGTAAGTTTATCAGTGGATTTTTTTATAACTGTCATAATTGTGTTAGTGTTATTTTAAAAATTACCAATGAGATCTTTACTTCAAGTCTGTTGAAAGACAAGAAAATCAATTTGAACAGAAAATCCCTGACAATTACCAAGTCTTAAAAATATTTTTTTAATAGCTTTATTAGTCTCTCACTTGTTCTTTCAGTGGTTATATGTTTCAGTACTGACAAACTAAATTAGATCTGTGTGCTAATTTACAAATATTTTATAAAATCTAATATAATAAAGTACATTTTTTTGTAAATACATTTATATTATAAATTCTTTGTTAAAACATTTCAGTTGATATTAGTTAACTACTTTCCTTCCTTTCATCTCCAAGTATGTTTGATTCAGAAAAAGTTAATAGATTAGTTTCCTTGAGGTTGACATTCTGAAATATGAAACTATATCATGATCAATATTCTGTGCACATGAAATTTCTCTTGTGATTGAAAATAAGTAAATGTGTGTGAAATGTATATTCTTAATTATTTTAATATTAGCATTTTGGAATATCTGAGAAGATGAGTGAGAGATCTAGAAAGGATAGCTTGCTTAGATAATTCTCTAAACAGCCCAAAACTTAAAGGTGGATCTTTAAAACTATACACTTGTAGAAAAACAAAATGTTTTCATTTTCTCATATCTCCAAGTATTCTTTGATTTAATATGACTTAAAGATACATTTTAAAAATAGAATAAGCGTATAAAGCATTGAAAATATTCTTTTACCAAACTGGCTCTTCTATGTTGGCTAACCTCTGTTTTAACTAAGAACTGTTCTAAACAGTTTATCACAATTTTTATTGCAGGTTATCATTGAAAGATGCATACTTTTTAGAATAATTTTTTAAGTACTGTTGTGTTATTATAGTTTCAGTTGCAGAGTTAAATTAAAATAATAGCTGATATTATTAGTACATAGATGATCATTATTAACTTATTTTGAAAGAGAAATTTTCTGAAAATTACTTATTACCCAGTATTGAATAATTTTAAAGACTGATTAGTAGAAAAAGAATAAGTGTTTGTCCTTTGAAATTTGAACTTTGTAAATATGATTATAACGGGTGAAAGCCAAAGAATTTTCATATATAAATAAATATATATATATAAATTATATGTTAATATCATGTTTTTATCATTTATTGGATGATATATGGCATTGTGTGATAATATAAAGTATATTAGTTTTTGCCCAACTCTGTTGTTTTTATTATTTGTTAGATATTTTTACTTGTTATCTTTGAAATACATGTAAAATGTGCTGTTATGCTTGAAATGTATCTTAATGAATTTATTACTTGTATACAGAGAGAGAGAGAGAGTTTTATTTAAAGTTTTAAGATGTACATAAAAAACAAACAAAATCATTTAAATGTGTTAAACTGTGAAATATTTATTGTTCTCTGAATACAAAGTTGGAAACAAGTTGGCATGAATGCATAGAATGTTTTTATTATTTATTACATAAATAAAAAAGTAGCATCTTCAGTATGTTTAACAGCAGCCTTATATCTTGGATTTTACTCTTAAGGCTTCTTAAAAAGATTTAACCGATAAATACACTAGATATACAGTACCCTTTGTAATCGAAACTATGGTAAGATTGTGCTGGTATAAAAATTTTATTTTCCAATATGGATTTATTTATCATCAACAGAAAGTGAGTCCATTTTTATTTTAGTAAAATTTAAATTCTACAAATAATATAGTATGCTGAGAAATATAAAATTTCAAAGCTATATTGATGAATAAAAAATTATTGTTTTGAATATTAATACTTTTTTTATTGATACCTTTTTAAATTGATTAAAGATCTGCATATACTTGTATTTTATGAAGGAAACAAATTTGCATAGAATTCATTTTATGATTTACAATGTTTATGACTTGTAGTACATTTTTGAAACCTAGATTTTGTTATGTAAAACAGGCTTCATAAGTAATTTCTTAAATTTTCATGTATTAACTGCTTTTTTTGCATTTTATAATGTGCTTTATGTGAAACATTATCAGTTTTTAAGCAGAATGCTGTAGAAGAAATTACACTAGTGACTGCAGAGTAATTATTCACAAGCAAATGCTTTTAAACTCTTACAATTTGTACTTGAATTTCAGCCATTTGTCTTGTTTTTGTGAGAGATTTTATGTTTGAATTATGAGTGACTGGAAACGTGACATCAATTTTCAGCTAAAGATACTGAGTGTTATGAATAATAAATTCTTTTCTTGAACAAATTTGTATAATTTTAAGTCTTCTACTTACTCAGTGATTTAAGGACTGAAATCTAGCTATTTAGTAGCTAGTATTTCTTTTTACTTTGAGTATCTTTAGCGTGAAAAATATATTTTATTAATTTTGAAAGTATAACAGCACATTTATATGGTTAGAAATTTGTTTGGGTGAATATGTTGAAAACATCTCTTCTGTAATGCCAAAGCTGTTTATTGAGAATTTCACTCCTTTATTTTCAAATTTTCATATATGAATTTAAAATATAACAGGTTTTACTATTTTAGTGTGCCACGTCTGTAACACAAGAGCTTTCTATACTGTTAGTATATATTGCATCCAAATATGAAAAGCCCGAGTGTTTACATTCTTTGTTGAGGCATTATGTATATTTTTAAACCAAAGGTGATGGTGAGTCATAGCAATTCAGGTACCTTTTAGAAATGTTGCACCTTACCTAGCATTTAGTCATTATTACTACGATTTTATTTAGATGGCATATAAGTGTCAGATTTTAGTCTTGAAACAAATTTGTATATTTTAATAGCCAAGTAGTTTTTTTTTGTTTGTTATGTATCTGTTTGATGTTCATATAATTTACTTGTATATTTCTGTACAGAAATTACTAAAGAAAATATTATATATCCAGAGTTTTTGTTTATATCAGTCCATCCAGGAGTTTGCTCCTTTTTATATGCATAAATCCTAATGTGTTGAAAGTGCTGTAATTTTAAAGATGAATGAAAGTGTTATACTTATTAGGTTGTAGATCAAGATTGCCTTAATTATGTAGTTAAATTAATTTATGAACATATTTGAAATTTGTGTTTTTGTTGAAATTCAGCCCTTTAAGAGTAACTTACTTTACACATCAGATATCATACATTTAATCCTACTTTTGCACATTGGATTCATAGTAATTCTCTTAGAAGTGGGAATAAAAATTGCTTGAACTTTTTTTAGGTGTTTTATGCTTGAACTATAAATCTAATAGATTTTTAGGTGTTTTATGCTTGAACTCTAAATCTAATAGAAGATAGTCAGTTTTTCTTAGTTCATCAGACCTTTTATATGCTTTTCTCTAAACTTAAGGTATTAGTAAATTTTCCTCGAAAAAATAATACTTTTGCATTGACTTGTAAAAACATTTCTCTGATCTTGGTTTCATTATAAGATTTAAGACAGGCATGTAAATTTCATTCCCTAATTTTAAGTCTCTGTCCAATTCTATGGAGTGTGTTTTTGTTATACACATATACACACATAATAGAATTCTCTTTGCTCCTCAGAGGTGACTAATTGTACATTTATAAGATTAGTTTTAGCTGTTTAAAAAAAGATATACCAAGAAAATCGTACCTATAATTTATTTTATACGACTTTAGCTAATAATCTTAGTAATTGTGCAATTTATTTTATTTATTGACATAAACTATTCACTTGAATTTTGGTATGACTAGATTATAGATTTAAAAAAAATTTTTAATCAGTGTCAATAAATCAAAAATATTAATATTATAAGGTTTAAGTTTTAGTTAACTTTCTCCCATGGAAAATTTGCTCGCTTACTAAACTGTTGGTTTGCAGACTTGTAAATATTTCTTTTTTTCTAGAACAAAGTATTTAAAAAACCTTTAATATCATTCATATAACTCTTGATTTTCCTAATAAAAAGATTTATTAACAATGTTATTTTTTCTGAAATTTTCTGATGTCCTTGTCTGCAAGTAAGTATATTTTCTTATTTGTAACAATTTAAAAACTTGTTTGAATGACTTGTCTTTTTGTATTACTCAGGGAGTACAAGTTTTTAATAACTTATTAGAAGAAACTTACTTTTTAAAGTGTTCACTAGAACAGTTATCTTATGTAGTTTGGTTGCAGACTAAATATCATACTTTAAAAATGAAGAAATTTTGTGGGAAAACAGAATTTCTATGAATCCATTTTTGCAGAAGGGATATAATTTATCATGATTTCTTCCTCATATGTCAATCATGCATGTATATATTTTAAAGAGAGTTGTATAAAATTTTGGTATTCTCCATCTCCCAAATTTTATGACTTGAATTTTTCTGAATGCGATTGTTGGTCCGATTTCTTTGAGTGAATCTTTAGCACTTTTACTACTGTGATAACAAGAGCAGTTTGCTTTGATGCCTCCTGGAGTGCATGTGTATGTGAAAAAGGTTATGGAAGAACGTGATTCTATAGCCCAATCTCCCGGTGTTCATTCCTTGTTTTTTATTTAGCTCTAACCAAGCACCTGTTAGCATGTACCTTCAATATTTTCCAGTATAGATTCTGCAGTTCAGCCTTTGAAGACTATATCTGTTAATCTTTCGGGAGATAAGACTTATTTACACTTCTTGCAATTGACCAAAACTCACAACTTTGTAAATCACTTTGCAGATTAAAATAACATGCAAACATTAAGAAGTCTCATTTTCTTATTATTTTTGAGGATGTTTTCTTTATAGGTATGACTAATTAAAAACAATTGCAAACAAAATGCTATAATAATTTAGAGTGAATTAAGGTTATTACTGAAGTTTCATATAAATGAAAAAAAAAAGTTTATACTTTTTGAATGGTTTATGCCTAAATAACATTAAAAAACTATCTTGGCATTTCTATAGGATTATTCAAGGTCTTTTAAGCAGAGTATAGTAGTACTATTGCAGGTCTTATAACACTACAGTTTGAAGCAGAACAAAAATCCTTTTTTTTTTCAGGGCTATACCCTGATATACATAATTAATATTTAATTTTATAAGGATCACCGACTTTATGTAATGCTGAACATGTTAATTATGAATTCACACCCTGTCAAAATGTTCACTATATTATACTTTCATAGATGCTGAGGAACACATATCCTCTGTATGATTACACAAATTTTTTATTTCTCTCAAATTACTGGGTGTTCTGAATGATGAAAAAATCTGAATTTCTGTGTATCACCTTCAAATGAAAAGAACTGAAGACTTTTATAACTCAATATGAGTGAGAGGAATGTTAAAGAGCTATTTCATTAAAAGTCATGTATTTATCCAATATGTAAAAATACATGTTTGCTAAAAATAATGTAGGTGGAGAAATTAATAGGATAAGTTATGTATGTGTGAAAACATAAAGACTAGTTACTTGAATATGATTGTATGATATAATGGAACACTAAGGGGAGAGAATTCATTTCTCAAAAATATGAATTAAATTATCTTATATCTTATGTAATGGTTAATATGAATTTTGACAATTGTAAAATTAAAAAATATCAATATTTTATAATTTTGAAAAATATATTCAAAAGATCAAAAAAGTTTTGCAAAATACTTGATACATTTTTATAAAATATTAATTTCAATAAAATATGGTAGAATCTGACAGTGTCACTTGCAATAGAATTTTATATACAATATAAATATTGTGTAAATGGGACTAATTTTTTTGGCTATATTTTTATTGAAGATTTTATGGTTGTTCAGTAATTTAAAAGATTTATTGCTACTAAATTTTTTTTAGTTATTGCTACTTGACAATAGAGAAAGTAAGAATTAATGTATAATTCAATTTTGTGGTCATGTGTTGTTATATATATATATATAAAACACTTCGAAATAGTTTTATGGCTTAACATAAAAATTAAGTATAACTCGTCTTAGCAGCTTTTAGCAACTGAAAAATTACTTCTATTTCTGAACTTTTTTAACTACTTACTTGTTTAAGAGAGAGAAAGGAAGTGAGAATAGACACACAATTTTTAAGTATGCCTGAAATGAAATTTTTGTTTACACATACTTAGGATATAAGTTGCTGAACTGCACCGTGTCAAAAGTCAATAATCAAATTATCCCAAAGAGTTATAGAAAACAAAGTTTAAAATATTGAGTTAACTTCAGAATGTATGTTTAAGATACTTTGTTTTTAAGCTTATTTTGGAAGCAAAAAGTTGACCCAGTAATTTTATCAGTTGCTGTTATGGAAAAAATTTACTTCTATAATTATGTATTACTAAAGTTTTCATAATTAGCTATTTAGATAAGATATGAAAAGAGTGTAGATTTGTAGTGTGAAGAAAAAAAGAAAAAGGAAAGTAAATCTCTTCATTAAGAATTTATGTAACTCAGTTTATTTAGTGTCAATAATCATGCAGTTACTTAGTAAATTTTTCTCTTGATTTTTTAGTTGAGATTAACTTGAGTTGATTCCAGTGAGTTTTAGTTTGTTTCTTGTGTGTGTAAGAGCTACAAAGTCAGCTGTGAAAGTTTTGAGAGATTATGGTGGTTTGAAGAAGAGGATATGGAATATCTGGTAAGTTGCTACCTCTAGAGAACACCCAAAAGTGTGGTGACTAGGTACAATTAGTGATACTTAGTTTATTAAAACTTTCTCAAAGTTATTTAAACTGAATCAAGATAAATAATATATCACTGAAAGACGAGTAAATGAGCAAAAACATTCACTAAACCTACATATTATATATAAAAAAAAAAAAAAGAAATTAGGTTAAATTTTAAAAATATAACATGCATCTTTTATTGTATCTGAAATACAAATATCAATATCTATTACTTGTTTTTTTACTTCCGAAAATACTCGTTTTTAAATAAATTTTCTAATTTAGCCAAAGTAGCCTCATGACTAATTCACTCATATCTATCAAAAGTTAGTATACTCTGTATGAAATGACTAAATTAGGACTCTAATTAACCTAATTAAGGAGGATTAAATATAAAATAGTAGGAAAAATTGGGTCCTACATCTATATATATAAAAGACCTTGTCTGTTTGTTTGTCTGCTATAGAATCATAGACTGTTTCACCCACCGGGACCAAATTCGGCACAGTTAATGTTTAGGACCCAAGAAACTTAAATCAGCAAAAACAAAGTTTGGGGCTCAGTTAGTTTTTCTAAAATTAATTTTTTAATGATTTTTTGTGCCTCTAAGAGGTGCGAGTACCCCCTGTGGATACACCCCGTTCCCCACAAAATGTTATCAGTGAAATCCCAACCTATCCCCCGCATGGTTATTACCAACCCCTCTTCTCCCACGCGGGGGTTGGGGAGAGCTTCATGGTAATAACCTTTGGCCTTGCCTAACTGACTGACTGACAGATAACACACAGTCCAAACCGTTGGACATAAAGAGCTGAAATTTTACATAGCGATTCTTCTATAGTGGAGGGGTGAACTGAGAAAAATTTTTGAAAAATTCTTCGATTTTTTAAAAATTAAATTTTTAAGCTGTTTTTCTAATTTTTTTTAAGTTTGCATTTAAAATGATAATACAAGGGTTATAAAATTTATATCACGAGAAAGACCATAAAAATTCCTTTAAAATGAAATCTTTTTCGAATCTTTACCTCCCTTTTCTGATTTTTGGTGAATTTTTAATGATTAATTTTTAGAATTTAATTTATGAAATGCTGATCATGTGGTTTCTTTTCTTTTTGTGATACTTTATATTAATTTTGTGTTACGTGCATAACAACGAAATAAATTGACAAAAGAAATATTAAAATACGGTAAAAGATAAAATTTAACCACTAGACTAACTGAGATGGGAGTTTTTTAAGAATGCAGTTCAAATTAGTATGTTTAACACAACTTTCCCGGCTCTGCTTTGTGTCCTTTGTTATTTGCAGTTTTTCTCATCGCTTGAACAGATTTACAATTTGCTTTTTCTATGGTTTTTGGCCTTAGGAAAATTAAAAACCGATACAGTTTTTGGCCTGTCGACAATAAAAAACCGAATCACCAAAGTAAGGAAAATAGGCTTCATGTGGAATCCCGCATTACTTTGAATAAATAAAGGGGATAATGCATCTTGCACTTTACCTCTTGGGTGATGTGGAAAAAAGTGCATCTCTTGGGTAATGTGGAACAAACTGAGCTTTTAAGGGAAAAATAAATAATAAAGGCAAATGTAAATTATAAAACTTATTTCTAATTAAACAGTGAATCAAACAAATCTAATTAAATCTAATTAAACAGTATCTAACAAATATAATTAAACAGTAAACTTATTCAATCCAAATGTGTGAATCACGCAACACTGTGTTATTAATTCTCAATAAAATCAGACGTATAATCAGACGAAGGTCCGCAGGCTCAAAGTTTCTTTCTTTCTTATTGTTTGTATATCATTTCAGTAGAAACGCGCTAAGCGCAATCTGTCTAGCCAGATGAACATGAAGAGTGGGGGGGAGGGGGGGGGATGCAGCCCAGTATTTTTTTGATGGAATGCATAAAAAATTTTATATCTATATATCGACCCGGGCAATAATGCTAGTTGCTGATAAATGGGAGGATGATCCTAGCACATGGAATTTTTGGCTGGCAGGTACTGTACAATGTATGCAGAATTACACAACAAATGGAAGGTTAAAAAAAAAGAATGGAAGTTCTTTGTTGCATTTAGATGTTTTCCAAGTTAAAATAGTTCAAACAGATTAAAATTAATGTGGCAGATGGACAAGAGCTTGGAATGCTATATAGGTAACACACTGCACATGGAATGAAATATGCTTGTCTGTTAATTACTCAATATTGCATGGAGGGAGCAGTCTCATGTCTGGAAACTGTCATACACAATGCTGTTCCTATTATCTTGTATGACAATGTTTGGTATCACATTGTTGCATTAGAACAGAATTTGTATTATCACCATGGCAGTGAGGAGATGCTCATGCATCTTCCATATTCCTCAAGCATGAGTCCTGTCTTAGAACTCATAAAAATAATAATAATAAAGTGCTGAGAGGAAAATATTACACAAGCTCTTCAAGCAATTGAGTACTTGTGTTCTAATAACAAATAAATCTGTTCAGCAGTTGGTATCAGTGATCCTGATCCATGGAAAAAAAAAAAGGTATGGCAGGTGTCTTTATGGCATGAATCTAAACTTTCATGCCACTATTTTGTACCAAGACCTAATTTTTAAAGCAATAGGAGTAGTCATATTACATTGGCTGTTAGCACTTTGTTTAAGTAGTTACATTTAGAACAAGAATTCAACTTTGGTTTATATGTCCTTCAATAACAGAATTCAGTTAAATGTTTTTGGACCCACAGTGACTAGATTTGGGACAAAGATAAACCTATTAGTCATTATTCCCTACAAACAACCTTTTTTTAATTTTTATCCTTAGTAGTATTTTAATTCAGTGTAGTAATTAGAGGAACTTGTAGTTCAACTGTTATGAGGCTTACTAATTTTTGTTAATTGACAACGTTTCATTTCCTGGTTATAGTAAAAGCATGTAATATATAAATAATATGTACTATAAAGTACATATTATTTACTCAATAACATTTTCTACTTCATGTTAAATTTTCTGGTATTAATGTATTTATTTATACACTGGATTTCTTTTTGGGTCATTATTTGAGGGCTTTAAAATTGTGAACCACTAAATTCAAAGCCCGTTGAAAGTGATAGAAACAAGAAATACCAGAAAGATTCAATAAAGAAACAAATCAAGGATTGTGCTTAGATATTATATACAAAAATAACCTTATTTACAGAGTTTAGCATAATATAATCTTGCTTCAGCAAGTCAGTTCATGATGAACTGTAAATATATTTTTAAATTTAATTTTTAGATATTTCACAAAAATAGTGAATTACAAGTACAAGAATTATTTTTCTTCTTCTAAATCAAACTTTCTAGCATCAGATAATATGTCAGCAGGTGGATTGAGACTGATAGGCTGAATCTGCATCAGATCATTTTGCTCTTCAGACATTACAGTGTCAGTTGATTCACCAGGTTCTCCAAACTACAAAGTAATTTTAGTTAACATCAATAGTCAGATATAAAAATCGCTGAAAAAGAAATTAAACATAGTAATATGCAATAATTCTACCACCTACAATATGATAAACTTTCGGCTTCAGACAAAAATGGGCAATTCTATCAAAGACTTTGAGGAGGAACTAGACACATGATCATAGATTTTATGCAGAGTAGACATTTTGGGCTACATATATTAATGCCGGATTTAGTGGGAAAACTATAAGTATTTTCAATATTTCAAGGTAATTTAAATATATACCTTGAAATTTTTTTGAATTTCTCTCCCTTTCTCACACACAAAAAAGAGAGAGAGGGTATCTTGTTAACACTAAACTGATGATTTTGGTGCACATAAAATAATACTCTACTATGATCCTGAAGATCATAGTAGAGTCCTGAAGTGGGACAATACTTCAAAGTGTTTGAAAAACAGAAATAAAAATTCCATAGATATTAAAAATTTAGTCAGCATACAAAACTTACATTGGGTTCAAATTTGGCCCAACTAGGATTTCTAAAGAAGGTGTTCACACATTCAGCTTCCTGTAATAAAACATAAAGAGTGTAAGTTCTCAACAAAAAATATCATTGATGAACATTATTTTTTTTATCAAACCAAGTACTTAGTTATTTTCTTTTTTCCAATGTGCCACACAGGGCTCGACATAACAACAAGGCCTTCCATGTGTAAAACCAATTTCATTTCTCATACAAATTCTGACATAATTTGCAATGATCAGACATCACATGTCTTATGAATCCACAATGAGTTTTCAAATCTACAACTAGTGCTACAAAAATGTATCACCGAGCACAAAAGAGAACTTCTAATTAATATTACAAAGAAAAACAACAGGTGTTTTAAAATTCTTAACTGCTAATAGAAATTCCTAAAATATACTCCTACATCACAAGTAGATAAAAGCAGGATTTTGAATAATGAATCTGCAAGTCTCTAAGATTGAAACTATTTCCATTTCATTTTACACAGATTTAAATACAACCCCTTTTGGTTACAAATAGTAAAAAGCCCCCCCCCCCCCACACCATTAGGCAGCATCATGCTTATAAAACTGATTACAGTGATTATATGAAAAGCTCTGAAAACATTTATCACAGTGTTTCTTAACCTGAGGGCACAATCCCCAGGGAGGTCACTGTGATATGTAAGGGGGGGGGGGGGGGGGGAAAGAAGTAATTAGAAGTCAACTCGTAATAATTTAAACTAGTTCCCTGAGCAATTATTTATTATTACTATTTTTAAGTTTTGGTTTGGGGGAGGGGTGGCATGAGTTTTTTTTTTGTTTGTTGTTATTGGGTGAGGGGGGGGGGGAGGAGATTATGGGGATTAAAAAGGTTGAGAACTGCTGACTTAGTAGCTGCATTTACATGGATAACAACAATACCTGGGATTTACCCACTAACAGGGGAATCCTTTGAAGTCCGTTTACATGGGACAACATTTTCGTCCTGCTTTTACCCGCCTTACCGGAAGTAAAGGCCATCACATGATTCAGCGAAAGTGATCATCATACACCATCATTCCTCGTTTAATTATTATTTAAATGCAGCACATGTCAGTCGCTGTTGATAATCATGGAACGTTTACGATTTTTTCTGTTGTTTATAAAAATAAATTTAGAAAATAGATTGGATAAAAGGAATATAAGAACTAGAAGATTGCAGATATTGGATATAATTGTGCGATCTGTGGCTTCAACGCTAAATTTAGTTTTTCCACAACAAAGAATGTGGGCAAAATTACGAAGCTCTGTTTGGTGGGTAGAAATTGTTTTAAATTCCTGGAGTTAAAGACTGGAAAGGAAATTTTCGAATCAATAGGTACATTTTTTTAAATTATAAGATTAATTGTAAGATACTTATTGTTTTAATAAATCCTTTTATAAAATCAAAATGTAATTTTGATTTCAATTTTGTTTCAGTAATTTTTAGTTATGTATAAATAAAAAAAATCATAAATAGATATAAATTAATTTTTATCTGTGAATTCTAAAATAATTTATACATAAATTTTAATGTTACGTTTAATTATTGATTATACTTATTAAATTTTTTAATTTTACCATAACACTTTAAATGAAAATGTTACATTTTCATTTCAGTGCTAAAAAGCTATGAAAAAATTAACATAATTAATGCAAATGAATCTCTTTTCATCAATAATAAGTTTTATACTGTTTGTAAAATATTAAATAGCTTCAAAAAGTATCAACATATGATTTAGAGTAATATTTTTCAGATAGAGTTAAATATTTCTTTACCATGTTTTGCTTAAGAGTGTTATAGATTGTTATAAAAACACGAACTAAAGAATATAATACAGTAATAGTTTTCAAATATGTAATATGTGCAAACTTATAATAAACTGTTTTTAAAAACTAAATGTTTTGCCCAAAATTTATTATTATTTTTTAAAGGTCAACATTCTCGCTTTAACCCCTTCCTTCTCACTCCCGTGATATTTCCGGGCTGGAGTGTTCAAAAGTAACATACCAAAAAGATTAAAAACAATCTATTTTATTTACCCAGAAGAAATTTTATTTCTTATTTTACATACCAGATGGCAATACAAGTCTACTTATAATGTAATTCGGGATGGTTTTTTATTTTTTAAACAAGATGTGGCAGATCAAGAAATAAATGAAATCCTCCGGGAAAAAAATAGAATACTTTTCTACTGTTTTCTTGAAAATTATGTGATCGTTAAGGGGTTCCAGATCCCTCCATCGATCATTTTGCTGCATTTTCATGGATTCGCACATGTTCAAATCCGCCATGTTTGTTTACTACCAGCTTCCTGTTTCAAAATGCATCATGGGTAATTAGCGGGTTGTATCCCAGTTTGAAGCAGGGTTGAAATTCCACCCTGCATTTTTCCCTATCGTAGGGAAGAGAAGTGGAAAAGCAAGAAACAACCCTGCTTTGACCTGGGTTTTGGCACATGTAAACGGCACTAGTATAACCTTATTTGACCCTTGCACCCATGAGAAACTTAATTCTACTATATTTATAGTTGCCTACTCTTATTTGTTGAGAAATAAACTGAGTAAACTCTTAACCAGGTTTACCTTTATGGGGGGGCTTGGGGTGCCTTGAGTGGATTGCAGATCTGTACTGTATATCCGACATCCTCGAGCCCCACAGCAATGGAAAGCACCGGACCGCAGAAATTAACCTTCGTCTGCGTATTCAGGTTTTGCTATGTAGCGGCTGGTCTTCAGGTGTTTCATGGCCGATACTCGAAAGAGGAGGGGGCCGAGGTGGATTATATAGAATTACCTTTATGGCTAAATTTAATTTGGACAACAAACCTTAATCTTATCATTTGATAAAAACTGCTGCAGGCTTTTAATAAGCAGTTATTAATATTTGATATGTTAATTTTTTAACAGGTCATCAATTAAAAACAGCTCATAATGTATCGAAAGAATGTTGAGTGCAAGCAAATCAAGAGAGCTTACAAAATCTGAGGCAGCTAGGCACTTTGAGAAAGCTTACAGCCACAAAAAAATTATTCATTACCTAAATTCTAATTATGAACATTGTTTCAGGGTAATATACCTAGTTTAGTTGATAACTACAGTCATCACCTTCTTTATTTACCCCTTATTTCATGCTATTTAAATTCATTTATTACTATTAAAATAGTTTCATTATTGACCAATAATCTACTGTTTTTTTCACAATTATTCTATGGTCTTAATTTAAGTAATTAATAGTTCTTTCCTCTCCATAATTTGATAAGGTGTAAGTTGAAGAGTTGGCTGAGCAGCAGACCCTTCAGAGTTTGCAAATTTATTTTTCCTTTGACTCTCTTAAATTCTTTATTTTGCCAACACATGTGGGGTCTATTCTAGACAAAGATTTCTATTAACATATATGCTTTATTTGAGCATTATCTTCTGAAACAAGTTTGTCATTTATGAAATGAAATTTATACAACAACTATAGTCAACACTAAAGTTTTGACTTTGTATTGTAAAGGCTGCTTTACTGCTTCTCTTTCAAGGGGTTACACACTTTTTTACATATATCTTTTACCCAGGGTCAGAAAATAACTTTCAGGCTCATGCTCACCTGAACACTCATATTAAATAAATTTTGTTTTATTTTTATTTAGAAATTAAATTTTAACTGTCTACTCTAGTTAGACTATTATCCCCTGTACATTTTTTTAAAGAGAAAAATTTTAGTTTCAGGCAATTGATCATTCACATAAAAATTAAAAATTTCATTCTTAATTTTAATCAGTAGGAAGTATAAGCAACCCATTGACCATTGCAGAAGTATACAATTGACACTGTCTGATAAAAAACAGAGCATACTGATAGAAATAAATTAAAGCTGAAAGTTGAACCTGCTTTTTATAATTCAATAGCACTCCAACAGATTGTTTAAACTCATAAATTGCTTTACATATTTCACTGACTATTTCAATTGCTGTTTGAACAAAGGCAATGTTCTCAAAATCAAAAATTATAAAAGAATAATACTAGACCAAAACTTATCAATTTAGTTAATGCTGTCAACACAGTAACATAAAAAGTAACACTGAAGAATCAAACGTAATTAATACATTAGGTCAATTATAAGCATGCTCATCTGACAGGTAAAATTTATTTATAAAAACAACAATTAATGCAACAGACATGATGTTTTCATATTCGCTAAAGCAATTTTACTGAATAACAATAAAAGTGGCTTCACTGCATGTTTAATAAATAAATCACAAAAAGTTTTTAATATTTAACAGCAGTAAGAGAATCTGCTATAAGAATACATCAGGGCTCCCAGCGGGGGAGGAATAGGGATGCGACATCGACAACAAAACATCGATATTCAATATTAAAACATCAATGCTAGTAAAACATCGCCCCAAAATCATTGATGTTTTAGAACATCCATTTCTTAAAACTGGTTTAGTAAGCTCTAACATTAATTGTTACTTTGGTTAGTCGTGTGTGTGTGTTGGGGGGGGGGGGGGTGATTTAATTTTACTCTCTGATTGGGCTAACACAAATAAAAAAAATAGGTTGCTAGAGTCAGCACATATCACAGAATTTCCAAGATGGATTTTATTATTGTTACCAGAAAATTGAGGAAGAAATTATTTCTAAAAAAACAATTGATAGGACGAAAGCCATAATGAAAAATCCGTGATGTTTTCTAATTAAAACTGATTGAATGTGAAAAATTATTCTCGTATTTATTTACAAGTTGGAGAATAATTTACTTCCAAGAGGCTTAAATAATTTAGTAAAAAAAAAAAAAAAATATTCTGAAGTTCATGACTTATCACAAGAGAAAAGGATTGGTTTCATATCTATAGAGTACAAGGCAAAACCATTTAAAATAATTTTGAGTTTGGTTCAACAAAGTTTAATGTAAAAAAATTAAGAACAATTTATTAACAAAATAAAATATTTGTTAATAAATTGTTCTTCTTATTCTATACTATTAACATTAACTTATATAAAATCAGAACAAAACAAAAAGTTAAATGGCCACTCTCGTGTTTATACTATTTATAAAATAAAACTCCATGGAAGGTTCTGGAGTGTTAGTCTACGGCCACACGAGCGATTTTTCCCTGAGAAACACAGCTGGAAAACAAGCCCCAAAATATAGATAAGCTTCTGTAACATAGGGGTGGCCAAACACAGCTGTTTTTCCCTTTAGCGGGGGAGTTGTCTGTCGCATTCTCAAGGTCGGCCGCTGGAGGATAGAACCAGACCTATTTTTTCTAGCTGGATTTCAAGCTAAATCGGTGGCCACACGTGCATGAGAACAGTCGCTGGTAGTATTCAATACGTTTACGTAAAGATAGCGTATAATGTACAGAGCCTGATTATAATAATTTTAATCCGATTTTTTTAATTATTCCCATTTCTCTTGCTGCTATATTCGTGTGTTCTAGTAATTTTTTATACTTAAATTTTTTATATTTAAAATATCATGGATTATTACTTGGATAGCGAACTTTTGATCTTAGAAATAGAAAAATATCCATGTCTTTATGATGCACGGACAAAGGATTTCAAAAACCGGGAACTAAAAAGAGAAACATGGATGACCGTAACAAAGAATGTTATTGGGGAAAAATGGGACCAGATGGACGAAAATGGAAGAAATAAAATTGGTAATTAGTAAAACAAATTAAATTTTATTTTTTAAGTTACAAGTTATAACCTAAGTTCTAAGTAGGTGATAGTTATAACTAGATCGTGGATTATATACAATTGCATACAATATTTTCTGATTTGCATGTGTCTTTCTATTAAGTATATTATAAATAAAAATTGCATTCGCTTCAGAAAAAATATATTATATAAAAGTTATATCCCCGCTTTACACATCTGAACAACAACAGAAAAGGTGACTGCCTACGTTCGGAGCCAATTTTTTTAAAAAATTGCTTTTGTAAGGATTTTTTGGTCTCATATGGTAAAACAGCATTTAAAAATAAAAAATAAAAAAAAACTTTCCTGTAAACACCATACTTTTTTATAAATTGGTCAATTTGAAGTAATTTTTAATGAAATTTAGCTAAAACGCTTATCACTCTGAACAAAATTCTAATGCTACTATTTTAATTTCCTTCTCACACATGATATATATAACAGTTATCTTTAAAATGACCTACAATCTAAGAGAAATTATAAAATACAAAAATAATACAGACAATTTTATGTTCCAATATGAAAGTTTTCCCCAATTCGTCATTCCTTTCCTTATAAAAACAGCCCCAAACAAAAAACTATTTATTATACATCAATTATTGTACGTCATTTCATTAACAATAGCATCTAAAACATTTCCTGAAAATTTTATCAAATTATATGCATTATTATCTGAAATATCATGATAACGGTAGAGATTTGTGCTAAAAAACATAATTCTGAGAAAAACGCCTTTAAAGTTGTTTGTCACTTCAGTTTTGTATTAGACGATGTTTTTTAAAATAGCTATAACTCTGCTTCTAATTGATGTAGAATGAAAATCTAAACGGTTTTGAAAAGAGAAAAGATTGAATTACAAGATTCTTGCAAAAAATAAAATTGACCAAAATGGTAAAAAAATGGATGCATTTAAAGCTGTTTGTCACTTAAATTTTGTATTAGACGATGTTTTTTTAAAATAGCTATAACTCTACTTCTAATTGACGTAGAATGAAAATCAAAACTGTTTTGGAAAGAAAAAAGACTGAATTACAAGATTCTTGCAAAAAATTAAATTGATCAAAGTAGTCAAAAAATGGCATTTTCAACGTAGGCAGTCACTTTAAGTATATTATAAATAAAAATTGCATTCTCTTCAGAAAAAATATATTATGTAAAAGTTATATCCCCGCTTTACACATCTGAACAACAACAGAAACCTTATTTTAAATATGTTCTTTTGTTCAGGTAAGTAATATTTAGATCAATATTTAGATAAATAAGTAATATTTAGACCTATTTCTATATGAAGTGCATATTTATATTTTTAAGTGTATATTTGCATGGATATTTTGCCATTTTTAAGTGTATATAATCCGCTGTCTTGTTATAACAAGAGGGCATTATACAAAACTTGCTAGTATACAATTTTAAAGAATTTGATACAAAATTATTGCTGTTATTAGTTAGTAGCTTGTACTGTGTACTCGTAACAAAACAGTGAGCAAGAATTAAAGGTAAAATGAATTTATATCCATTTGTCTTTCATTTTTAATTAGTTTAATTAGTATTGTATCAGTTTAATGTTATCGATTTTAGTCAATTTAATTCATTAATGGTCATTTTTAATAGATTTTATCGTTTTTTAATACATCATTATTGAATACACATAGCAACTAATGAATTCTACATTTTGTGAACATTTTTCTTAACGGTTCGGATATAGCGAACCACCGGATATAGCGAACCAAACCTTTGGTCCCTTGAAGTTCGTTATAACGGGGTTCGACTGTACTAACATCGATTGCAACGATCGATATCAATACTAACATCGCATTACAGTATCACTTTTTCTAATTGCAACTTCAACCTTAGATAATAGAGTTTCAAATGAAGATATCGACATTCTATAATACTCAAAAAACTTGTCTGGGTATCCTTTCAGCTTACTGTGTAGAAGTGTAAATTTTCCCTTTACTGATCTCTCACTTATAAGAGGATGTACCCAGTACTTTCTTTGACGTCGACGACGTTGTCGGCGAACAATTAATAAAGCACATAACGCGTTAACAGCATTTTCATTTATTGAAACTGGATTCATGTTGTACTGCAAAGCACAAACGACTGACCTCGCATGAAGAAACCGCACGTGTGGCCGGCGTAGATTTTCAAGATGCGGGAAAAGTCCCAGCGGGGGAAAAAAAGTCACATGCACGTGTGGCCGGCTGGTGTAGATTTTCCAGCGCGGGGAAAAGCCGTACCGGGAAAAATCGCTCGTGTGGCCGTAGCCTTAAGAACATTCCAAGTGCTCTGACTGGTTCATTGGTTGTTGATTGCCATTAATTTCGTTGCTAGGGTATCTTTCCCCCTTTTGTATTCATCCTTTTCAGAATTCATACTTACATTTACTGAATATGAAAATTATGCTATGTGGTTAATTTTTCTATTATGGTAGTTTTTAATTTAAAAAAAAACATTAAGACAACGTAAAACATTGATGTTAAAAAAACATCGGCTTCAATAAATCGATGTTTTCGAACATTGATGTTTTTATAAAAACATCGACATTGCATCCCTAGGGAAGAACCCCCCGAGTCAACTAGGGAAGCACTAGGGAAGAACCCCCCTAATGCTGTCAACACAGTAACATAAAAAGTAACACTGAAGAATCAAACGTAATTAATACATTAGGTCAATTATAAGCATGCTCATCTGACAGGTAAAATTTATTTATAAAAACAACAATTAATGCAACAAACATGATGTTTTCATATTCGCTAAAGCAATTTTACTGAATAACAATAAAAGTGGCTTCACTGCATGTTTAATAAATAAATCACAAAAAGTTTTTAATATTTAACAGGAGTAAGAGAATCTGCTATAAGAATACATCAGGGCTCCCAGCGGGGGAGGAATAGGGATGCGACATCGACAACAAAACATCGATATTCAATATTAAAACATCAATGCTAGTAAAACATCGCCCCAAAATCATTGATGTTTTAGAACATTCATTTCTTAAAACTGGTTTAGTAAGCTCTAACATTAATTGTTACTTTGGTTAGTCGTGTGTGGGTGGTGGTGGGGGGGGGGGGGGTTAATTTTACTCTCTGATTGGGCTAACACAAATAAAAAAAATAGGTTGCTAGAGTCAGCACATATCACAGAATTTCCAAGATGGATTTTATTATTGTTACCAGAAAATTGAGGAAGAAATTATTTCTAAAAAAACAATTGATAGGACGAAAGCCATAATGAAAAATCCGTGATGTTTTCTAATTAAAACTGATTGAATGTGAAAAATTATTCTCGTATTTATTTACAAGTTGGAGAATAATTTACTTCCAAGAGGCTTAAATAATTTAGAAAAAAAAAAAAAAATATTCTGAAGTTCATGACTTATCACAAGACAAAAGGATTGGTTTCATATCTATAGAGTACAAGGCAAAACCATTTAAAATAATTTTGAGTTTGGTTCAACAAAGTTTAATGTAAAAAAATTAAGAACAATTTATTAACAAATATTTTATTTTGTTAATAAATTGTTCTTCTTATTCTATACTATTAACATTAACTTATATAAAATCAGAACAAAACAAAAAGTTAAATGGCCACTCTCGTGTTTATACTATTTATAAAATAAAACTCCATGGAAGGTTCTGGAGTGTTAAGAACATTCCAAGTGCTCTGACTGGTTCATTGGTTGTTGATTGCCATTAGTTTCGTTGCTAGGGTATCTTTCCCCCTTTTGTATTCATCCTTTTCAGAATTCATACTTACATTTACTGAATATGAAAATTATGCTATGTGGTTAATTTTTCTATTATGGTAGTTTTTAATTTAAAAAAAACATCAAGACAACGTAAAACATTGATGTTAAAAAAACATCGGCTTCAATAAATCGATGTTTTCAAACATTGATGTTTTTATAAAAACATCGACATTGCATCCCTAGGGAAGAACCCCCCCCCCCCCCCCCCCAGATTTCTTAAAAAAAAAAAGAAAAAAACACCCAGCCTTCTAAAATACATATTTTTTAAAACTAAAATGATAAAAAATGCAAATAAGATGATACACACAACATTTTATTAGATTACTTGAAATTAAATTAAAGTTATTGGTTGACAGTCATATTTATTTGGCAATTTTGCTAACATAAAATGCTTTTTTGCACGTTTCAATAAGGCAATCTATTGTACAAATGGCATATATGTTTGGAAATGAAAGCAGCAGTAGTTAATTCTGCCTTTGCTACTTCTTCACTATTCAACTATCCATAGGCTTATGTTTAGTGACAAAGTTATCTGACTTTTAACTAATTTTAACAATACAGACACATTTTTTACATTTAACTGTATTTTTATTAGTAAAAACATAGACCTACTAACATTTTTTAATTTTATATTACAACCAATACATTAACACACATCCTTTTTCATTACTGCCCTCTCTCAACCAGTCTTCTAGATTTTCCCCACTGGTGTTCTTTAACCCTCTAATAACTGGAGGCCCATTTTGCAGCTTACCCCAAAAGACCGGTCTGGCCCAAGACGAGAAGCCACTTTTCCTTTCCCCACAGAACATTCCGACTGTTGTACTTAAATTTGTCACAGTGGGGTGACAGACAAGAGAGATTGAGAAATTCAGTGAAAGAGAGGGTAGACACATGAGGCTATCTTTCTAACAGAAAGCAGAAATTTGCAAGTGATTGAATGTCTGATTTTACCAGACCTCCTTTTTTTTTTAAAAAAAATCTGATTTGAAATAAATTTTTTTACCACATATTAACACGAAGTCTATGTTTAGTATATTACTTTAATTTGGTTTATTTAAATGCATTAAATTCTTTATACACACACACACACAATATATATATATATATATATATATAAAACTTTTGGCATTATTTTATTTAACTTTTTCAATAAACTGTTAATAATTACAAATGATTAATGTTCCAGTATATGATATTTTTTAAATGAAAAATTTTATAACATGAAATTTAATTTTTAAGCGATAAAAGATATATTATAGCTACATTATATTGAAATAAATATTGATAATATGTCTCAAAAC
Organism: Dolomedes plantarius; assembly: GCA_907164885.2. Taxonomy (NCBI): domain Eukaryota; kingdom Metazoa; phylum Arthropoda; class Arachnida; order Araneae; family Dolomedidae; genus Dolomedes; species Dolomedes plantarius. The sequence goes on along the minus strand of OU015491.1, from coordinate 139,282,768 downwards.
CATGCACTATTAATCTTTCATATAACACATAAGTAGAGGTAATGTTTCAAATTTTTTGGTAATGAATATTTACATTTTTTATTTAAGTGCAGCTAAACGGTGATAAAAGCGATAATTGTCTTAGGTTGCAACACAAGAAATCTATAAAAAAAATTAAAAAGATGATTTTTATTCCCCCCCCCCCCCTTCCCCCCCAAATTCTCACTGAAAGAGTGGCACAGAATTTGAGATCAACAGTGTATGCTTGTTACCTCCATAAAATCCTGGATTTCCCACCTACCGTTGATTTTTTTTCTAACATTGATGGAGATGGGGGAGGGGATGTTCAAACGGGGGTTTCACTTGAACAGTTTTAAAAAAAAATTTTCTGAAAAAACATCTACATCACTTCTGTCATGAGTTTTAATAAAATATATAAAATTTATCTTCATATTTTATCTTTTCTTATCTAAAATTTTAACTGACTTAGCATTCAGGTATCTTGCTTTCATATTCCTCATGAGTAAAGTGCCATTTATTCAATAAAAGATTAGTGGGTTTTTTTCTGTTTCAAAAAGTGTAACTAAGCTTCGCCTGAAGTTATTTCTTTTATAATATTGTTAGATGTTCAGCACCATAGTAACTTTTTTTATATTAGAATTTTGTGTATTTATAATTTTTAGTGCAGATTAACAAGGTTTTCTTATATGTAGTACCACCTTCAGTTTCATAAATTTACTACAAAGAAAGAAATGTCAACATTATTGGGTGATACGTATGCAGAAATGGTCTTAAATTATGCAAAACAAATTTTGCATAGACACAATCTGCAGATGCTGCATTCCCAAGTACTTTCCACTTATCCTCCAGAAAGTGTGTTCCTTCCACTTTTTTACAGGAAACGCACATGCATTTGCACCCATTTATTTTTTGCCGTATATGCTGATGAACAGTGGAATCCATCTCATTTAGAACAACACATTTCCTTTTCTGTGAATTGATATTATTTCCCAATTCTTCAAGATTTTTCAGCTTGAAATCATATAATTGAAATGTTTGCTTTGGCAATGGGCAGTTGGTAGTTAGATAAATAATATATGCATTATTCACATCTGTGTCTCAAAGGAATGAAAACAAATAGACCCACCACTTACATGATTTTCTAGATGATGTAAAATATTTTCGACGTTGGTCAGCTAAATCACCACCACCCATATTTTTATTATACATGGCAAAAGAAGAGGAACAGGGAACAAGATGTTTTTAGCTCCTTTTCTTCTAAATATCTCGCAGATGTTATTTTTTACATTAGTAGACAGCATGGTGATCTGTTTTTTTTATCTAACCATACTGTACACAGCAAATTAGGAATTTGTACGCATTGAAAAGATTTACTTTCATTACTATTTTTCAATTTAAGATTTTTAATTTCACTTGGCATTTTCTTTCTGTTAGTCATAACTGTACCACATGCTCCAAATCCTTTTTTGTGCAAATCAATCTTTAGGTCAACACTTGTAAAAAATCGGTCAAAATAAATATTATGACCTTTATTTTTTAATGAATTCGTGAGATAATGAACGACATCATATCCAAGTCCTTCATTTGATCTTTCCATTTTTCCATTCTTTCCACTGTACAGTTCAAAGTTCAGCATGTATCCTAAATGAGACGTACACATCATCCATAATTTTAAACCTCTTTTATCGGGTTTTAGAGGCATGTACTGAACTATTCCCAGCCTGCCTTTAAATTTCACTAAAGCTTCATCAACTGAAATTTCTTTGTATGGGTGAAAGTGCTTGAGACTTTTATCCTTCAATTCAGACATGAGAGGATCCAATTTTTGAGTGTATGTGAAATTTTCATCATCTCTGTTTTTTTCGGACTCCCTGTCAGACAAGTGGAAATAATGTTTTATTTTCTTGAATCTGTTCTGGCTCATCATTTTTTTTTATAATTTCATTTCCTAAAATAGGATTCGATGACCAGTAATTGGAAATTCTAGGAAGGTGATTTATGCTCATAATTAATAACACTGCAAAAAATGTCCATAATTCTTTGATATTGTCTATAGGAGACCAGGCAGCATCTTTAAATCCACGCTTTCTTGCACAAAATTCTGCATATTTATTTGTGTTTATGCATATTTTATCCATTATTTGATCAGTCATAAAAAGCCTAAGAAATCGTAGAGGACTTGATCCCACAGATAAATTATGAACTGGACCACCATGACAGAAAAAATCTGGAAAATCCATTTTTGTATTTTCTATACAATTAACCAAACCGATTTTTTCAATTTTATTATACTCAAGTTAATCACTTATTGCACTGTCATTCAAATCTTCAACTTCTAAATTGTTTTCATCATTTTCAAGTCTGCTATTCTCACCCCATCCATCATCATCCTCTAATTCTAAATCGGACTCATCTGTGTCCGCAAAGAGGATTGCATCTATTTCTTCCTGGCTCAAACAGGGTGTCTACTACTTTTGAGAAAGTCAATTTCATGACTTTTCATGACCTTTAAAACTGGACTGAGCCTCCCCGATATTTCACTATCTTTTAACTAAAAATAATATAAAATTTACTAAAATTACATAATATTTAATAATACTAAAAAATTATAAATTTTATATTATATAATCTAAAAGTCCATGCACAATCTTGTGTAATGCATTTCAGTAAATGTATAAAACAATTTGGAGCAAAAATATTGAAATTAAGACAGTAAATAAAAATTTTTAAATTTGAATTTTTATTTAAAAATAAAATTTTGAATAAGTATGCAGTTTTAAAAAATTTTACATTTAAAAATGTACTTTTATTTCAATGTTAAAATGCAATACAGTAAACTCCAGAATTTCGGGGGGGGGTCCAGCGTTCGTTCCCGCAGTGGGGAAGCATACAATGCGATTCCCCGCGGCTTCGTTCACACGATACGGTTTCGGTTTTATGATCGTCTCGGTTTTGTCGTTTCGTTTGCAGTAAACAGTGTATTTTGTTTTGTCTCTTCACACGTTGCGGTCGAAAACCGCAAACGGGAGCACAACCGAAGCGGTAGCACATGTCGTTCGATTTTGTCTACCGAAAGGCCTCATACACACGATACGGTTTTGGTTTTATAATCGTTTAGGTGTCAACCGAAAGCACCGAAAGCTGTGTTCACACGATTCGGTTTTTCTTTCACCGCATACGGTTTTCCCGTCCGCACAGGGCACCTTTGCAATCATTGCAGTGTTAGTTCACTTTGCAGGATGGACGTAAATACCTTTCTTGTACTGTACTGGTATCGTCGTCGTCGAAGCAACATTAAAAAAAATTTATAGAACGTATTGGGTACATCCTATTTTGAGGGACAGATATTGTCTGGGATCTTTTCAAACGCTTATGATTGAATTAAGAAGAGATTTAATCGAAATTTTCCAACTACTTCCGAATGACGATACATACATTTATTGAGTTAAAAACTTTGAATTTTTTGTAATGGTTAACCATATAATTTGCAAACAAAATCACATCATAAAACTTCTCATAAAGTTTTTAAAATTTTTTTTAATTTAAAATAAAAAAAGGGGGTAATTTAAAATCGTTATAACTCGAAATATTATCTGTCGAATTTCAAATTTTTTATATTTAATTAAACAGAAATAATTTTTTTATTTCGATTCAGCGGTTTTTAAAATATTAATTAAAAAAATAATATTTAGAGAATTTAAAAAAAATTCTGTAACTTATATTTAAAAAATCATACTTTCAAAAGTAAATATATTTTTCAAATTTGTTGAATCAAAATTAAAGTAAAATAAAAGACATGTTCCAAGTTTGAAACATTTATCTTTAACGGTTCTTGACTTATAACAATTTAAAGATGAGAAATGGTGAAAAAACCCATTATGAAGAAAACGTATTTACAGGTTTAAACCAAGATTGGCTGCTATTAGAATAGTGCAAATAATAATAATAATAATAATAATAATATCCACTGTTCTAATTATGATATAAACATGATTTAAACGTAGTTTAAAGCGTCATTTAAAGTAAAACATTTTTATGTTTTGTCCCAAATGGTCGGTCTTTCTTCAACCAAAGAAATAAAAATTTCTGTGCCGATTTTCTCCATTGTGTAAAAAAAAAGACACTGCAAAAAACTGTAAAAAAACAACTAAAAATATCACTTCAAAGAATCACCTCAGTAGCTAGATCGGCACTGGTGTACGTTTCCTTCAAAATAACCGAATCGTGTGTGCTCCCCCTCTCAAATCTATACACCAATGGCAACAGAAACGGCCTAGCGTGGGTTCCGTCTATCCGGTTTCGGTAGACAAAATCGAACGACATCTGCTACCGATTCGTTGTTCCCTCGCTTGCGGTTTTCGACCTCAACGTGTGAACGTACAAAAGAAAATACATTGCTTACTGTTAACGGAACGGCAACCGAGACGATCATAAAACCGAAACCGTATCGTGTGTACGAGGCCTATTTTCTATTCTCCATTATATCGATAAAAAAAATTTTTAATTGAAAAAATTCGTGACCGTTTTCCCATTTCGTGACTTTTCATGTTAGTAGACACCCTGTCAAAACTTTACGATGTCTACTCATTTTAAAAATAAAATAAATTAGGAATATCTAAAAATGTAATATGAATGCACTAGATCTCAAAATGAAAGCGACTGGACAGAAAGAGCTTTGTTAAAATTGTGCACCAGTTCCAAAAGTCCCCACTCAGCATCAGGTCATAAAGTACGCGGGGACAGGTTCTAGACAATAAAAGAAGATCAACAGATAAGATAACAACTGTACCTAGTTTATGCTAGGACCGCGCCTAGGAAGAAAATCGACATTCAAAAACCCATTTCCAAATATAATGTTCAACCTAATCCTTCTTCTGAATCCCACATCACTAATAACAATGGCCTCTCCGACTTCACGGAAATTATTAAATACATTAAGGAATTTTCCCAAACCTTCTCCATCCCTGATATTCTACAGCTTCTCAGTAAAGTCGCTGCTGCTCTTAGAAAACCCGACGATAACGTAGCCAAGATGCTTAACGTCTTCACTATCATCTGCGATCTCCCCCGAACCGGGTTCGAACCCAGCTCGGGGAACTTCTGGCTAGTCCCTTCTTGTTTTCCCTGCTTGTAATTGTTAAATTATTTTGTTTAACCCTTCATTAAACAGTTTAAATGTTTTATACTTTAAATTAATTTCTTAATTTTATTCTTATTTAACTCTCTACTAATTAACTTGTTAATTTAAATTATTTTTTCGTTAAACAATGTTTAACTTAAAATTCTAATTTTTCCCTATCCCTTTTGCATTAACGTAAGCTGTCTAGAATTCTATTTCTTGAGCATTGATTACAACTCTTTTTTCGAGTGTCACTGAGACAGTTACCGTTATGATGACCATCGTGATGACTGGAGATAAAGTCTAAGACCCATGTACTCCGGTTCATACCCCACAACCAGCTTGATAACAACTGTACGGTGATGTTGAACGATTGGTAAAATGACCAACCACCAGGCACTAGAAAGGAAAGGAAATTTAGGAGAATTTTGGCCGTCTGGACTTCTGAATGATGGGCCAGTTTGGCCAGCTCCAGCCTACAGAGGGTTAAAACTCTGAGTATACCACCGTTTACTCAACTTTCTTGGTAGGGTATTAGTTTTGGACATTATGGCTTATCTATCATGATTCTTAATTTAAGCAAAGAACATTTAGAAATTATATAAAAGTGCTAAAGAAATACAATAGCTCAAAAGACAACTGAAGTTTTAATAATCAGGGAGAGTAATAAATATTAACACTGCATAACACACACTAATAGCAGTATGGTACATCTTTCTCAAACAATAACAAAAAACTGATTTCTTTTCACAAAATGAGTGGTGAGGAATTATGTTCATATAGTGCATGTTGGTAAGTTGTGTTTTTGAGCAATTGAGATGGTTGAATCATTTGATATTCAAATATATACTAATGTTCATTTTAAGCAGTAATTTTTTATAAAATTATCTTTATTTAAATTATGCTTATAATAAGTTGTAAATATAAATATTTTGCTACACTATTAACTTACAAGGTGTTATGCCATATAACCCTTTAGTGTCATGTAACGGTTTGCTGTAATGAGATGCACCCGTGTGCCCTCTAGCGGCAGAGTGTAAAAAATAAGTAGAAGTACGAAAGCACCGCTTGACAGCGGTCGACAGCTACTCTGCCTCCCATTAGTGGAGAAATAAAAATAAAGTTTATTTGCAGCAAACAAAGATGTTGGTCCGTCAGCTTATTTAAGCATGAAACCAAAGTCTAAACACAAGAGAAAAATCCAAATTTTGAGATATTTTCAAAAACAAACAAAAACCCATACTCCTATTTGTCACTGAAAAACCCAGGTCTGGGTGCCCTGGTATATATGACCAGTAAGATTGGGTGTGTGAGTGCATGAGTCAGGGGCACAAAAATTTGAGCTCATCATCATAGCTGTTAAACCAACTTGATCAAGCTTTAGATGAAACTGACCGATGAAAAAGCAATTTATAGGTTGGCAACTTTCAAATTTCATAACATGTGGAAAAATAGACTGGGATCTACAGCTTTTCAAAACAATACTGCATTTGTATATTTATGATGCAATGTTTTCATATATCCCTTGAAATAAAGATTTTTGGAACGAAGTTCTTTTACGCGGCTTGTGAACTGGCAGAAATCGTCACGTAACGAAATCGCGTTATGTCCCCTCCATAAGAGCTTTTTCTCAAGGATTCCGTGGCTGAATGTTTATTGCATCGGATGCGAGCTATCGCTCAGCGGATCTATCGCTGAGCGAGAGGTCCCCGGTTCAAATCCCCGCACAAGCGCTGTGGGCAATTTTTAATTTAATTTCTTTGTTGTGCTAATTCTTTTTATTTTATGTTTTGTAGGAAAATATTGACTTTTTCATCTTCAGATTACGATAACTCGCCAAAATATGATCGTAGAATTTTGATCTTTTTACAATCTGAGACTACAGACATTTCTCTTTCAAACTAAACCTCATTTGTTTAAAAATATTTTAAAACAGACTAATATTTTCATCAAAAAATGAAACACAGTTGTTCAGCATTGCTTCACCTATCTGCCAAAAGATGGTAGCACATGTAAAATTGTTTTGTTTGTTTGTTTAAAAATTATATATATTTTTTAGAATTAATAGCTTAAAGATTAATATTTAAATTGGTAAATTACTTTCTAGATTTTTAAGAATTTTTGTAATAATTTGTTTATACATTTATAGCTTTAAAAAACCAATAGAACTTTTATTATTTATTATCTTCATTGTAAAAAAAGAGTGATGCATGCTGGGTAACTTTGAATGCGGTTTGATTTTTAGTTGTACTATGCTTAGAGGGGAATTTTCTCTTAAAAATGCTGTTACTATTTATTCTATGTTATCTATTCATTCATTTTTTGAAAAATTCCAAATATTTATTTAAAAATCGGAACATCCAGGTTAACTGCTAAAATCACATTATTGCATTTTATTCTAAAACGTATTTATAGCAAATAAGAAATGGATTTCCTAATATTCAACCACACCATTTTTGGTAAGTAAATTCTGCTTATTATAGAAAAATAAATTCCCATGGCATCGCAGTTATATTATTATAAATTTCATTAACAAAATAAATCTGTTTTAACTAAAGTTTTGTGTATTGTTCTTTTCTCTATTCTTTATGTCAGTTATCTATTTTTCTCTATTCTTAAATATTGTTCTTTTTGGAACGAAGTTCTTTTACGCAGCCTACAGTAGAGTGAACTGGCAGGTATCGTCACGTAATGAAAAAGCGTTATGCTCCCTCCAAAAGAGCTTCCTCTAAATGGACTCTGTGTCTGAATGGTTATCGCATCGGACTATTGCACTACGGAGCGAGAGGTCCTTGGTTCAAATCGCCGCACAAGCGCAGGCTGTTCCTATTCCCACTCATTCTGGGAATAGCACAGTATGTATGTATATATATATATATATATATATATATATATATATATATATATATATATATATATATATATATATATGTATGTATATATATATATATATATACACACACTGAAGTGCCACTGAATTAGGGATACCTACCTAGTAACGAGTTGGGCCTCCTCTGGCCTTGATAACGACTGCACACGACAAGGCATAGATTCAACAAGTTTCTGGAAACGTTCCACGGGAATGGCTTGCCAAATATTGGCTAAAGCTGTCCATAATTCAGTAAGGTTCTTTGGTGCTGTGTGATGGCCTTTCACGCCTTGTTCCAAAACATCCCAAAGATGCTCAATAGGATTTAAGTCTGGGCTTCTAGGTGGCCAATTCATGACAGAGAAGTCAGAGGAATGCTCACCCAACCAGCCAGTAGCCAACCGAGACTTGTGAGAGGTACAGTTGTCTTGCTGGAAAACTCTATTACCGTGCGGATAACAGAACAGCATAAACGGATGGAGGTGATCACCCAGCAACTCTACGTACCGAATTGCATTGAGGGATGTTGGTACACGCACCAAAGATCCCAAACTGTGCCACGAAAAAACACCCCCGACCATGATTGAGCCACCATGCCCTTGTACAGTTCCAGCCAGGTATGCAGGATCCATGGCTTCATGAGACTGACGCCATATTCTCAGCCTCCCTTCGGCGTTAAGTAGTCGGAATCGAGACTCATCACTCCATGCTACTCGTTTCCAGTCCTCTACACTCCAGTCTCTGTGCTCTCTTGCCTAGGCAAGCCGTGCAGCCCGATGGCGAGTATAGAGCAATGGTACTCTCGTAGGTCGACGGCTCCCGAAACCCATACGGTGAAGCGAGCGTTGCACAGTCCGTTTACTGACTGTACGACTGGCACCGTCATTAAACTGGGTGGTAATTTGAGCTAATGTTTGGCTTCGCTGGCTACGTACAATACGTCTGAGCCGTCTCTCACCACGCACTGTCAAGGCTAATTGACCTTTGCAGTTTGCCCGATTGCTAGTTTTTTCCCACCATCCATGTATTCTTGGTATACTCTTGACACTGTCGACCTTGAAAATTCTAGCTGTCTGACGATTTCGGAAATTGAATGGCCCATGTGTCGCGCACCTACGATTTGTCCGCGATTGAAGGCGTCTAAATCAGGCAGTTTACCCATACTGGCAATTCCAACAACTAATTCAAAACAACCACAGTACGCGCTATATATGCACTTACCACAGCGCCCCCACTTGCGCATACATGATGCGCAGCGCTACACAATTTGCACAAGCTTTGCTATCCCTAATTCAGTGTATATGTATGTATATATATATGTATATATATATATATTATATATATATGTATATATATATGTATACATACATATGTATGTATATATGTATGTATATATATATATATATATATATATGCACATATATATATATGTATGTATATCTATATATATGTATATATATATGTACTAGGGGCTTTGCCCCTAGGCTCGCTCCTCTGTTACGGCTAATAGCGAGATACATAGGGGCGATTCTCGGGCAATGTAACAGCCATTTACTGTTGTCAGTCACCCTTATGCGAAGTGGATGAAGCCCGCCTATGGGTGAAAAATTGGATCTTCTTTCATGTCCTTCTGCGAAGGAAGTGAATGAGAAGATTTTTTTGAAGTATTTCTTTAAAATTCAATTAAAAAATCGAAATTTTAAGATAAAGACTTGAAATGAGGTTTATATGAATGTGAAAGCTTTCGTCTTCCAGATGATGTAAATATTTTTTTTTGTAACATAATAAATCTGAGAGCATTGAACTTATATTTGTCGAAAAAGTGGGTTTTAAATTTTAATGAAAATATTAGTCTGTTTTAATTTTAAACAAATGGGGTCTTGTTTGAAGGAGAAATGTCTGTAGTCTTAGATTGTAAAAAAATCAAAATTCTACGATCCTTTTTTGGTGAGTTATCGTAATCTGAACATGAAAAAGTCAATATTTTTCCACAAAACATAAAAAAAAAAAAAAAAAACCTTAAAGGCCGACGAAGATGAGACATGTCTTACTTTCTTCCCCACATTGTTCTGCATCTATTGGTATCGGTCTCGACCCCATACCCCCAGCGGTTTCGGAGGAGATAGCGTGACAAGCTTTTGACAGCGGCTTAGACAGCAGCGGCAGTTACATTTTTTTAGAATAGATATATATATATATATATGTATGTATATATATATATATCTGTATATATATATATATATATATATATATATATATATATATATATATATATATATTATATATGTATATGTATATATATATATTTATATGTATATATATACATATATATATATATACATATATATATATATATACATATATATATATATAATATATATATATATATATATATATTATATATATATATATATATATATATATATTATATATATATATATATATATTATATATATATATATATATATTATATATATATATATATATTATATATATATATATATATATATATATATTATATATATATATATATATATATATATATATATATATATATATATATATATATATATATATATATATATATAAATATATACAGTGGCTTCCAAAAGTGTTCGTACACTTACGATTTTCAATGAAATAGGGGTCAATCCATTGATTAAAATGAATATTTCAGAATGGGTATTTAATAATAAGATCTATAATCTATTCTTAACAAAACTACATGAAATATTTTGAAAACATAGTAAAACTTTATTTTTAAGAAACCAATAATCCAAAAGTAGCAAAAACTTTCTCACAAAAGTCATCGTACACTTGTAAAAAATCTCTACATATTAGTAAATATTCTAATTTTTCGTTAAATTAATATTTAGTAGGATATCCTTTAGCATCCACAACAGCTTTTAAACGTCTGGGAATAGATTGCTTTAGTTCTTTTGTAATTTTTGCATCAATGTTCATCCATTCTTCCATCATAATTGTTTTTAGTTCGCTTTTCGTGTGAATGTCGTGTTTTCGTACTCGAATCTCCAGTTCTCTCCAAATATGTTCTATTGGGTTTAAATCTGGCGATTGAGGTGGTGTTTTCAAAACTTGTGGACAATTATAGAGACACCAGATGCGAACATTGAGAGCCGTGTGCTTAGGATCGTTATCTTGATAAAAAACAAAGTTGCTTCCAATACCCAAATTTTGAGCTGATAATTTTAAATTGTCTCTTAAAATATTTATAAAAACAGCATAATTCATTATGCCATCAATAAATACCAAATTTCCTAGTCCTGATGCTGACATGCACCTCCACACAAGGATACCTCCACCGGTACGCTTAACTATCCCTACTAAGTTCTTGGGATTAAGTTCCTCATTTTTTTCCTTCTCCATACAATTATACGCCCATCAGCACCAAAAATCTTCATCGGCAAATAAGACATTATTCCAATAGGTTTGGGGCTTATGTATCATTGATAGTGCGAAGGGAAGCCTAAACTTTCTGTTTTTCTCACTCACAAAAAATTTTCTATGGACAGAACGCCCATGTAATCCAGCTGTTCTGAGAACTCGTGAAAAAATTTCAGGTGAAATTGAAGTAGAAAATGTTTCATTGAATTCTGCAGAAACTTTTACAGCACTCAAACGTGAATTTTTCACAAATTTTCTAATTATAAATCTCTGATCACGTTTTGTTAACTTTGCCGGGCGGCCTTTTCTTACCTTGTTTTCGATCCAATTTTCTTCTTTAAAGCGTTTTTTCACATACTGCACAGTAGAATGGGATAAATTAAGTAATTTAGCAATATTCCAAACTGATTTACCACTACTACGATGAAAAATAATCAATTTTCAAATGCTGTTTGTTGTTTCTTTACGACTACGAGCCATTTTTAAATAATAAATCAAATATTACGGAGTAGGCAAGCAAAAATTAAATCCAAACGATATTTTAAATGCCACCACAATTCAAAAATAAAAATAAAGCACCAGACGATAATTTTAATTATGAATTTATCCGAAAATATTTCCGTGTACGATGACTTTTGTGAGATAAAGTTTTTGTTACTTTTTGATTACTGGTTTCTTAAAAATAAAGTTTTACTATGTTTTCAAAATATTTCATGTAGTTTTGCTAAGAATAGATTATAGATCTTATTATTAAATACCCATTCTGAAATATTCATTTTAATTAATGGATAGACCCCTATTTCATTGAAATTCGTAAGTGTACGAACACTTTTGGGAGTCACTGTATACATATATATAATCAATAGAAATCTACATATTAAATCACATTTAGAGTTGAAAAAATAACATTAGGAACTTCGTTCTTGACGGGGGTTCCCCCACCGCACAATTATTTTTTCTTAAAGGCAGTTTTATAACTTTTTGTGATGCTAAACTTAAAATTATGTCAGACACAAAATATTAGAAGAACTGAAACAATGATAAATAAAGATTTTAAAGAGTCGAAGACTATAATCCTTTATGATGATCTTGCATGCACACGTCCAGTGATAAGCATGTAAAGAGAGCTGGTAACAGATTTTTGGTTTAGAATCCTTTCTGATTCCTGCCGGATGATGTCCGAATGGCTAGGGAACTGGCTTTCAATACCTGAGTCTGTGGGTTCAAGTCCCATTGTTAGCATGGATGTTTGTAGCTGTTCGGAATTAGCTTTAAGCAGTAAATCTGAATGGAAAAAGATTGTACAGTCATAGCAGACATTCAACTGCAAAGTGATTTCTTTAAGTTTTGTAAATTTATTTTACTGGATGCCTTGATGAATTTTATCACTTTTATTTCATTAAAGTTTACTATCTCATCTACACGAAAGCAATCACTTTTGAGTATTAAGATTGAGAACAACATATACATGAAGAAGATGATATTGACTTGATAAAGTTTAAGGGACTTAAGCACTCATTAGATAAAATATTTGGGGTCCTATGATCTAATTTCTAAGCCTTTTTTTGAATAATGAAAGAATATAAAAAGCAATAAAACTGTAATAATTTCCTTTATTTAATCTTAATTCAATACATTATACTTATAAAATTACATAGCAAAAATTTACACTCCTGTAATTTTTTCCCAAGCTTTACAGGGAAAAAGCAGAGATGCCAACCTCAAAAAAGTTGTTAGCTTTAGGTCTCAACTGTCTACACAGGAAAATAATCAAAGGTAACAAGGAGTTGCAAACTATATCAGATAAACTGTACTCAAACACCCATTACATTGGTGTAAAATTGTGCAGCGAGTATAAATTTATGTAATGCTCTCAAGACTTCAGCTAGCTATCAAAGTGTTAAGAAAAAAAAAACCACTGCTGATGCAAAGTCATTCCTTACTTAGAAATGAATGCTGACCACACTACATCTCATTTACTACTGTTTCCCATGTGTGAAAGTATTGGCTTAACTCACTTTGCTGACCATCAAAGAATTCCTAGAAAAATATATAAAAAGTTAATAATCTCCAGATTTTTTGTGTGTATTGTGGTCAGATTTGTAAATTAAAATATATAACCTTCTCGAGCAAACAGTTTCCTGAAATGCCTGTTGTATCATTTTTTTTTTTTTAAATTCAAGAGAAAAATAAATGAAAACAAATTACTCAAGAAGCAACAGAAGATACAGGATATTTAAACACTTGCATTTTATCACAGATATTTTTTTCTCTTTCGTAAATGTAGCTTGGCAAGCTTTCGTGATACAATATATTATGCAAAATTTATAATGAAATAGAACAATACCAATGAATTTTACTAGCTGGTATGCTATTCTGGTAGAATCTGCAGCATGCACTGGATGGATCATTAAAGAGAAGGGAGAAAAAGAGCTGTTAAAAATAGCTTATTGTCGACAGAGACAATAATTCTAAGAGGTCAGAGGTCTGGATAGATCATTAAGAGAAGGAAGAAAAAGAGCTGTTAAAAACAGCTTATTGTCGACAGAGACAATAATTCTAAGAGGTCAGATTTTGTTTTAAATGAATTCTAATATGAACTAATTTGTTAAAGAAGTTAATTACACATAAATTCAGCATGAAAAAGTAAATCATGACTTTATTGTTAGGAATATTTTATCAGTTAGAGCACTGACTTTTAAACTAAAATTAAGAATAAAAACAAAACAAACAAAACATTTTATATTCTTCCGATTACAAAATAAATTTCTTATTACTTATGTTATAGAAGATCTAAAAACAGAAATAATAGGGAAAATTGTGCCAAATTTTTTAAATGTAGAGTTTTGTCAAAGAACATTTTTTAAGGAATTAAAATTCCAGATAAACTGAAAGTTTGTTTAGAAGAATATAACTAGTAATTGAAAATTAATGCAATGCACACAACAAATTCTCCATCATTTTAATACTTACCCACACAACTAACAAAATATCTTTGATACAGAATCAATGTTTAATATTTCAATTTAACTTTAACATTTCCTGAGAAACTACAGGCAGCAGATTTTTACAATAAGTACACACTTTACTACATATTACCAAGAAAAGTTAATAGTTATTTTAACACACAGAATTTCGAAACTGATTTATCCGGAGGACATTTGCCTTAGTCATGCTGTGAACTAGTTTCATGTAATTTTACCCTGTTGTTGTCAAGACTAAACAATATTGGAGGCAAATTTATTTTTAAGTAAACATTTTAAAGTAATTTATTACAGTAAATGAAAACTTTTTTTTACTTTCTTTAATATAATTCAATAATATGAATAGAGATATATCAAAATCTGTTGAATTGATGAATATTTTTATAAAATTTATTATACAGTTGAACCCGGTATATAATGAACGAAATTTTTGGCTGTTTTCCTATTGTACTTAATTTAATTATTATTGTGTCAGTTTAATGAAAATGATTTTAGTCGATTTAATTCATTAATGATCATTTTTAATAGATTTTATCATTTTTTAAAATACATCATTATTGAATACACATTGCAACTAATGAGTTATACATTTTGTGAACTCTGGCATTTTTCTTAAAGGTTTGGATATAGCGAACAAAACCTTTGGTCCCTTGAAGTTTGTCAAAACGGGGTTCGACTGTACTTTTAAGAGTACTATAACATATGTATATTTACATAAACATAATGAATTATGTATAAATAACTATGCACATTTTGAGCAAAATGTTCTGTGATAACTATTTCTTATCTAAATGTTTGGGCAAGGTACCAATTTACCTTATTAAAAACTTTAACCACACCCTTTTTTTTTCCTAACAAACTATTCACTACACACAGGCATAGTGTTATACATTATCATAGCGTTGGAAGGAGGTAAATATTACCTTGTCTGGAGTCTTAGAGCCAGTGTCCAGTAAATGATAAAGATTGTAATTTAGCTATGCTAATATCCAGCATGTAAAATGAACAAATGAATTGCTTCATTTATATACATAATAAAACACAATCTTACCTGATCAAGGCCAAACAAAGATCCAGGTGTTATATCATCAAGTCCAAGGGAAGCTATGTCATCCATTGACTGAAAATGCTCTTGTTCAGATGTTGAATCAGTAGATAAAGCAGCTTGACCCTTCAGAAAAAATTACAAATTTATAGTTTCATTTTTGTAAACTTCATTTTTACAATTAATATTACAATTGGCATTTTTCTGTTTATCAAAATATTTGAAGAACTAAATCATTAAATTTTCAAATAAATGGGGCAAACTAGAAAGAAGACTTTATGACCAAATTATTGTCGACTTCAAAATCCAAATCAAATTTAAATTGATATTAAGTTTTATTTTGCTACTCAGGTTAAGAAAAAATTTAAATGCAAGCTTTTCAAACATGTTTTGGACCAGTAAAATTTAACAACAAAATTTAACTTTAGGCACATTTTATCCATTAAAATAAATAAATAAAAAAAGAATATCACTCATTCAGCAGTTAATAAAGATAAAACAAAATTTGTCTAAAAAATAATTAAACAATTAGAATGTAAGATAGTTAGCATAAAAAGTTGAAACTTGATTTCTACTTCTTATCGTAAGGCTTAGATGAAATTTCCCCCCCCCCCCCCCCCCATAATAGATTTCGTTAGGACCATCATTGTTTCCAAAAAATTAGATCAAGTGACTTCAATCTGCTGACAAATCTAGTAATTTTTTTTATAAGAAATTTTTTTGTTTGACCTTAAACATTCTACTATACAGGTGCTATTTCCAATGGGTTAAACTATAAATTAATTCAAAATCTTAGCCAATTTAAATTTACAACAAAAGAGGAAGAAAAAATAAAGAAGTTGTAATTTTCTATTTATCTCATTAGTATTTACAAATGTAAAATTGAGTAGTAAAATTAAAAGATGTCATTAAACATTAACATTAAGAAATATTTAGCCCTAAAAGTAATTAAATCTTATTAAATATAATTTCATAAAATTGGCAGTGAAGTACACAGACATTTGAGAGAGAGATTACCTAATGAAATGCACATCATAATGGTTAAAAAAATAAATTGCAGCACAATATTAATGAATTAGAAAAAAAAAGGTTGAAAAACCAGGCATAACATGCATTAGATCAAACATAGTCTGTCACTGAAAGACAGAAACACAATTTTTAAAAATACTAAGTATTTAATATATTATGTACAATAGATTGATAAAAAATTAGTAGTAATTTTATTGATTAGCATAAAGGAATTTCTAATGAAGGAAATTTAGTAGAGAAAGAGTCACTTGCATACAGGATGGAAGCAAGCTGCTGATTGTTTATGAGAAAGTTGAGTTAAACTGGTATATAGCTCAGCTGCAGAGAAATCTCTCCAAATAATGATTAAATTATAGTTGAGTTGAATAAGTTATGAATAAATTTTTAAATGTTATAAATTACTGTGAATCCAAAATTCACATTTCATAGTAAGAAATTTATGGGCTTTGACTTAGTATTTTAACACAGGGGTTTAACTATTTAAGTAATGCATATTATTTTAGAAGAGAAAAATGCCATGAAAATAGGGTTTAAAAAGTGACCCACAGTAAAAAAATTAAATACATTTATAATTGATACTTTGAAACAAAATGAGCTGTTAAAATGCATAAAATATATCCTTCTATCAACCATAAAAATTTCACATTCCTATCTCAGATAGTTTCTGAGAAAAAAGGTACATAAAAATGGTAAATTTAACATGGCGGAGATAGGACTTACCAGGTCCCCTTAAGGCTGTGACATTATGAATTTTTGAAAAGTGAAATAAATAAATGGTTAAAAAAAATGAAGTAATGGAAAGTCTAGTATACAAACAAATGATTATGATGAACATTAGAAAGAAAGAGTGCGAGAAAATCCTCAGCTCTGAATAAGTAATTTTTACATGGTATTTATCCATAACTTATAGCGTACAGAGTATGGAATTAACATTGAAAAGTTAGGCTGTCATAAACTGCATGCAGAATTAGGTTTCAAGAATGTTCACACAAATTCACTGCCAAATACACAAACACATTTTCATGATTCAGGCACAGTAAGCATGAAGTTTTTGGTAATCAAGAAGTCTTTCTCATTTTAAGCAATAACCACAGCTAGTGTGAAGACTCTATTCCCAATAGGTAATAATGCCAAGTACAGAAGGTCATTTGCACTTTATGGAAACGATTTTGATAGTTATGTTTTATGTATAAATGCCGTATTTTATGGGGTGATTTGCTTCTATCTGATAGCCATGGTTCTTGACAATAGCTCTAGCTCGAATTTTAAGTAAATTTTTGCTTAGTACTGTCATGTCAGTTTTACCTCATTCCTCTTGGACCATTCTGCCGTCCTAAGCGTAAAAGGTGTATCTCAAAAACTGAGACTTTTGGGTAGGAGCGTTTTTGTAAATGTACATCCCGCACCTGGTGAATATTGTAGGATTTAATGTTTTTTTTAGTTTTTCTTCATTATTTAGTTATTCTTTTTTAATTTAACAGGTTTTTTTTAAGCAAAATTATTTATAATTTTATATTTAATTGAGATACGCCCTTTTCACTTAGCAAAAATCACTAAACACCAGTTCTGCCGCCCTAAGCGTAAAGGGCGTATCTCAAAAACTGAGACTTTTGGGTATGAGCGTTTTTGTAAATGTACATCCCGCACCTGGTTAATATTGTAGGATTTAATGTTTTTTTAGTTTTTCTTCATTATTTAGTTATTCTTTTTAATTTAACAGGTTTTTTAAGCAAAATTATTTATAATTTTATATTTAATTGAGATACGCATTTTCGCTTAGCAAAAATCACTAAACACCAGTTGGCAAAAGACCTATCTCAACTATTTTACCAGAGATCAATTTTTCTGTTTAAATAAATAAAACATTTTGATACATAATTCATGTAATTAATACACATTAATAGCATAACTTTGTAATATTGCATTATTAATTGAAAAAAGTTAAAATAGATTGTTAAATATTGGTTTTTATTGCAAAACAAGGATTAGGTAAATAATAACAATACAAGTATTTGTGTTGCAAGATAGTCTTTAGTTATTTGCAGCATAAATTTTAAGAACAAATAACAATGATACAGAGATAATAATTATAAACAACAAAGTTCGTTGTGTTTTCAACATTCTGGAAGTTGTTCTCAAAACTGCAATCTATTCTTTTCAAAGAGGCCGCCTAGGTTCTTGAGAATTTTCTTCTTTTTATCCGCAGGAATTCCGTTGCACTTTTCTTGGCTTCTCGGACCTGGTAGCTTGATATTCTTACTCACTTTCGCGTTTATAAAATTTAGCTCGATGAACTCTGATTCATCAAAGTTGTTTTTGTACTTTAAGGTTTTTAAATCTCTTGTAAATACAACTTCCACCATGTTTTGTAGGTACGGCCTCGGGTTTGTGCGGCTCAACTTATAAGTTGAAGAATAATCTTTCCACAAAAAAAAAGTGTTTCAAGTCCATGGGTAACACCTCTGTTCTTGGGGACGCATTTTTTACTGCAGTGACAAAATCTTGAAAATCGTAAAGTTTGTTACCCATTCGTTGCATAGATTTTTCAACTCTATGGTGGAACGAATCAGCAGCCATAAAGGTGTGGACCGGTTCAAAATATTTTATTACTATTTCCGAAGCAACGATCTCTTCTGAATTTATTATATAAAGGAAAAAAGAAAAGAGTGACCAATTCTTATTTTGTGATGCACAGTTGTCGAGCCACAAAGTAATTTGCTTTGCGTCTCGCTTCAACAACAAAAACTGGTAAAATGTGCTTATCAACTCGTCTTTGCTTCTACCAAAAATTCCTTCATGCCATAAAGCGGTGAAACTAAGAGAACTCTTCTGTTTTTTCCCTACAGGAACAAAGCTCTCATTGTAGACAACAATGCGATTGGTAAATACTGTGGATTTGAACATATCAAGACGTGGTACCATTATTATTTTTTCCATGTCTGCACAGTATACTACAGCATCTTTGTTTTCTTCTTTTTCTTTATCTGCAGAATACCTAGTATGAGACATGTTTGCTTTATCTTTGTGATTTTTCCATTTTTGACATACTTCACAGGAATCATCAATATTATTTTTTGAATGCACCTTGCTGTGCATGTTGAACTCTTCGCACGATTCACATTCTTCATGGCCCAACTTCACAATCGAAATATTCATTTTTCTTGCAACTGTGCGATATTTCTCATAGGAACACAAGTTACCATATTTTGATTTAAAGTCATTATACATCTGAGTAAAAGAGAGATCACTAGAGAGGTACAAACAATTAGGAGCATGCTCCCTACGGTAATGTGATATCGTTGGTTGAAACGAATTTATGTGCGTGAGGATAGGATCCTCATTGATTTTGTTGTGAGGCTCATTCGAACCCCTTTTATCTTTTTTTGCAACTACTAAATTTTCTGAGTTGCTTAGAACAGTTCGTAAAACTTTGCCATTTACTTTATCATAACCCAATGTTGTGAGAAAAAAAGTTTTGCAAACTCTCTGAGTTGTACCATTATGATCTTTTAAGGAATACTGGAATGATTGATTTCTTCTAAATTTGACAAAATTTTGCATTGTTCTTTGCTTGATAGGGATTTTAGAAACATGATGCAGCAAAAATGATTTTCTCTCAGTCGAGTCAACAATTTTCCAGTAGTCTGCATTTATAAAATTTCTTCTTTCTATTGATATTTTTGTTGCACACTTTTGTGCACATGAATCATCACAACCAACTTTTACATTATGATTTTGTACAACTGAGTCAAATTTATTTCTTTTTCTTTCTAAAAGCAGCCAATACCGTTCGTTTACCCCGAGACAATTCCATGATGTTCTGAAAAAATAGCTACTATTTTATTAAACTGATCAGAATTATTTTTTGTGCCTATTTTCTTTCAACAAAGATAATGTGCAGTTTTGAATGTTTCAACTAGTAAGGCTTATATAAAAATTTTTAAATTAAAATTTATCTTATTTTATTTGGTTTGGTTATTTCAATTATCATTTATTACAATATGAAATGAAACAAAATAAATGCATATGTTTAAGCACAAATAGGTACGAATCATACTATTATTGATTGATCAAATTTCATTAGTAACTACTAAATTAGTAATTACTATCATCTAATAAATAAACTTGTATTTACCTCTTATAAGTTTCTTTAGTTGAATATTAAGATTAAATAGTTGAAAATATAACACCGTCAAACACAACTTTCCATAAGCAACCGCCTGTTACAATAACAACAAAGCCTTATGAGTAACCTCAACTGTCTAGACAGTTGTTCCCGCGAAAGAGTATGGCGGGAAACAGCTGGTTTTCTTTAGAATAATAGTCATATTCATAGTTACGGCCATTTTGCTTAGGAGAAAGACTGCTCTTTTAAGTTTTTTGTGGTAAGCCAAAAAGGCGTAACTCTGAGTTATGCCTTTTTGGCTAAGGAAACTGAGATATGGCCATTTCCCTTAGGATTTCAACAGTTTTTTGAGATACATCTTATTTCTTTAATGATTTTCGACAATTTCTAAATAAGATACGGACTTCTTGCTTAGGAATAAGGTCAGGTAGCTCACAAATATTACTAAGCAATCAAAAACAGAAAATGAAAAAAAATTGAGATACGCCCTTTATGCTTAGGAGGGCAGCATTTTCCAAAGTCCGTTCAGTGTTCTTAGATGCCATTTTCCTAAGGCTTGCAATAAAAACCGAAATCGCAAAAAGTCCATTGGAGAAGAGTCAGGTAATTTTAGAGGTATTTCATTAAATGGGATATATTTTATTCCTGTTTCTGATTCTTTCTCTGCTAAATAAGCGGTAGTTGATTTAGATGTGTGACTAAAGGCTTTGTCCATAAGAAGCTTAATTTTATAAATGTCCTTTCCATATAAGGCCGGAATTTCTTCTTCAAAAATTGGTTCTAAAATATTCTGCTGATAGTAGAGTGAATTAATTTTGGCTTTACTTGAGACTTATTTTATTTTTAATTTGTCAATGTAACAAAATCCTGCTACTATCATGAACTCCTTCGAGAACTTTTCTGTACACTGACATAGCCATTTTGTACGGTCATTCCCTTCAGTTGAGCAATAGAAAATTGATCATTTTAATACAGTCACTTAAATACACCCATGCCCCATTGAGTGTTACCACAAATTTTCATTTTCCAGCAGCTAGGTGTTTTTCATATAATTTTCTACAATTTGTTTTTTGTTCAGCAATATGCTTTGGCAAAAGCAAATGAACTTTAGGGTTAAACATCTTTTTTAACTTCAAATCTTTATGAATGATTTCACTTACAGTGCCAGAAGACATTCCTAGTTTCAATGCAATGGATCTTAGAGTCGACGTATTTTCTTTTAGGATCAGAGACTTCACTTTCTTGACATTTACCTGTGTTCAAACAGTCTTAGGATGAGGTTTAGTGGTCATGTTTACATTTTTATTTTCAGTTTTCCCTTTCAAATTTAATATATTATAAATACCTATTTTTGAAATGCCATAACCGAAATTTTTACACAGCTTTATAATTTGTTGATACGAATATTTCTCACTGGAAAGTGAAGTTATGTAACCTTCTAGTCATCTATCAATTCTAGGAGCCATTTTCAAAATAAATCTTATTTTACATTCCAATCAAACCAAAACAATAGCAGACGATTATTCTGAAGTTGCCAAATATTCATTTCAAAATGCAAATGCAAAAAAAAAATTACAAAATCGTTTCCATAAAGTGTGAACGACCTTCTATACTTACTTTACTAGAAGCTAAAGTAAGCCATTCAATATAAATAATATAGGAAGATCAAATTCCCAGTTTTCTTTCATGGCAATGCATGCTAACTTGCTGCTGCTTTAACTATCAAACAATACAGAAATTCAGATGGGAACTTTTCAAGTATGCCTCTCTACAGGTCAGACTTTGCAATGAGAATAGCTCTCATCAATTTAACAAGAGTAAGGAGCTGGAAGTAAGAGAATATAACTAATTGCATTCTAAGGTGATACCTTTTTTTATAATGAGGCATGAAATGGTAGAAAATTCTTCATAATTTGATTTTTAGAATGTCTGATAGGCCCTAACTTTATAAATGTTTTGTGCTGAAATATAAAAACATTCCATGATTTTGAATTGTGAATCAATGTGAAAAAATAATTTGAATCACAATTAAGGAAATTTTATATTTAGACACAAGAATATGTATATAGATTTATACATATATTATTATAAAAACATAGGTGTCACAAATAAATGATATTAGCATTTGGAAAATACATTAAGCATTATCTTGATTTTCTGTCAGTTCAGTTCAAAATGAAATTAATAATAATATAGACATAGCACATCTCAGGAATATTTAAGTATGCTCTCTCTCTCTTTTTTAAAAATGTGCATGGTATGTTAACTATCATATTTTATCAAAAATAGAAAGCTTAAAATGCTGGCTTAAGTAGTTTTTCTACAAGAGAGAATTTTGCAGCTTGTCTACAAAGGGCACACAACTTTTCAAGCAAAAACTATTTTTTTTTTTTTAAATTTCTACAAGAAACATAATCAGGTTAAAATTTGAGTATTCATACCTCTTTGGATTCTGGAAGTAAAGTAGTATATAAATGCATCCTGCAGACACTGAAATCACCACCAATGGGAAGAACAGGTCTGTCACATTTCTTCTTTGATGCATAGCTACATGGCACAAATAAGCACTGATTTGGATCTAACATGATATGTGATTATAAATTAAGGCTAAATGCTGACAAAAAGAGTATATAAAAATAAACGACAGAACAATTTTGATTCAAATATGAACAACTGTAAACTTTATCAATTGCTTTAAGGTAATTAAAACTATTTCAATACTCTGTGTTACTCTCTCTCTAATAGGAAAAGTTAAAAATATTTCAGGTAGTCTCTTCTAACGAAACTACCGCGGGTTATTAACGTAGGATTACTTATCATTACTTACCTCTTTTTTTTTTGGATGTATTGTGATACTTTTCTGTTTAACTGTTTGCTGCTACTGGGTTTGGCGCAGTGCCAAAATTATAACTCGCAACGCAGGACCGTTATTGAGGAACGTAATCCTATGTTAAAAAGTCTGTTTTTATTTACTGTGCTTCAGTATTAGGCTCTAAAAAGTTTAAACATAATTGAATCCTGCTACACATCTGTCTATAAATACTTAATTAATTCTAAAACAAGTTAAGCTTAATATATAAAACTTTGTATGCCAGTATCTTTGCATGGATCCTCAGAATTTAATCAAATTTGGAGACTTTAAGTTATTTGAGTAAAATTCAAAACACAGGAAACTCAACAGAGCAAAATAATTTTACAAAACTAGTATATTTTAACTTAATTTTTTCCCATTAAAATTTTATCTAAACATTTAAAAATTGTGGATGGACCTTATGAGTGAATGTATGGCATAATAATGATTTACCTTGGTATTAAACAATAAACTATCCTTCAAGCAATTCTAAAGAATAGAGATTTAATGTTAAAGCATTAGGACAGCTTTGAAGGTGTTTCATTTTATTTATTCATTTTAAAATGAAAATTCCCCCATAACCATAACATCCAAGTGCTAAAAAAGATAGAATTTGGGCTATGCAAATTTAAATTACTTGCCACCTAAAGACTAGAGTAATTTATTTACGTCGCAGTGATTCCATATGAGAATACTTTAAACAATATTACATTATAGCACATTTTACACACCCATAGATCATATATAGAAAATCTTGATTCATATATAAAGTGATTGCTTAAATTAACAATACCTTTACTTAGCACACTTGGTGGCATTAAAGTGTGCTAACTTTATTAGTTTGCAAATATTTTCCCCTTTTTAATATGTCTTAGTTATTTTCACTGTGATTAGTTATATAGATCTTTTTCTATACAGTTCTGAGTACTGTCAGTTTAATAATAAACATCTTGTATTATACATTAATAATTAAATCTAATTAGTATGCCTCACAATACATTAACACAAAACTTTCATTGAATTATCACTATTTTTATCATTATTGTTGTAATAAATTGTCTGTAGCATTTATAATGCAATATTTTTTAAGCTTTGAAGTGATTTATTAACCCTTCAGTGAGCGTTGCGTTGCACAAAGTGCAACATCTCTTTCAACCTTGATTATTCCTTTTGTAATAAATATTTTTTTTGTCCAAATTGAAAATAATAATTCTGCATTTTATGACAAGATAAAAAAATGTTGATAATATTAAGATATATTTATAATTAAAGGCCAAAGAATGCAGATACAATCGCCTTATTTCAAAACTGTCTGGTTTACTGCAGCTAAGGACAACTTGTGAATCGATGCGTATTATGTCCAAAAACCTAAAAAGCAATGAGATTGTCAATCTTTGTGATATACGGAATACCATGTAATAGCTGCACATTTGAGATACTGCATCAACTCATAATTTTGTCATATTGCAATCCAGTATAATTGCTGGTTTACCATGGTTAAATCATGACTAACAATGAATGGAAAGGAATACCCTTGTATTCCTTTCCATTCATCGGTCAGAAAATCAGACCTGCATTAGAAAGGGTGTAGTTATAAATAGAAACTGCTTAGGATATTCAAACCTTACTTGTAAAAAGAAACCATTTAAAATTACGAAAATGTTGTACTTTGTACATGGGTGCGCCTGCTGATGGGTTAAAATGCCCTTAAACATAACTCAATTCTAAAAAGTAGGGAAACAATCATTTTCATTATTAACAACAATGCACATAAACATCTTTAAAACATATCTATGTTATATGCTCATAAAAACAAATATAAAAAAAAAACCTTATAAAAAAGGATATGATTTAAGCAGTATGATGTGCAGACGATTGCAGTTTGAGTGCACTTCATTCCATTTTGTATATATGTACAAGCTGGCTGTTGAGGAATAATTCCCATCCGCTTCTCTTCACTTTTTCTACGTAGAACTTTATCTATCCCAATAGGTGAATGATATGATTCATAATATCGTAACAATTTTGCTTTTTGATGAGGTAAAGTTTTGCTACCCTTTCCTGTAAATAAATATCTAGACTTGTATTCAACATTATGAAAATAGGCATGATTTACAAGATTTATGCCTTTTAACCAAAAATTAAGAATTTTTATAGACACAATTTTGATTCCAATATTTGGCATCACTTTGGAGGTAGGGGAAAAACCTATTACCACAAGATAAAATCTTAAACTAAATTATTTGCAGGCAATTAGTGAATACAAGAAAAATAACTCGATAATCAAAAATTAGCCATAGCCAATACATTGTAGAATCTAATTTGATAAAGCAATTACCAATGATTGGGGATAATAAAGTAGTTCCAAGTGATTTAGGAATGAGTTGGAATAGGATTCAAATTTCAGGAAATAAAATGAATGGAGAAATCAAAACTTTGACTAACACAATTCTAATTCATACTAAAAATTTACAACAGCCAATACATAAAAAAGAAATTAGGATGATCTTGCTCAGCAATTTCATGCTTTTTCCCTTCTACACACACAAACACACAACAAAAATAGAGAGTCCTGTTTGCAAAAACAACAGCAAAATATGTATAACCTCTAATCATTTTGTTGAGCAGCACATTAAGTAGTTCTATTAACTCTTAAAGAACATAACAGATGGACTGAAATTTAGGGCTGGAGTGAGTGGGTGTTTACATTTACCAAAGAAAATTAAGATCATGTCTTTTAACTCAGAAATATCAAAGAAAAATTAAAAACTAACCCATCTTGTAAATATTTAACCACAAAATGTTAAAAACCATATTCAAGTCTCCAATACAACAGGGAAATTATCTTAAATGGTATTCCTGATATTTGAGAAGGATTTTCATTTAATAGCACAAGAAAAATTACAATTATATTTAATTTTGTTTATATTTCTCAAAAAACATTTTAAAGACCTTCAAAAATACAAGCTGAGTATAAACCTTTAAGTTGATAATTTTTTATTACAAGTTAAGAATTACTCACTTCTATTAATACTACAACAAAACATTACTTTATATAAAAGATATTATTTCAGTATTT
The DNA here is from genome assembly GCA_907164885.2 of Dolomedes plantarius. Classification (NCBI taxonomy): domain Eukaryota; kingdom Metazoa; phylum Arthropoda; class Arachnida; order Araneae; family Dolomedidae; genus Dolomedes; species Dolomedes plantarius. The sequence continues at coordinate 139,256,261 of OU015491.1, read as the reverse complement.
ATAAAAGTAAATAAATAAGTTACGTGTGTCTGTCTTTGCTTCACGCAAATATTCTCTTCGAAGTTCCTTAAGCTGGTAATATGTTCTCTTCAGTTCATCTATGTACAGAGCTTTAAGACGCATAGCTTTGTCTTTTGCCATTAAAAGCACTTCTTTACCAGTCAATACACCACTATGTCTACATAAGAAGAAAGATAACTTGTTGAACTAAAGATGCAAATTTGAAAGAAAATAGACAAAGATGTATTTATAATTTTCCTCCAACAAAAAACATAGAATAAAAATCTTTTTAAAGTTAAAAATAAAGAAAGACTTAAAAATGTTTCTAGCACTTAGTATGAGTAAAAGAAGAAAAAAAGAACACGAATAGGAACTGATATAATTTATCATAATTAAGTAAAAAGTAATATTGCACTTTCTGATTTTTATTTAGAAAATCAGAAACTTCTTACAAAGAATAAGAAGAAATGATATTTTAATAATTTTGCTGTGCATAAACCAACATGCTATTTATGTCTTATTCTAAAGAGGATTTAATTTGAGAGCATTAGTCTTTTACCTAATAACTTAGACATCTCTACAATTAATAATATACTACAAGGAAACACAGAGCTCTCATATTAAAAAAAGTCTAATCAATTGAAATTTATATATTTTTCCTGAAATGACACACTATGGATTGCAATCTATGTCATTTATATTAGTCTAACTAATAAGTAATTGAAATCTACCTGACACTCAAATACATAAATTTAGCCAGAAAACCTGCTATAACCTCCCCTCTTTTCAAAAAAGAAATAAAGACATTTACTCATGTAGTGATTTTATATTTCAGTACTTAACTGAATGTGGTTCTTTAGGCACATACCAATTTTCAAGGCTATAAGTATGACAAAACTGATTTGGGTTGTGGCAACAGCAGTATGCAAAATGCACCCAGAAACCACATCTTTGGTATGTGCAAAAGAACACACATGAGTATCAATATTGCACTTTCAAACTCACCAGAGCAGAGATCTCTAGCAGATAGTCTGGTAGCACTTGTGAATAGCCTTTGTAGTATCACCTAATGTTATTTTAAAGTAGTACTGTTATGTTGTGTGTTATCAAGCCTTCTGACATGAGCACCATCCCTTGAGCAACCCCCCCTCCCCCCCAAGTGTAATCGGGCAACCCTTACCAGTGGTGTCCGAACCCAGTTCGGGTACCACTGGTAAGGGGTTAATGTATTTTCAACAGATAATTTTACATATCAGCAACAGGATGTAAAAAATGTTATACATAAGTAAAGCTTATAAAGAGACGACAACCTTCAGTTACAGAAATCCATTAATATATAATTCAAAATACTGAAATTAATAAAAAATAAGCATTATTACAAAATATCACACATTTACTCAAGAAAATTCAAAATATTACATGTAAATATAACTACAGCTCAGATTTTACATACATAGCAAATTGAATAAATTAAAGCTTATAAAATTTGGCAGTTACAATTACCGTAGTAAATCTTTTGAGTTTAATTCCCATTCAAAATGATCATCAAAAGTATCCACACAGCCAGAAAGTTTATCAAAACTCTTCTCAAACACATCAGGTTCAGTTACTGAAATATTAGAATTTTTTTATTTAATATAAAGGTGGTAATATTATGCTTATATATATACATATATATATATATATATATTTTCCAATGCAACAGGAACTTTAGTCTTTTGACATTTGCCTAACACTCATATATATAAATATAAATAAATATATATATATATATATATTAATTAGTTACTGATGATATATGAATGATTAAAACATCTTTTCTTATATGCTCACCAATAGGACTAATCCTCACGATCAATAATTCACTAAAATAATACAATTCAGGCCAGGGATTAGCCAAATTATAGGCAATTTTAATCGACTACCTCTGATTTTGTGTTACCAATTTTTTGTTTGCATAAACTTTTGTTGTATAACCAATGAAAAATTGTCATCTATTAATCTTTATTTAAAACAGAAATAAAATTAAAATGTTGCCAAATTGAATTACCAAAAAGATGTAAAATTTTATGGAGTATATAATTTTGAATTTTATGGAAACAAGTGCATAACTGCAGATGTATTACTTGCAATATCATTTCAAAAACACTTGTTCTTTTGTTTCATTTACTCATCTTGCCACAACAAATGATGATATATGGTTAAAGGAAATTTTGAAACCCATCAGCAGTGTAAAACATTATGATACACTGAAATTAAATCTATTACTTAAACACTGATGATAAAAAGTTTTATAATATTATAGCACTTTCTTTTTCTACCCATGCTAATATTAACAGTGAACAAAGGATTTTATCTAAATACTGGACCTCTTCAAACAAATGGACAAAATTGCAAAGTATCCATAATTAAAGTAACCAACAAATCCCCCTCCCCAAAAGCAATATTGAAGCATGCTGATGATTATTACAGTCCTACCATCAATTAGTTTATGGTAGGAATGGGCAGAGTTATGTAAAAAAATATTGATGTAAGCTCGCATATACCTGATTAAAGATTTTTTATTGAGGTATTATGTACGTTTCTCATCTATGAGAGGAAACAGTTAAATTGCCTAATTTCTGTCTCTTTAATGAGAAAAATGCAAAACAGAGCTAAGCCTATATATTCTAAGGAAAATAAAAAGAAGTAAGAATGCAGCCAATGCTTATCATTATACCAGAAAATTAAAAAAATATAATACATTAAACTAAATGGAAATTAAAAACACTTCACATTACATATACATGCATGTTATTAAGTTGTCATTATAACATTCCAAAAGAGAAGTAAAATAATCTATCACTTCAAAAAATAAAATTTTTTACACGAGACATATATTATATTAAATTTATTGTATAGAATAGGCACTAATATTAACAACATTTTTTCTGTTACAAAACATGGAAAGAGACTTGAAAAAAAATGTTACAAGTTAATTTAAGAGTAATTCAACACACTTTTTTCTTAATAATATGTTATTAAACAAAACTATAAAATTTTTTCCCAAAGTTCAAAATTTTTTTATTACACAGTGAAAATTGAAATTTTCAACATTTAAATACAAATTTTTATGCAGCAACTGACACTATAACTGGCACATTAACTGGTGATATGAATCAATTTTCTCTGTATAGCCAGCACTTGTTCTTGTTTACTCTACAGATGCAAATTTTTTCTTGGAATAAAAACTTTTTTTTTGGTAATAGATTAGTTACACCTGATCCAAATCATAACAATTTTTAACAAGATTTTCATTATTTAAAAAAATTAATAATAATAATAATAATAATAATAAGAATAAGAAAAAAGATTTTGGCATAACATATTTTCAACAAGTTTTCACTAAATAAATACAAACATTTTTTACAATATTTTGAAAAGCACATATTTTACTTTAAAAAAAAAAAGGAGAAGAATGTTTCATTACAATATAGATTGGGAACAAAGGTAAAATCTGTATAAAATTAAGTCTGTATAAAAATGGCCAATCTGCAAGGTGAAATGAGGATTTTTGTTTTCTTCTACAAAAGATAATACAGTATACAGTGAGGAAGCTGTTAGTGTAATCAGATTCAGCTTTGACCCCTTAATGCATTTGCCCATATCTGACACAGGCAAAAGTTACCAGCAAATTTGCACATGCCCGTGTCTCACACGGACGCTCTTGTATCTTGCGTTATTTTATTTCTAATGCCCATCTGAGATCCGTTCTAGTAAAAATAGATAGGCTAGATTATAATTAAACTTATTTACCATAGAGGGCACCACTATGCAGCATTTTTCTTGTATAAACCACGTGGTGCATTTTGATGATTAGCTATAAGTTTGTTAGGAATTCTTTGCTATAAAGCAGTTGTTTGGTGTGGTAAAGGTAATATATACATTTTTATTACATTAAATATCATAAAAGTAAACAGGGTACAGATGTAGTATACGGAACGAATGCCAAGGGGCGATTTTTCGCCAAATCAGATGGTTATTTGGCGGTTTTTATATTCTGGCAGGGATGATTTTAAGATCCGATGGTATTTTTTTGCGATAAGCTTTGTTTTACTGATCGCTACAGCCAGCGGAAGCTTTTTTTTTTACTGTACAACAGTCAGCGGTATGTAGCAAAGCCAGCGGCTGGGGATTTTCTGTAATGTTTTTGGATGGATGCATAACGGAGCATAGCGGAGTGAAGCAAGGTTATCTGAGCGAAGTGAAGATCCCGTGTGCGCCTACGAGTTTCATAAAGCCAGCAGTAAGTTTGTTTTCCAATTTATTGTTTACATTTCGCAGTTTAGGCCTAACAGGTCTGTTAGGGAAAAATGCCGATAAGCATTCCTCTTCTTCCCCTAACCTTCCAGCCACGTAGAAACAGCGATGTGTTTACATCATTTCCCACCTCCACAGCAATGTGTAAGCATCGTCAGACGCCAGTTGCGTCATGCCAGCCTAGTGACGTCATTCACCCAACGATGATGCCATACCATCAGCCAAGAATGACGTCAACTAACATCAAGTAAAATTAGCATAATTAACTTTGCTATTCTCCTGCCACGAGGGAGCGCGGCAGTCGACGCCGGTATAAATATCTAGCCCGACATCGTGAGATGAGGTGATCTAGCACGACTCAGCGCAGCTCGTTTTGAGAGCCAGTCCAGGCTCTACCGAGAACCCGTATTTTGAGGCAGCAAACAACTTACCAGCAGTGCACCGCTACCGATGCCCTAGTCGTCTCGGCCTTGCATGCCCGCAGCAGTAGCGTACGCAGAAATTTTCAAAGGGGGGTGTTATAGTCCAGTCAAATTAGGTTTTCATTTCGCATTAAATGAAGGGGTTGAGATTTTTTCAGGAATGTGTAGGGGTTGGTTCCCTGAACAACGCCTAATAAAGTCCCCTCGATTTCAGGTGCCGCGGGGGGTGGGGTGGGGTCCAAAGGTCACTTTTTTCAGTTTTCGGCGTTTATCTCGAAAACAGGGTGTGGCACAGAAAATTGTCAAACCCAAAAATTAAAGCTTATAAAATTCCCTTCCAAATGGTATATCCATGTTTGTACCCAAGTGTTACCGTAGATACCATGTAATAGACATAGACATGGTATATTAACGAGGCACCAGAGAGCAGGGCTCCATATCCTCGGTATGGATAATTTTTTGTGGCTATATTTCAGTTCTCAGGATTAAAAGAAAAGTGTTGACTTGAAAGTTAGAATAATAATAATAATAATAAAAATAATAATAATAATAATAAAAATAAATAAATAAAAATAAATAATACTAATACTAGCAAAAACTAAATAAGTAAATAATAAAGCAGGTTTTATTTAAAAAAAATTACGGTAGCAGACGATTAAGCAAAAATTAGTAAGGATAGTCTTGAGGTCGATCCATCAAAAAAACGCAGGTCAGAACCAGAAGCAACGGCAAATGTAAATTAAAATTTAGAAGAGGTTGAAGGGAGAGTTAAGAAAGGGGAAGGAGACCAGGGTGAATAATCAAAGTGGACTTAGGACGCCTATAGCATTCCCTTGGGTCGTAGTCGGGGAGGTTAGCTATTTTTTCGTTGTCTATTGAATATAATCTATTGTAGAAGTTAGATGCGAGATCTTTAATGTGTTGCCGAATGGGTTCGATTATCAGATCCCTGTGAATAAGTACATTTTTAAGGTACCAGGGCGCCTTCCTAATACCGTGGAATGTTTATTTTGAATTGTCTGCAATCGCTGGATATGGGTGTCAGCCGCTGAGCCCCGAACAGGAACGGCGTACAACAGGATGGGACGCAGTACGGTTTTATACAAGAGTACTTTGTTATCTAAACCCTTTTGATTCTGGTGCAGCAGGTGGGAGATATCCTTACGGGCTTTAAAAATTTTTCTAATGTTATGTTCAATATTTTTCTTCCACGTCAGTCGACTATCGAGGTAAATTCCTAGGTATTTGCCCTCTCTCTCAAAGTGAACCAGTTGATCGCATACTGTGACCGGAGGAGGTGGAATTCTAAAAGCTTTAGATTTTGAAGGACTTAACTTGAGCCTCCACCGTTCGAACCATCGTTCAAGAATTCCAATATGTCTCTGTAGGAACTTGTGCATATATTTAACATTTTGATGCTTAGCTAGTATTGCCGTGTCATCCGCAAACATGGATAGTGTAGTGAATGGAGAGTTAAGAATATCATTAATAAAAATATTAAAAAGGATAGGTGCTAACTTAGAGCCCAAGTATTACCGTTTTCGAGATATGAGCCGTTGAATATGAAATGTTTTCAAAAAAAGTGATAACGGTTCAGGTATCTCGTCAAACTTCCTCTTCTAACTCTTTCCCCTTCCATTTCTCAGAAAACTCGTGATAGAGAAAGTTGTAGAGCGAAATATTTCCTTCAAAAATGTATAGTTATGCTAATTTATCTTCACAAGGTAAATAGTTAGAGCGTTTTGAAGTTTAGGGGTACTTTTCAACATTTTGCTAGTAAAATGCTCGTCACTCAAGTTTCGTTTCCAAGGTCAGTAACTCTCTTAATCACTTTGTATGCTGTTTAATTAGATACGTATAGTATTCATAACCCATATAAATAATAAATTATGTATACCTGTACGTATAATGTATATCTCATAATATACAGAAGATCGCTTGTAGTACAAAGGAGGAAGTAAGAAAACAAACCAAAATGTATAAAAGTGTCACTTTAACTCAGATCATTTTGGAAAATTTAGATACCACACCATATGAAAAAGAAGAAGTAGTTCAGTTACTTCTGACCTCAGTAGAAATTACTCCACAACACATTTCCACAAATACCTCCCTTGCCAGCATTCAGTGGAAATTGAGCAACGAATTGTCACGTCTCAAAGGTTATGGGCCAACAGCAGCTTTCTGTGTCCAGTACTTTGAAATGGTGGTGTTGATGAAAAAATTTATTGCAGCACAGCGCAACTGGGAAGATCATATGACATGTGCCCAACTGATGATACCTTACTTCCATGCCAGCGGGCATTTTCCTTATGCAAAGTGTACTCACCTATATGTACAACACATGCTGGGACTAACAATTCGCTACCTTCAACTTAAACAGGATTTTATAGATCGTGGATACTTCACTGTCAACAGAACTGGAACACCAATGGCTGGTGTGTGGTCTGACATGGCAATTGAGGTGACACTCATGTGTGACAGGAAGAGTGAAGAAGAATTAACACATGGACGAGGCTTTAGTGATTCGGTGTTGGCGAAATGGGTTGGGGAAGCTAGCACAGCTACAGCAATATGTAGTTCACTTGAGATGTTTTGTGGCGTCCATACTGCAAGAGGAGAACAACATGTTGAGTTTCGAGCATCACGCATAACCACAGATGATCTAGACAGAAGGAAGCTTACACAAGGGTTGGCTGTTCACCCGCCTTTTGCTGAACGTAATTGTTTGATGTAACTTTCAACGGGAGTAATTGGAACAAGTAACGTCAACTGCTAGCAGTCCTTGGAACCCGCACAATGAGCACTTTTGTTTGGAATGAATTTCTCAGAAGTGAAACAATCCACGAAGGACTCAGTCGTTCCTTTAGCTGCGATGAGCAATATGATCAAAGTTAATGATGAGGTAGTGGTGGTAGAGCCTCTGATGAACTTTCAAAGAACTCTGATCACCAAGAAGAAAGAAGGGTATGTAGAGGAGTTGCTAACGTACGAGTTAGCCCCATACCCTATGTCTCTATTCGCCGAGGGGATAATGAGAAAAATCAAAAGGTCAGCACTGTCTGATGCTTTCCCAAAATTTAATCAACTGATCAATGTGAAGAACAGTTTCACGGTAATCGATGGCGACTTCCCGCTTCATAGAGTAAAGTGGAACACCAACACCACCTTCGCCTCCATCTGCGATCAATATGTATCGTACATAATCAACCATTACGGCAGCAGTTCAGCTGTGGTTTTTGATGGTTATGAAGACACGAACTCCACGGAAAGAGACAAACAACATCGGAGAGCATCAAGTAAAACATCAGTGGATATTAACTTCAATAAGAACATGGTGGCTGCTGTTCATCAGGAAAACTTCCTTTCCAATGAAAGGAACAAAACCAAGCTCATTACTATGTTAGTTCAAGCCGTGGGTGCAAGAGGTATACAGTCTACTACAGCCAAAGGAGATGCTGACTGCAGTATTGTCAGAGGTGAGTAGCAAAACACCTCTCATTCAACTGTGGTGATAGTAGATAGGTAAGACCTGCTCGTCTTACTTGTGGCACTTACCCCACGAGACACGAATGTGTTTATCATGAAGGCCGGACGGGGCAACACAGAAGACAGGCTCTACTCTTCCCAACATCTTCAGGTCTTATCATTCAGCCAGTACATTCTCTGCATCCATAGTTTCTCAGGATGTGATACTACGTCAGCGATTTATGGTAAAAGCAAAGCAGAAATAGTACAATGTTTCCAGCTGTATGCCAATGAAACAACAAACATCGCCAAAGTGTTTTATGACTCCAAATCTTCACCAGGAGACATTGCTGGAGCTGAGGAACGAATGTTCCTGCTCATGTTCCAGGCCCCGCCAAATGAGCATGATCTCAATCACCACAGGTACCTTTCATTGCTCTTTGCTCGTACTGACCCCATTAAGTAAATTTAATAATTTATATAATTCATTAATATTCCATAATACGTTATACACTATCCGGCCAAAAGTATCCGGACACCCCCCTAAAGAAGTGGATCTAGCAGGTGACGTAATTTGATGCGTAACCGAAAGCTATAAAAGTATTGGTAGTGGTTTGTCAGGTTATATTTATGCTTTTGTGAGACGATGAGTAAGTCAAAGGAGCTTAGTGACTTTGATCGTGGCATTTATAGTGGGATGCCACCTTTATGGGAAATCAGTTCATGAAAATTCGGACATTCTACAAAAGCTAAAATGATAGTGAAGACTTTGACTTGTGTGAAACTTTTTCCAAAGTATCAGATTGACGGCTTTTAATATATAGGAAAGCAGTTGATGAAATAAATTGTATATAATATATTCAATGTAAGTAACTGTTGTTTGAACTTAGTTTTGATAACCATTTTTTGATTATATGAACAACTTTTATACATTTTGGTTTGTTTTCTTACTTCCTCCTTTGTACTACAAGTGTTCTTCTGTATATTATGGACATTATACGTACAGGTATACATAATTTATTATTTATATGGGTTATTAATACTATACGTATCTAATTAAACAGCATACAAAGTGATTAAGAGAGTTACAGACCATGGAAACGAAACTTTAGTGACGAGCATTTTACAAGCAAAATGTTGAAAAGAACTCCTAAACTTCAAAACGCTCTAACTAATTACCTGGTGAAGATAAATTAGCATAACACATACATTTTTGAATGAAATTTTTCACTCTACAACTTTCTCTATCACGAGTTTTCTGAAAAATGGAAGGGGAAAGAGTTAGAAGAGGAAGTTTGACGAGATACCTGAACCGCTACCACTTTTTTTGAAAAATTTTCATATTCAACGGCTCATATCTCGAAAACGGTAACACTTGGGTACAAACATGGATATACCATTTGGAAGGGAATTTTATAAGCTTTAATTTTTGGGCTGACATTTTTCTTTGCGACGCACCGTTTTCGAGATAAACGCCAAAAACTGAAAATAGTGATCCCTGGACACCCCCCCTCCCGCGGCGCCTGAAATCGAGGGGACTTTATTAGGCGTTGCTCAGGGGACCATCCCCTACACATTCCTGATAAAATCTCAACCCCCTTCATTTAATGCATGATTCGCCGCCATTTTGATCTAATTTGACTGGACTATTACTATGAAAGAGTAGTTTTGAGCAATCAGTGCAAAGCGTAAACCTAATTAAATAATATATGTAATCAGAACCAATGGGGGGGGGGGGTTATAACCCCCATCAACCCCCCCTTGCGTACGCCACTGGCCTGCAGGTAGCCAAGGAATGGTTTTGTGCCAGAAAGGCACTGTCTACTTTACGTATTTTTTGCGGTGGTAAAATTTTTGCCTCGACCAGCTGTGAGTTCTTTTTTTATTTACTCTTCACCTCGGTAAAAGTACCTTAAACCAAACATTTTAGGATCACACTACGAGCTGTGTAGTGCATCTGTAAACAAGACACTTTAATGTCGTATTATTTCTTTCCAACTAAATAAATGTGTTTTTATTTTACTTAGACCTTCGTACGTCTTTTTTGAAATCTTGCATATCACACCACAAGCTAGCTAGTGTTGCTCTGACTATATCTAAATATTAAGAGTCCAACCTTCCCTGCTAGTCAGTACGACTCTGCACTATTAGCTATCAGTAAAGTTTGGGCCCTCAAATCTTAACTTTTTTTTGGTTGTGGGAGCCACCAGGTTCTAGCGGCTCGATTCCGTAACATTTTGGTTATGGGCCCAGGCCATAAAGTTAATTTGTAAGCAACTACTTTTTTAACTTAGTGTGACTTTGTTCTAAAATAGCAGAGCACAACGCGAAAGCTTGGTGATATGTGAGCTAATAAGCGACGAAGGTATAAACAAAAGGTAAAGGCCCTGAATTTATGAAATTCTATATTTGGGGGGGGGGGGGGGCCTATTTTTGTATATATATAGTATTTAGTGTTTACATACTGTCTTGCATTTTTTTATATACTTATATATATATCTTTACATATTGTACTTGTAACTCAAAACATGGCCACTTTACAACCCCATATGGCTATAGATAAATTGACCGAGGAAAATTTCTGTCGGGAATCCGGCAAAAGATTCCATTGAAAAATTTAAAAAGAGTGAAATTGCGCAGGAGCGCTCTATAGAAATGAAGCCAAAAATATTTATAAAAACTACTTATTAAATTTAACTAGAAATACGTGAAAAATACTAAGGTATGTGCGTGGAGGTGAGGTAAAAAAAAGTCACTGAAACATTGTTAAACTTGAAACGGTTTAATTATCCGTTCATAAAAATAACAAAGTAGCAAAATATAAAACAGTTACGTGAGTCCTGCTTAGAATAGAACATCGCAGGATTAGAAATACGGTTGGCGTTTCCTCGGTCGGGACAGGCGCGGCATCTTCATTCCTCCATTGGCGGCGAGTTAGGGCATCGGCAGGGAACGGCACTTGAACAGGAGCGACAGGTGGAATCAGATTTGACGAGCGGGATCAGATTGATGAAAGTCTTGTAAAAGCTTCCTTATATTCACGGCGGCTGGCGCGAACGTCCAATAACAGATCGGGCGAAGTACGCATGTACTTACGATATTTGCATGTACGATATTTGCATGTACGATATTTGCATGTACGATATTTGCGTACATTTACATTTTACACAAAATTTAAATACTGATGCAATGCGATACAATTTTAATCTCATACGATTTGTATGACGCGTTACATGTTAAATTCCGTTATGGAAGGCAAATATTTTTAAAGTTAAAATAATAAGATTGTAAAGGAAAATGAAAGGGTGAATGAATCGTGACAACGATTCACATAGGCGTTTAACCGATAAGAATTGTTTACAGTATGGCGCGGTGCCGGAAAGCTTTAAGAACGTGGGTGAACAGGTGAGGAAATTAAAAATTTTTTTAAATATTCCTAACAAGTGGCCCCCTTCAACCACTGGGTTTAAAGTAGAGTAAAAGGTTAACATAAAATATACAAGACATTTAGTCTAACAATACAATATACACAAGTATTTAAATTTTACAATTTGAAAATTTTGAAGAATCCAGATAACCATATAGATAAGGGAGATATAAATTAAATTTTCCCTATTGGAATAGCTGGTTACCATGGCTTAATATCTTAAGACCTGGATTTTAAATTTTAAATTAAATAATGGTTAAATAAAAAATTTCTTATTAAATAAGTTAACCCTCTCTAAAACTTGAGGTTTAGTAAAATTGTCAGCAGGATTTGCCTTAGTTTTTATATATTTAATTTCAAAGGTTTTATCCAAGACCAAGTTTCTTAAAAAATGAAACTTTACATCAATGTACTTAGTCCGGACATTTTCGATCGCTGACTTCGAAAAGTTTATTGCGGCTTCATTGTCGCAATATAATGTAAAATTTTCGAACTTAGTATCAATTAAATTAAATTTATTAAACTCTAATAAAATGTTTTTAAACCATACCAGCTCCTTTGCAGCTTCAGTCAACGTCACGTACTCAGCTTCCATCGTTGAAAGAGTGACGCTTTTATGCTTGAAGGTTCGCCAAAATAGTGGTGATTCATCAACTAAAAGGAGTATTCCACCTACCGACACCCGGTCGTCTCGATTCGAGGCAAAGTCCGAGTCACTGAAACAGTGAATGTCCGGTGTTTCCACTCTTGATAAGTTCAGCTTGAGATGTCGTGTGTCGTAAACGTAACCTAATAACCTTAGTAGTAAGTGCCAGTGATATTGTCCAGGATTTTCTTGAAATTGTGAAAAATTATTCACGGCATAGGCGATATCCGGACGTGTCTTCAAAGCAATATAAGAGAGGCATCCTATTAGGCTCCGATATGGACATTTACGCATTTCGTCGATTTCCTGTTCAGTGGTAGGTCGTTGATTGCGTGAGAGTATCGTTCCCTTTGAGATTGGTAAGGAGCTGTGAGGAATTTTAAAATGTTTAAACGTGTCATAAACCTTTTCAATGTAGTCAGTTTGGTTGATAGATAGGTGGTCTTTTTCCTGTATAAAATTTATACCTAATAACCTTTTGGTTTTTCCTAGGATTTTAATATCAAATTTAGATTTTAGCAATTTTATACCATTATCTATATCCGCACTGGATTTTCCAAAAAGTACCATATCATCAACATACAATATCAAAAGAATACTATTTGAAAATACATAAAGGCAGTTACACCATTCGAATTTAACAAAGTTCAATTCTAAAAGAGTTTTATTAATTTCAAAGAACCATTCTCGGCCTGATTGGTGTAAGCCATAAAGTGCTTTCTTAAGCTTACAAACAAAGTTTGGTTTAATATCTACTCCCTCGGGAGGTTTCATATAAATATCATAACTCAAATCTGCATAAAGGTAAGCATTTTTCACGTCAAGTTGACAATTGAGCCATTTACAAGTTTGAACAAGAACAGAAAAGAAAAACCGTAAAATCGAAAAATTAACTACCGGGCTGAAAACTTCATCGTAAGTTTCGCCTTTACGTTGCTTATAACCTTGAGCAACAAGTCTGGCTTTAAACCTTACGACATCAGAGTTTTCGTTAGCTTTTAGGGTAAAAACCCAACGGCTACCGATTACATTAACATTATTAGGTTTTGGGACAAGATCCCATACTTTTCGTTCATTAATAATAGAGAGTTCGTCTTTAATAGCTCTTAGCCAATGTTCACTTTGAGGTGAAAAAATAGCTTCCTCATAAGAATTAGGTACATTCAAAGTCTGTAATTGTCAAAAGTCTTTAACATCGTTACCTACAACATTTATATTTGAGGTTTCTAAATTGCCTGGTACAACACCTGTATAAGTATTTTTACCACTAAAATCAAAGAATATAGGATCAAATTTAAGATTCTTAGATTCACAAAATTCTTTAGCTTTTACAGATGAGTTAAGTGTAACGTCTGATCCCTGAAGATCATAATAAACGTCTACCCTCGATCGGTCTTTACGTAAAACAGCGCGTCTATTCCAAGTCATATCGCCGCTTGTACTTGGTTGTATCGCGACGGTTTGGGTAGGTTCTTTTTCAACAGGTTCTGTTTGATGTTCCTCAATTGATTCGTCATCTGAGCTTAAATTTTGGTCATTGCGGTAAGTAAAAACGTGGGAAGGGTCCAGTTCGCTTCCAGATTTAGTAAAGCTTTTAGTTGGTTCGCCGAACCTAACATCACTGGTTTCCACTATTTTATTCTCGGCAGGAATCCACACTCTATAACCACGTGTTAACATGGCATATCCTACCATTATCCCTTTCTTTGCTCGCATATCTAGTTTGGTACGGAGCTGCTTGGGTACAACAACAAAAGCATTAGAACCAAAAATTTGTAAATGTTTGACTGATGGCGTTTGGCCCCCGTAAAGCTCAAAAGGGGTTTTCTCTTGGTGAGAATGGCACACACGGTTCCAAACATATGTAAAACATAGAACGGCTTCTGACCAGAAACTATCATTTAGTGAACTGTCCTCTAGCATGACCTTTATAGCATCTACCGCCGTTAGATTGAATCGTTCCGCCACACCATTTTGCTGAGGCGTGTAAACGTTGCTGCGTTCTGCTCGAATGCCCTGATTTTCTAAAAAGTTTTTAAATTTTTCATGCACAAACTCTAAGCCGTTGTCCGTTCGGACATTAATAATTTTCCTATTTAAAAATCGTTCCGCCCGTTTTTGGAATTTAGTAAAATATTCAAACACTTGGGTTTTATCTTTTAGAGGGTAAACTGTTGTCTTCTTAGAGTGGTCATCCACAAAAGTTAAGAAATAACGATGTCCGTGAAAGGATTTAACTGGAAAAGGGCCGCATAAATCAGAATGAATCAGCTGTAAAGGAAACTGAGACCTTGGACCGCCTATACTTTTATGAGGTTGGCGTTTAGCTTTAGCGATTTGACACTTGTCGCAATTAAATTTGAAATGTTTAAAATACGGCAGACCTCTTACCGATTTGTTTCTGCTAGTGTTGATTAGAAATTTAGAATTAATATGGCAAAATTTTCGATGCCAAACTTTAAAATTTGTTAGATTCACATCGTTTGCGTTGGCTGAAATTTCGGATTTTATGCGCTTCACTTTCGGAAAGCATTTATATAAACCATTTAATTTCTTAGCAACAAACAATCGTTCACCCGATTGAGAGTAGACATTTATCTTACTTTTACCGCCAACAAACTTTGCCTTAGCGTCATCAAATTTAGATCCCGCGATTAAGTTTCTGTTTATACTGGGTGAATACATAACATTAAGTAATGTCACCTCTTGAGACTGATCAGGATCATCATGAAAAGTTAATTTGACATTGCCAACTCCTTTAATGGGGTAAGTAGCGTCACCCACAGCCACGCTCATTTCCTTATTGTGAACTGGTTTAAAAGTATTAAAAAGTGACCTGTCACCTGAAAAGTGAGCTGTAGCAGCTGTGTCAAAAATCCAAGCATTTGGATCCGCTACGGTATTTAAATTTGTTTCTATTCCTAAACTCATCTCAACATTCGCCGCAAAATCTTTATCTTTACTTTTAATTTTACTTCTACACACTGTGGCATTGTGATTTCCTTTCCCGCATTTTGTGCATTTTTCAACTTTAGCTTTATTCTTTTTAGAATTTTGTTTTTTTATTAAACTTTACACTATAAATACTAGAATTTTGCGTTTCGAGATCAGAGCAACTCTGCTTAATTCTCGATTCTTCGCACAGTAATTCTTTTAAAACATCGTCGTATTTAAAGTCCTTATCTTCCCATCTATAGATAGTTTGTATGATTCCAGCAAATTCAACAGGTAAAAACCGAATAAGTTGAAAAGATTGGAACACCTCATCGAGGTCGTAACCTGCATCTTTCACTTGTATGATGATTTTCCTCAATCTAGCAGCATACATGCCTACAGACTCACCGTCTGGCCGGGTATTAAAAAACGTGTCTAAAAGACCAATTAACCGAGCCCTAGATTTTGGTTGAAAGAAATCTCTTAAAGTTTCCCAGGCTACGCGAGGATCTTCAGTTTCAGATATTAAATTTCTTAATTCTTTACTAGTATTCAGATAAATTGTAGAATAACCGCGTTGTACGCGAACTCTAAAATCTTTCTGTTCCTTCGCAGAAGCGGTAGCTGCGGGTGGCTCCTCTATCCCTTTAACAATTGACCATGCATCACGGTCAAGCAGTATAGCCTTTAAATCTTCTGACCATGAGACATAGTTGTCTCTGGTTAAAGGTTCAATCATTACTCTTTGATCATAGTCACACATCATGAATTTATACAATATTACATACAAAGACAAATATAGGAAAGTTAAATATTTTCTTGGCCCCCCACTAAAACATACTCAAACTCCAGCACATACAATGAAATTTTTAAATACACACAATAAAATTTTTCACACTAAATTGGGATTTAAACAAATTGGGAATTGGCTTCTTAAATTTTTATAGAGATTAATTTTTCCTGACGGCCCATAACCCTTGTCGGGAATCCGGCAAAAGATTCCATTGAAAAATTTAAAAAGAGTGAAATTGCGCAGGAGCGCTCTATAGAAATGAAGCCAAAAATATTTATAAAAACTACTTATTAAATTTAACTAGAAATACGTGAAAAATACTAAGGTATGTGCGTGGAGGTGAGGTAAAAAAAAGTCACTGAAACATTGTTAAACTTGAAACGGTTTAATTATCCGTTCATAAAAATAACAAAGTAGCAAAATATAAAACAGTTACGTGAGTCCTGCTTAGAATAGAACATCGCAGGATTAGAAATACGGTTGGCGTTTCCTCGGTCGGGACAGGCGCGGCATCTTCATTCCTCCATTGGCGGCGAGTTAGGGCATCGGCAGGGAACGGCACTTGAACAGGAGCGACAGGCGGAATCAGATTTGACGAGCGGGATCAGATTGATGAAAGTCTTGTAAAAGCTTCCTTATATTCACGGCGGCTGGCGCGAACGTCCAATAACAGATCGGGCGAAGTACGCATGTACTTACGATATTTGCATGTACGATATTTGCATGTACGATATTTGCGTACATTTACATTTTACACAAAATTTAAATACTGATGCAATGCGATACAATTTTAATCTCATACGATTTGTATGACGCGTTACATGTTAAATTCCGTTATGGAAGGCAAATATTTTTAAAGTTAAAATAATAAGATTGTAAAGGAAAATGAAAGGGTGAATGAATCGTGACAACGATTCACATAGGCGTTTAACCGATAAGAATTGTTTACAGTATGGCGCGGTGCCGGAAAGCTTTAAGAACGTGGGTGAACAGGTGAGGAAATTAAAAATTTTTTTAAATATTCCTAACAATTTCCATACCTGGGTAGCAGATATTAAATATGTACTAATATCTCTTAATGCGTGGGACATTGTGAATAACCGCGAAACTAAACCGATAGCAAGTGCGGAAAATTTAGCTGAGGTAAGGCACTTTGAGAGAAGAACCCGACTCGCTTTATCTACAATCTTTTTAAACTTATCCCCTGCTTTTAAGTCGGTCGTGGAACATTGTACCACCCCCCAGGACACATGGTCAACCCTAAATAGGCATTTTCAACCTGACAGTCATAGTCGGCATATGCAGTTATTTACTGAACTAGTTAATTGTAAGCCCTACGCTAACGAGAAAATTAACATGTTTGCGGCAAGAATCTGCAAGTTAAACGAAAGCCTAAAGGGGATAAATCAAGAAATAAATGAGACTTACCTCTGTTTCCAGCTAATCCGGTACTTACCATCGGAGTTTGATCACTTAGTGCAAACTATACTTCATTGGAAAGATGCGGAATTTAAATTTGAAACCATTCTAACTGAACTTGTCGCCGAAGAAACCCGAATTAGCGTACAGAAACCAGATAAGCGTGAAAACGCTACTTACGAAACGCAGAACACCTTTTCGGGTCGGCATAATTCTCGAAGTTGGAATAAAGCCAGTTTACGACGGAACACTCCATCGAGAAGCCCTTCTCCTAACAAACAAGTCCATTTTGGTAAATACCCAAGTGGGAAATCACCGGGGCGTAGAAAATCTAAACGCTCGTTCCGGCGAAACTCACCAAGTAATGAAAAGCCCGAGAGCCATTAAACTGTAGAAGCCCTATTTACATCTCACAGTAATCCAGGTGACTGGGTCGTCGACTCTGCGGCAACCCATCACTTTTGTAAGGATAAATTCCTATTTGATGGACCCCTTGAGGATGTAAATGATAGGAGCCTAGCAGTTGCTACTAGGGGAAAGCCTATCCCTATCAAACAAAGAGGGCCAGTCGACCTACTTTGTAAGGGCGAAAAACGCGCCATTACGCTTATGCGTGCATTGTATGTACCATCTTTGAGGCGCAATATAATTTCATTACCTTTACTTGATGAAGATGGATTTACTTTTGAAGGGGGAAATGGACAACACCACGTTTACGATAAAGATGGAAAAGGTTATTTTACAGCTCGCAAACAGGGGGGAATTTTTTATGCAAAACAACAGCTAACCCCAGAACAAGCTGCGAGAAAGAAAGCTTACCAACACGAGAAAGAAACTCAATCGAAGAAAAGTAAGGCTTACGAAACTACAGCTAAAAAGAAACGAAATACCCAAAACAAAAGTAAGGAAAAACCTGCCAGTACATTGAGCAGATGGCACCATAGAATGGGCCATATGAACCCTGAACTAATCAGCCAGTCTTTTTCAAATAAAAGTGTCAGGGGTGCTCAGGAGGTAAAACCATCCAAACTTTTTGCGAGGATTGCAGGTTGAATAAAGCTGAACGGGTGACATTTAAACCAATCGGCCAAACTGGGTCATCAAAACCACTAGAACTTTTACATCTAGATTTGTGGGGACCTGCTTCAACGACGGGATATGCAGGAGAGAGATATTTTTTGAGTATCACAGATGATCACTCAAGGAAAATCGCCCTGTATCCGATTAAAGATAAGACAGCTACTTTTCCTACCTTTTTAAATCATGTAAAACGCGCCGAAAGATTCCTTTCAACTAAGCTCAAAGCTATCAGAACTGACAATGGTAAGGAATTTGACAACTCACAATTCCAAGAGTATTGCCGTGCGAATGGTGTGGCCCACGAATTTACAGATATTTATTTGCCTGAAATGAATGGAGTAGCAGAGAGGTTGAACCAGACAATAGGAAACACCCTCCGCACAATCCTAAATTCAAGTAAGGTTCCAGTGAAATTTTGGCCAGAAGCCGTCCGCTATGCGGCCTACAATTGGAATAGAGTGTGTCATAGAAACCAGACGAAAACACAGTTTGAGATATACGGAAAGTTCAAACCCTCCATTAGTCACCTTAAACCATTCGGGTCAGTTTGTTTTGTAGGTGTGCCGAAGCAACACCGAACCAAATTTGATCCCAGAGCTAATAAGGGAGTTCTTGTAGGCTACGCATGTAGGATTAAAGGGTACAGAGTGTTGTTCCCAGAAACTGGGCGAATAGTCGAAACCCGGAATGTTAGCTTTGCTGAAGATGAACTAAATTTTTATCAATTGAAAGCTAAGCAGACTAACAATGGAGCAGTGCTGGGCGGCCATCCAGAAACTACCATATACTCACTTCACAACCCGGAGATTGAGACAGTGGTAATCCCACATATGGATTCGTGCCGAGTACATACCCGGAGTTACCAGGAGGACTCGAGACCAGGCCCTAGTTATGCAGTTCAAACAGATGAAGCAAGTGAAGACGAATCAGACAGAGAACTATACGCCCAAACACCTCGACTCCGAGTCGCTAAGTGGACAAGCCGCTAAGTGGACAAGATGGGAAGCCGTTCCGAGACCAGACGAAAAGCGGACCGATATATATTATCGCAAAGTTAAAAGGCAAGGGGGCAAGAGCCAAATGTTGCGAATCCTCAAAGATCTCAAGAAATATTGTGAAAAGCATAAAATTGAGTACTAGCCTGAATACTTCAACTTTAGCGGTAAGAATAAAAGGACGGGCCCTGTTTCAACTCCTCAGCGACAGGTGATTGATGACGATAGCGATCTGGAATCTGAAAGTCAGACGGAAAATGAAGAAATCAACTACTTTTCCGCCTATGACACTTCCGAAAGTGACATTGACACAGCATGACTAGAAACTGTAGTCATCCCGAAAACCTTTAAACAAGCGTTCAAAAGTAAAGAATCTAAGCTATGGAAGAAAGCGATGGAAGAAGAATTAAAAGTGTTGAGTGAAAGGGGTGCATGGAGCCTAGTACCGCCACATTCAAAGTACAAGCCTCTCGGTTGTCGGTGGGTTTTTACAACCAAAACCAATGAGCATGGAAATGTGGTAAGATACAAAACGAGGCTCAACGCACAAGGCTACAAACAGGTAAAGGGAGAATCCTATGATGAAACTTTTTCACCTGTAGTCAATTTCACCCTTATACGCCTATTTTTCTCCATGCTAGTTTCCAACCTAAAGTGGTATCACCTCCAGTTAGACATCAAATGTGCATATTTATAAGCTCCCTTATCTGAAACCATCACTATTACCCAACCACCCGGTTTAGTAGAAAAAGGAAAAGAAAACTACCTCTGTCTACTAAAGAAAGCCCTTTATGGCTTACACCAGAGCGGAAGGGTATGGTTTTACGAAATCGAAAATATATTGCTTAAAAATAATTTTAAGAAAATTGACTGGGCTAACTGTGTTTACCATTTATCAAATAATCTAATTTTACTTTTATACGTAGACGATATAGTTCTTTTTGGAAAAACTAAAACACATATTGAAGCAGCAGTTAAAATTCTGCAGAAGTGTTTCGACATTAAAATACTTGGCCAAACTTCTAAGTTATTGGGGGTTGAATTTGAATTCAATCAAAAACAAGTTTTCATTCACCAAACCCAATACATAGATCAAGTTGCTAAACGCTTCGAAACCTTCAATATACCAATTGTATCCTTACCCATAGCTAAAGGAACAATATTTACCAAATTACAAAGCCCTACATCTGAACCTGAATTAACGGAAATATCAAAACTACCGTATCGAAATATTCTAGGGTGTTTATCATTTATCGCAAGTCGAACTAGACCCGACATTGCTTATGCTGTAAACATCTTCAGTCAGTTTCAGTCTAACCCAGGCTTTGCTCACTGGTACGGACTATTGAAGCTGTTAGGGAATTTGGCAGGAATGCCGAATCCCTACTAGTGTAATATGGCTAAAAGTGCAATAGCTTTACACATGTAGCTTGGGGATACAGAGTCGTATTGGCTCGCAGTGGAAGGTGGGTGATAACCTGACGATTTTCTTAAAAGTAGCTATATTAGCCGGAAATAGTGTGTGGTGTGCAAACATACAAGAATAACCAGACAAGTTTAAAGTTAAGCTAATGTTTATTCATTAGCGGATACGGAAATTAAAAACAAACAACATTCAAAAAGAATAAAAGTCTTGATTATAACATAAGGTAAAAGCTCCTTGACTTCAAAATTTGCTTAAAGTAAAATTAAACGGAGGTGCAGAAACAAAGTCAAACTTAGGTACAACCTGATTGATGCTGATGTATCTTATCACTGCACGAGTAACATACAAAGATACCAGGCTCCGATACTAGTTGCCCGGAAAACGGCCCCTCAAGGTTCTAGTAGAAAACTGCTGGAGCTCAGCTGGGGATCCGTCGGTGCCAGGATATCTTTACGTATCATGCGTCTTGCTATGTGAGAGAACTCGGGGACTTCTGGAGGTACCTAGGCGAGGTCTGACGGCAGGGCGTAGTTCATACAGCTCACTACCTAACTACCCACGATCCAACCAACAACACCAAAAACCAACACTCCACTGCCTAGCTGCTGCGGCTTTTATACACGACTGGTGTGTGCCGCCGCCTGGTGGCACGCTTGGCTGTGGAAATATGCAAATATTTTCAAGAGGTTGAAGTTTCGGTTACAGTGTTAACCATTACGGAGGTGTACGTCACTGGGTTGGTGATTGCGTCATCACTATGGATGAATGACGTAATCGACGGTAATGGTGACGTCGAACATACAGCTCACTTAGTAAAAATGGCTTGGGGGAAAAACGGCTTTTTCTAACAGAAGCTACTAGGGTATGTAATAGGTACAAAAAATTTAAAGCTAAATATTTTCTCTACCTCTAATGAATTAACAGCTTACAGTGATTTTGCCGCCAATCGAGACGACCGAGTTTCAATTTCCGGTCAACTCATTTTACTAGATAAATCACCGATATTCTGGCGAACTGGCAAGCAAAAGGCCATAGCGCTGTCAACTATGGAAGCTGAATTCATGGCTATAACAGAAACCTGTAAGGAAATACTCTGGATCAACCGTATAATGCAAGAATGCGAAAAATTGAAGATAATCAAGCTAACTAGATCCAAACCCCTTATCAGAACGGATAACTTATCTGCAATAGACTTCTTAAAATCGCCGATTGAAAATAGTCGCACTAAGCATATTCATGTAAAGCTTCTATTTGTGCGTGATCTCCTTCTAAAAGAAGTTTTCAAGATAAAATTTGTGCCTAGCAAGAAGAATCTAGCAGATCCGTTCACAAAACCAAAAACAAAATCAGACTTTTCAGCCTTTAAACAAATAATTTTTAAATTAGAAACTTAAAAGCTATAAACTTAAAGTAAATTCCTAACTCTAATAAACCAAACTTCCTTAAAATAAGCTTTAATCCTTGAGACTAGGATGGTTATTAATTTATGAGTTATATTACTTTCCATTATTTTCTGTTTACGGGACTAACAGCCATTGTTTCGGGTTAGTTCTATGAGAACCTTCTTTCTCCCACATAATTTGGGAGGGGTTCGCTTAAGTGTTTTACAGTTGCAATGTGTTTATACATTCTGCATTTTGTCGCATGTGCATTTAATAGTAACCTTACCCTTGCATCTTGTATCTATTCTGTACTGTGTTTGTACGTTTATGTCTCTATCTAGCATTGTGTTTATATCTACATACTAGCAATAACTGTTTCTATTTTTCCGTACTGTGTCTATACTTTAATATATTTACTAGTACGTTGTTTTGAAAAGCAAATTGTAATCAATTTTAACATACTCCTAAAGTTTTATGCTATTTAAACATCGGAGGGTATATTATACGCAAATGTTTTTTTTTCGCATGATTGTGTGAATGAAAGTGGGCCCACGAATGTTTTGAATTTTGTCTGGAAAAATACTGCATGTGTATACTTTGCCCTACCTGTTGATGAATTGTATTGCATATTAAATTGTTAAGGATTATAAGCTATTTTTATAGAAACATGTCAACAGAATATTTATTGTATGTTTATACAATCGACTTACCCTTATTGTTTTTGCAAAACATGTAACTTAGCCACGTGCATGTGGTGGTGCTCATTTCTGTAAAGGGGGGGCAGTTGTTAGGGAAAAATGTCGATAAGCATTCCTCTTCTTCCCCTAACCTTCCAGCCACGTAGAAAGAGCGATGTGTTTACATCATTTCCCACCTCCACAGCAATGTGTAAGCATCGTCAGACGCCAGTTGCGTCATGCCAGCCTAGTGACGTCATTCACCCAACGACCAAGAATGGGATTTTGGCACCAAATTGGCGATGGCCCGCTGCGTATACTACATCTGTTCCGTAAACAGTTAACCATAAATTAATTTTTATTAAGTGTTTTTGTAGCTTGTTTAGAAAAAGTTCTCATAATGATCGACTCTGATGATTTTGAAAATGCCAATTTATCAGAAAGTTTCAGTGATGAAAGTGATGATCGCTTGAGTGGTGGAAGTGAATCTGAAGATGATGATGAATTTTGGCTGTAGCAAGAAATTGGTATCAAATTAGTACAAATCAACCAAATGTTGCACCACTGAGAATTCCATTTGTAGCAAACCCTGGCTGTTCTTTTACTTTGACAGACTGTTATGATGTGACCCACCCCCCACTCCCTAGTCATCCCCCACAACTGAAATTGCAAAAAATAACTTACACTATACCTATATATTCATTTTCTGCAAAAAAAAAAAAAAAAAACCCCATCATTTTTTACCAGTTTTTCCAAAAAAAAAAAAAAAAAAAAAACTCATGCTTTAAGGGGTTAAGGCAATACTCTAATGGTAAAAGAAATGAGCTAACAAACTTATTATTATTATTTACTCAGAATTTTATATTGGGTATCTAGATTCATGACAGCTGTTTGTGAAGAAAACATTAACTTTTAATTTTTACTTTTTCCCCCCTAATTTTATACCTTGCAGATAACAGAAATTCCCTTATTATTATCAATTAAAAAATGCAAGCATCCATGAAATGCAAATTTTTGGCCAGATTAGAGCAACAAATTTATGTATCAAATAAAAGTTAATTCCACTCAAATTACTATGATACATATTTGATGACAAAAAATTTTAAGGGCTAAAATCTAATAACTGTACTGAACAGAATCACTGATTTTAAAAACATTTCATGCACATGTCATTTGTCTAAGCTCCATTTCATAAAAGTAGTGTTTTTATTTTCAATATATTAAATGATAATAATAATAGAAATTTTAATTTAAAAAAGTATTTTAACAAAAAATTGTAACCAACATAGAATTAACAGATTATATATTCATACATAAGGATCAGCAACAGCAAAACTAAGTGTAGATATTAATTTTTTTAATTGAATAAATCTAACTTATTTGGACAAAAGAAGAAAAATATATTTAACTTCTACATAAATATTAAAAATTATTTTGTAAGCAGTTTGTGGTCTCCTAAGATTTAGTAATAGTTCAAAGACCCCATAACCTTACTCCAAAACTCAGCTACGCAGCTCTTAGAATTTATACCCATTCTCCAACATATAGATATATAACTTGAAGATACATAACAACACTAAGAACATCATACCATAATTGTTCTATCTTTTAAAACATAAATCCATAACTTATAAATCATAATAATAAACTCTTGAAATTAATTTTTGAAAAAGTGTAATACCTGGTGGTCTCAAACTTGGAGGACACTGTATATCACATGGAGCTAATTCATATTTTTCAGCAAGGTCAATTTCTTTGCTATATTCTGGATCATGACGTGGATTTCTGCAATAATGTTCTAGAGATCGAAGCAATGCCCTTGTACCTTTCACCACTTTCTTTTTTGAAGTAAGTGTCTTTGATTTCAAAAGTAACTGTTTTGCATGAAAAGGGCAGAGACTAAAAAGAAAAAAACAAAAGACAAACATGTATTTTTTAATTAGCAGAATGTTTTTGATAAAAAATTACTGTTATAAAATTTTTATTATCTTTTTATAACATCCCATCTGAAAACAGGATACCATACAAGTTTTCAAAATTCATGAACAAAAATATAAATTTACAATATGAATTTGCAATTAATAGGTTTTCCTTCTAATTCTATGACTACCTCATAAATATTACAGCAAAATCAATGTATAAAATATGAGTTTCTTCGATTTTAATGAATTGAATTAATAAGCACTTCAGTCTGAAAACTTTTTTCAACATGAGGGTAAAAAAAAAAGGTTGAAACCAAAACTTTAAAGTTTATCGTTGGTGTAATTTGCTTGGAGAAGGGGGGGGGGGATTACGATAACATATTTAATAAATAAACAAACAAAAACCACTGAAATTTGTTCAACTAATAATTTGTGAGCATGTGTGTAGGAGGAAGGGGGAGAGCAAGTGCAATATAGAAACATGTGGTATTATTCAAAATGTGGAGATTATAAAAGAAATGTTTTAATTACATAAGGTGTGCTAAAATGCCTGAAAACTCAGCTATGTTATATCATCATTTTACAGATATTAAAATAAATAAATAATATATATATGTATATACAGAAGGTAGTTTGCACTTTGTGGAAACGATTTTGAAATTTATTTTTGTCATTTGCATTTTGAGATAAAAAATTTTGCAACTTCAGAATAATCATCTGCTACTGTTTTATTTTATTAGAATGTAAAATAAAAGATTTATTTTGAAAATGGGTCCTAAAACTGATAGATGGCTTGAAGGTTACATAATTGTGCTTTCCAAGGAGAAATATTCGTATCAACAAATTATAAAGCAGTGTAAAAACCATGTGAATAAATTTCACATTAAATACACATTTAGAGCTAGTTGTGACAGATATTTTCCCAAATCTCACCAGCAATTAAAAAAAATTTGATAAATCTCTTCTCATCTTGTGAATTTTCGGCTCTTCACTTTAAAACATCACATTATATGTTTCATAAATGACAATCACATTTTTCACAAAAAATGCTAAAGCATGATCAAGATTTGAGCTTAATGTAAGAAAAAAAATCTTTCTTCCCACTGCAATATGCGTTTATTATTATTATTGGTAGATAATGGTGACTCTGCAAGTGATTTTACTTTTTTTGCTGATTTTTGAAAAGCACATGAGGTTGGTTTTAACTGTTTTACAGAGTTGGGTATAGGACTTGACATTAATTCAATTTTTTTTACTGGTATTGGTGAAGCAAATGAGGTTGATTTTAAATTTTTTTATTAGTTTAGGTGAAGCACATGATGTTGACTTTCTCTTTCTTTCTAATGTTGTAGAAGCTGCTTACTGTCCAGGAAATTTTTGTATAGTGTAAGCTGCTAGGAGGGGAATCTCGAAAATGCGACGTAAGGGGGAAAAAAGCGATGGTGCTGGGGAAGTAAAAATATGGGACATTTTTGCTTGAAAATGTATTTTCGTAACAAAGCTTAAAAAATGGAACGAATATGTTTTTTATGGAACACTTGGCATGTATGTAGTAGTTAAATGTGACATTTTAGATTAGCCTATGAAACTGAAAGAAATGATACTGATATTAACAACTGATATTAATAGAATGTTCTTTTAGATAAACATAATTCTAGTGGACAAAATAAATAAATAAAAAGTTCCTATAAATGATTTGATAATAAATGTAAAACTTTAGAGTGTCAGATATTTAATAGAAACTATAAATGACAATGAGTAAAAGAAAAAAAAGTTACATTAGTTGAATACAAATGTTTATTACTCTCATCTAAATGGTGGTAAAAGAGACAGTTCACACAGAGGAGAAAAACAAGCTGAAATTTGATTCAATCCTTTAAGTCTTATGATCAAATACAAAATCTTAATCATTCACATAAAAGAAACATTTTTTAATATGTATCAGTATACTTTTATTACCTTTGCTATTAAGTCAGATAAAAATAAGAACCCATCCCACAAGTATTACTGCCATCACTATGAAAATCTAGACACATTTAATTTTTTTTTTTTTTGATGTACACAAAATTTCCAGCAATAATATGGTAAAGTATAAATAATAATAAAAAATAAATAAATAAATAAAAAGTATTGATATATGATATTTTTAAATGAATATTTTCAAAATTATTGTTATGAATATTTTCAAAGTTTTATTTCTGAAAAGAATGAGCTTTCTAACTCAGTGATGAAAATTTTATATACATGCATTAAAAATTATTCATACTTTATAAAGATCTATATATTATGCATTTACTTACGCTTCCCGTCTGTCATTCTTATCTGTTTTAGGAGCTGCATTCGTGCACCTTTTTTTATGAGGTTGTTGTATATATGTGCACTGTTTGAATGGAGCATTTTTGTCTTCTAAAATATGTCTGATGCAAAAATCATATCCATGAATGCGTTGTTGAAAACAGAAGCGATGAACATACTTACATAAACGATTTTGAGATATTCCTCTGGCGGCAAACAATTTTGGTAGTGACCTAGTAAGAACAAAAGTGTGTATATATACATATAATTAGAATGAAAATAAAATCATCCCTGCTGATTTATAGCTGCAACATTCATACAACAGAAGAAATTTCATTAAAAACTGATTGAGACTATAAATTATTTAAAATAAAAATTTAAAAAAACTTAAAGGTTATATAACATTATCTTTTAAAATTTTCCTAAGAAAGTCTAAGATTCCTTTAATGTAAATTAATTTCTTTCATATAAAAAAGGATGAAAAGTTTATCATGTCTTTGAGAAAATAATTAAGTATTGTACCCAAACAGTGGTATAAAGAGATAAAAATTCAGCTTTCAGCAAAACTGAAAGGACCAGAAAAATTAGAGGATTGCTTTACAAAAGCTTATAAAGACCAAAGTTTATATTATTATGTTATACAATATTATGTTTAAAAAGAAGAAAGAAAACAAACTCAAAACAAAGAACTACCAAATTTTTTCAATGTCTCTAGCATTGGAAGAATTAAGGGAGAAGCAAAAATTAAAGCATAATATCAACACTGTTGGTTGAGAGTACTACAGCCATATTATTCAAAACAAGGGCTCATTAGCAAGAGACTTACAGCAAATAATACCTGAAAACACTGAATTCTTAATACACAAATAAATTAAAAGCATATTAAAAAATGTATCCTTTAAATTTATTTATATATTAAGAGTAGACAAATAACAAAAGGAATATAGAAGTATAATTAATTAAGAGGACAAATACAGGAAGTTAAGAATCTTTAAAGAAAGCATATAATATTGATAATACATCTCTAACTTAAACTTTTATTTTTGATATAGCTGAACACTATACAACAAAAATATGGGGTGCTTTTCCTGGTGATGCAGAGTGAACTTAACATCACTGAAGTTTATATGAACTGGAGTAGTTATTTTGATAAAAGATAAACATTCAAGTGTGTTAAAAAAAAAATCTTGAATTTTGTAGTCAAGAATGTTTCATAGGCAGACTGATAAGAAATGATTGAATAAGAATAAAGTTTAAGACAAGGCTTACATCGATAAAATGTATGTCAGATATAATATCTTATACACTTCTGCCAACAGAACACATCACTTATATCCACGGCTGCGGTAAAATAGACATATGCCCAGGGCCTGCACAGAGGTATTTGCCCTTACTGCATGGAACAAATAAATACACTGGCTTCAACTTTTAAATCTATTTTAAAAATATATACCAATAATTATACTTATTGCAATGTCAACATCTCATTTTGGCAGTATCCTTTGTCGATACCTTGGTGGCAGGGAGTAACATATGCAAACAGTTCATTTGTGGACTGTGCAGGAGTATACATTGTTTTTCAGAAACCACTAATGTGAACGACAGAGGAAAATGTTTATTTAAACATAGCTTGATAAATACAGTTGCAGTCGAACCACTATCGGTAAATCTTTGAACATCAAAGAAACTAAACGATGGTAAGAAGTTTTAATCGTCCTCTGTGACAGTTCCCCACACAATTTTTTTGTTACTTGTGTGAAAATATTTTTATTTCTTTAAAATCATAAATGATAAGATGTATTTACATTTTCAGTTCAAGTAAAGAAGTGGGTACCCCTTGACACAGTTTGAAGTTATCAAAATTTGCCAAAAACACTAAAAAATGACTGTAATGACATACAGGAAAACAAAATTACATGTACTATATAAAGAATATACAATAAATTTTAGGCAATTTAAGTATAATATTTCAGAATAAATCCAAAATGACATTCTTTCCTCATAACTGATACTAAAGAATAGGATAGTGTAATGGAAACAATAAAATGAAAACAAGCATTCATAAAAAAACTCATCAGTCGATGGTTAATTTTAGACTGACAGTAATAAACACTTGACATCTATGTCACTATAAATCTACAAAATGCAAACTTGTATTATGTTCTGCAGTCAATCTTATAAATGGATGAGATAGCAATAGCTTCACTCCATTGATCACCCATGTCAAATGGGGTACCAATTCCTTTATAAGATCCCTTTTCTGTAATGATTTCAACATCATCTTGCTTATGAACATCTACGTAATAACCATCACCATTTGTTGTAATTTTGGCAAATTTTGAAAACTTTGTCAAACCGCACTAAGGGATACATACTTTTTTACTTTAATCACATTTTGTATTTGATAATAACTACAATTTACACAGTAAAATTGTTTTATTTTCTATTTAAATGAAGTGATAAAGTTGATGAATAAACTTGGGTTTAAACTACAACTACCACATTCCGAGAGTTAACTAAGTCAACTTACATCAAAACTATCTTTCACCCCAACTGTAACAGGTGATTTCAATTATGCAAACAAATATAATGAGAACAAATTATTCATTCAAGAGAATTCCCATTTTAGCTTCTGATAAAGTTTAATGAGGCCCCTCAACTCGGATCAAATTTCTCATTAATATAATAGGGTACAAGATATATATATATTAAAAGCAAACAATGTTTACTTTAGTAATTAAATGATGAGCATCATAGTCTTAGCATTAAAAATCAATAATACAAGCGATGGTTACATAAAAGTTACATTAACATAATGTTTAATCAAAATGTTGACAAACTTTGATAGCAACAAAATATTTCTACAGATATTACTTAACTGCTTGTATCAACCTTAATCAGATGTACTACTCGTAATAGTAAATGCTACTTATAAACTTACTTAATTTTCTTTACAGATTTTTCATCAGTAGCCATGTTACTTCTATTACGTAAATTACTTTAACTATACGGTAAAACTTCAACTATCAAAATATTAACACTCCAAATAAGTGTAAATTAAAGCTATTTGTTTTTAGAAGACACACCATGAAGCTTCATGGACACACATTGATTACCATCTCTAACTCATTGGAATACGGTCCTCCTCATGTCTAATGTTTTCCGAATACTGCACTTGCGCAGTGGAAGGTACTTTAACTGCCTTTAATTTCTACTTAAAATGAATGCTTTGTGTATCTATCGACAGTTGAGCAATAATCGATAAGTGACAGATGAAAGTACGTGTTATTTGAAAGGCCTATGTGTGCTCTGACTTTAATTTTTGTGAAGAATCGAGAGGCTGCGATAATTATATGTGGTTTCATCCTCGTCTTAGACAGCATAAGTTTTATTACTCTGTATCTAAAGAAACATTTCTATGGAGATCTCTTGAGAGAAATTCATACTAGTTGATGTTACCGGTGCTTTAACATAAAGTCGTACGATATTATTTATTAACATGGTCACTTATAGATTGTTCCCGTATTTAACAATTTTGTTATTTTCCCTCAACATTTGTTGTGAATTAGTGTTGGCCGAGGTAGAACCTGTGACTGCATCGCATGTTACAAATGACAATAAAAATGTCGATTATCCTGGCAATTATGAAGATGTAAGTTTGGTCAAATTTTACTTTTAAAAAAATTAAGTACTTGTTGATAGGAGAGCTAACATTCAGATGCTCTTCTGTATGTCGGAGTTTTGGTGAATTTCATGTCAAATGTTTACGTGTTTAAAAATGTAAATTAGTATACTTTCATGTAACAGTTTCTGGAAAAAAGTTTCATATGATTCTCTTTTTATAGAGTCTATGATTTTTCATCTAACTCTTGTAGATATTTTTCTTTTATCAACCTCAACCGTTATTTTCTTCAGTTTTGAATATGTTTACAGTTATTCAAACTGAAAACCTGCCTGTAGAACCTAAAATGATTTAAAATAATTAATCAATATGAAAAGGAACATGTGATTAATAAATTTGGACTAACTTTTTAAATTACAGTTTTCTTTTTATTGCTTCTCAACCAATCATTTTAAATTTTATTAAAGCAATCGAAGAAAGTAGAGGGTGAAACCTGGTATGAATTGAATTTGTCATATGTATAATATGACCAGTAAAAATCTGTTAAATGTGATAATTATAAATGATATGACTGATTTATAGGAAACCATACTAACAATGTAGCCGTTTTGAAATAGCAGAATTCAGCCCTTTTTTATATAAAAAGTCTCTTTGAACAACTTTTCAAAGTGGGTGCTCACTTTGATAAATGCATTCCCACTCTTATTTTCTGAATGTATACTATTACATTCAGATAGATATTAAAATTCTTTTATCTATGTTTGTCAATAAAAAATTTAGTGGCTCTATCCCACAATTCATGTTAGTAAACTCTGGAATTCCTTCATTTGGCATGTAGTGGTGAAATATGGTTCCAAGCGTAAAGAAACTCTAATAAGTAACATGAAAGCATTACATTATTATGTAATGATAAGGGGGAGGGGGTTATAGTATACTTGATTAGCATATGAATTGGATTCCAAACTAGATCACATCCTTATGTATCTTTCAATTAAGGCTAAAATTTGTGCAATTCATTAATAAAAAATTAAACTATTTAGGAAAAGAGATTTAAAAAGGCCTTTTTTCATTTCACTGAAAAAAATTTCTTTAAGATAAAGAGGTTTCCTATGATTGAATTACTTTGTTAAACGTAATTTTCTTACCTTTTATTTGTGAATTTTATTAGAGGAATAAATTTGATTTCTGAGAGCATTTTTATTATTTCTATTGAATTCAATGTAATGAT
Organism: Dolomedes plantarius; assembly: GCA_907164885.2. NCBI lineage: Eukaryota > Metazoa > Arthropoda > Arachnida > Araneae > Dolomedidae > Dolomedes > Dolomedes plantarius. Next base: position 139,224,229 of record OU015491.1, on the reverse strand, counting down.
TATAATTCTTAGAAAAATCTGTGCTTAGAATATTTATTTTTGTATTATTTTGTCTCCAAAATTTTTTAATTTAATTATGAATATAGAATATTGCCTTTGTTTTGCTGTGTTTAGTGTATTAGATTGGCATATATGTATATATATCTATATAGTTATTTAATATGATTCTATTATATTATTTTACCAGAAGTTATGCAATCTATATTTCTTTGTTGAATATTAGATTTATAAAATGATTTATAATATAACATATAAACAAAGCTATTTTCAAATTATTCAATTTCTATATAATAGTATGGTGTTTACATGTTATGTATCTTTTAAATTTTTCTTATTTCCTCCTTTTTATAGGTTGGTGGGGATTTTAAAAAGCCTGGAGCTTTCTTCCACAAATTTAAAAGCTTTGGTCATTTAGGGTTTATTCATGGCTTTATAGCTGCTGTTTCAGTTATTATAGTTTCAGAACTAGGTGATAAGACATTCTTCATTGCTGCTATTATGGCTATGCGTCATCCTCGTATAACAGTGTTCATGGGTGCTATGTCTGCTTTAACTGTAATGACTATTTTATCAGGTATTCTTTAATCTATTATTGTCTTTAAATTTGTTTTGTCAATTTTTTAAAAGTAATATTTTAAAGTATGTGATTATTTTGTAGATTGTGTTATAATGCTCTAGCATTTGAGTAAAATGTTTGTTCGATGTAACATTCTGTATATGTATAAATAGGATTATTTATAACAAACAACTTCATAGTATAAAGGGGTTAATCCTGAAATTATTATTCAATTTGGCATGAGGCTTGGCATGTTTAAAAACAGATGCATATGTTAAATGGAAAATACTGTTGAAAGGCTGTAATAACCCTGATAAGTAAGAAGTATTACACTCTAAAATGTAAAATTCATCTAGATAATTCTAAATTTTTTATTCAAAAATATTTCTTAAAGGGAAATACCAGCAGTAAACATTCATGAAACAAATTTATGAAACTTTTGAGCCTATTTTACTTATTTTTCAACATACTTCTTCTCTCTGACTAAAATTCTTTTATTTTTGTAATAACTAAGTTTCAAAATTTAGAGAGATTTACTTACTTTAAAGTCATTATTCATTCATTTCAGAAAGAAAAAAAGGCACTGAAAATGCAGTAAGAACAATGCAAGAAAAAATACAATGCATTTAGTAAAATACAAAACTTTCAAACTGGTGATATTTAGATCCATAGCTTTAGTCTCTGGGCACATAAAAATCTTATTCATGAAATGTTATCAGTATGACCGTTACTTCTAATCTACCACATCATTCATAAGAATACAGTGTGATGTTAATATTTGCATGATTCAAAAATGTACCCAAAAATTAAAGGTCCAAATTCTTCTCTATTTTACTAAATTGTTCAAGTTCTCTAATAACTATGATTGCAAATTAGTATATTTATATCATGCTATATGAAAACAATGCCATCCTCTGCAAACCATAATCTCTGGTATTAGCTTTTACAAGATATTTTTATTAGTAAAATGAGAAATATTTTAAAATTTTTGTTAAATGCAAAAACTTTTATTTTTAGCTTGCCTTGGTTTTGCAACAACTGTGATACCTAGAACATATACTCATTACATATCTACTATTTTATTTGCTGTATTTGGCCTGAAGATGCTAAAAGAAGGTGAACTTCCAATTTTTAATTTTAAGTTATTTATTAGTTTTATGAAAAAAAACTTTAATTTTAAGTTTAAGTTAATTTTAATTTTAAGTTATTTATTAGTTTTATGAAAAAAAACTTACTGTGAAGCTCTGTTTTAGGTTATTCTATGTCACCTGATGAAGGACAAGAAGAATATGAAGAAGTGCAAAAAACTTTAAGCAAGCAGGATAATGAGGTATACAATTAGTTAATAAGAAACTTTTAACTGACAGGAAATGTAAAACAAGTAAACATAGGTCTAAAAAAACAGACTTATAAACAAAAAGGTTAAATCTAACAAGTACTTAAAATTTTTCATTTTATACATATTTTATTTTACACAGTTTTTATTTTATAAATTTGCTCATTTATACATTGATGAATTTTACGTTCATAATGAATATCAGTAGTATATTTCAATTACAGTGATTAAATAAAGTTTATTATCTACAGCCATCACTTTAATTTATACTCTCATGTGCTTTATTTATTTTATATTTTGTTTTGTTGTAATTGTAATATAATATTGAAATATATAATTTCAAGAGCTCTTTTTCTCTTTTAGTATGATGGTAAAGTAGATGTTGAGACAGGAATTATACAAAACAGCAGAGCCAAAGCTCTTAAGAGAAAGTTAATGATATTTGTTTCAAGAATATTTTTGGAAGCTTTTACTATGACATTTTTAGCAGAATGGGGTGATAGATCACAATTAACTACTATAATTTTAGCTGCAAGAGAAGTAAGTATTTAATAGCCTTACACAATTGTTTTGTTTTCTAAAGATATTATGATGATACATTTTATTTAATTTTTGAAAAATCTTAACATTATAGGGTCAAAATAATAAGCCAAAAAAAAAAGTTTTAATTCCCTTTAAAAGATGACCACAATGCTCTCAATAAATCAACCATTCTCATGATTTAATTTATATAAAAAAATGATAATGGTAAGGTTAAATCCAACCGATAAAAATAGCGAAAATTTGTTTCCTTTTCTTGGAAGTGTTTACTTGACTTTGGGAATTAGGTACATTTTTATCCCTTTTTCAGTCTAAAAGTTGACCTCTTCTCTATTATTTTGAGTTGCATATGTTAATTTATATATGTGTGTATATGACTCTAAAATACCAGACTTTTGTTCTAAAGGATTAATTTATTTAGATTCTTACAAAACTCTTTCAGTCTCCTTCAAATACTCGCCATAAAATTCGATGCACTTGTTCAGTCTTCTTTCCCACTGTTTGAAGCACCTCTGGAACTCTTCAACTTTGATATCATCCAGTGCCCATTGCGAAGCTGTTTTTACAGCCTCCTTATCATCAAAATGCTTCCCTTTTAGATTTTTTTTTCATTCTCGGGAATAGAAAAAAGTCTCATGGAGCTAGGTTTGGCGAATACGGAGGGTGGGGAACGATAGCCCACCCCTGAGAGCCCATATAGCGGTTCACAGAGTAGGCCATGTGTGTGTGGGGCGTTGTCATGGTGGAGGAACCAGTCACCTGATCGCCAGAGTTCCAGGCATTTCCTCCTCACATCCTCCCGCAAACATCTTAAAACTTCCAAATAAAAGTTCTGGTTAATAGTCTGATCAGGGGGTACAAATTCCCAGTGCACAATTCCATGAACATAAAAAAAAAGATCATTGTCTTAACATTCAACCTCACTTGTCTTGCTTTTTTTGGTCGGGGGGAGTTAGAGATCTTTCACTGGCTAGAATGCAACTGGGCCTTCACATTTTGAACTGATTGTGTTGAATAGCTGTCCAATAAACACATTGTTGACCAGCAATTTTATTTAAATATATAAACAAGTTACCAGCAAAGACTGAAATTTCGGAATAAAGTATAACATTTTTGTTTTCTGAAATCTCTTTTCTTTATATGGGGGGGGGGGTTCTGTGATTCAGAGTTTAATTGATAAAATGTTAGGATTTGTCTGAAACTTATTCATGTCATAATAAAGGTATTTTTGAAGTAAAGCAGTGTACAGTTGATCAAAAATTTCTCCAATATGACTTTCCATTATCCTAAATTGTCTTCGACATTTGTGAGCAAACACGAGTTTAATTGATATTGGTCAACAATTTGTTAAAACAGGAATTTGTCTTTCTGTGAGTTTGGGTTCTGTGAGTCCAGTTACATCTTGGCTTCTATGTTTTGTTGAGATTTGTTACCTCCTCCCCCCCAAAAAAGTGTATGTTGTTGTTATTATTATTATTTTTTTTGCAGTAGTTTTGCAGCCACCTGATTCTTTTCAGTGCTTCTGAGGGGCTGAATTTATGTCCTAAAACACACATACTCACATTTATAAACTGTTTTAGCTATCTTTGTTGTATTTATATATTTATACTAGCTGTACCCGTCCCGGCGTTGCTCGGGTAATGTAATTACCAATTTTTTGGTAGCCTTAACCCTTTGTTAATGGGTGTCGCTGTCATACTTTTCCTCACCACGATACATTATTTTACCCATATAAATTTAATCCTTTCTGGCACATTTTGGCAAAATTTTTGACATAGGATTACTAATCGAATATCACTGCAATAGTAATCGATTTCCTTGAAAGCGAATATATCACATCCTCCACATGCTGAAATTCTTTGAAATCTTCATAGATTTTTTCCACAAATAGACCACAAATTATATGATATTAACTAAGAGCTGGCCAAAAAAATTACGGCATTACTAAATGTGATTTTTTAATCGATTATCACTGCAATAGTAATAGATTTCCTTTAACCACCCCATCCCTCATAGAAAACAAACGCCCCAACACATCACTTGCATGACGTCGAAAAACTGGTTTTTCTTCTACTTTCACCCGCTGTACCTTCGTCCGGAAATGAAGAACAAAATCTCCAAAATGAGATTTCTCGCAAGAGTTTCCGAATCATAAAATAAATTATTAAAAAATAACTACAATTTGTAAATTAATTTTGGTTCTGGCTTTCGAAACTGTGATGTCTAGGGTCTCTGAGATAAAAATTTCGTAAAAATGTAACGACATTTACGTATCGATTCGACAATTTGGAAAAAAGGGTCACGGACAAAATCGCGTTTTTTTCCGAAAAACGGGTGCGTACAGGTGATCGAAAAAAAATCACAATTAATCGATAAATTAAGACAGGCAATTTTAATTGTGATTTCCGTATAGTGTCATCTTTCCCGTACAGGCTCGTCCGAAAAAAAAAATTCTTGGACGGATACGTTAGGATTTACGGAGCTTTTACTCGTCCGGGAGCTCCAAATCGCGACTAAATATTTAATTACGGAAAATCTAATTAAAAAATCGAAAAAAGGGCTTCGAGGTGCATAATGAGACCTTGGGGGACATCTACGTGTCGAATCTCAAGACTGTCCGACCTACCGTCTTTGCGCTGCGCCGCAAGCAGACAAAAACTCGGTCACACACACACACAGACTTTGCCTTTTATATATAAAGATATTACCAAAATATGTTATTACATATGCTAATCTTTGGAAACTTTTTAAATGAATGTCAGGTTCATAAGATATTTCTTGTATCATCTTGAAAATTTGATTAATATTCTCATTTATCCACATCTATAGTTTATTTTTGACTATTAAAAAATTGAAGCAAGAGATGACAGTCTGTGAGTTTTAATATTGCATATAGTAAATTTTTCATGCTAATATGTAGAAAAGCACTGCATTAAAGGGAAGACTAATATTACGAAATGTTTGTGCTAAACTAAGGCTCTAATATTATGTAGGAGAAATTGATGTTTTTGTATGTGGTCGAAATTTTTAATACAATTTTTATGTATAAATTAATGCAATTGAGTAAAATTTTACTTCCTAGGCCAGGTGATGCAAAGCAGCTGTTGTGTACAATATTAGCATTTTGGTGAAGCAGTAGGAGTAGGGAAATAGTTGAAAAGCTTAAAAAGAATGTTTTGCTTAAAATAACTTGAAAAATAAGTGATTTGATGGACTTTGAATATTTAATGATTGTGGGTGCTTGAAACAATTGCCTTTTTTATTTAGTAGAATTTGTGCATAGGCTTATTGAAGTTGTTTTGAAAGCAAAAGACCACTCATCAAAATATGTCTGAGAGACACATAATGATTTAGCTATTGAATTTGTGGATAAGTAGCTAATAAACTTGAAGAATGAAACAGTTAAATTATTTCATTTCTGTCGGGAATCCGGCAAAAGATTCCATTGAAAAATTTAAAAAGAGTGAAATTGCGCAGGAGCGCTCTATAGAAATGAAGCCAAAAATATTTATAAAAACTACTTATTAAATTTAACTAGAAATACGTGAAAAATACTAAGGTATGTGCGTGGAGGTGAGGTAAAAAAAAAGTCACTGAAACATTGTTAAACTTGAAACGGTTTAATTATCCGTTCATAAAAATAACAAAGTAGCAAAATATAAAACAGTTACGTGAGTCCTGCTTAGAATAGAACATCGCAGGATTAGAAATACGGTTGGCGTTTCCTCGGTCGGGACAGGCGCGGCATCTTCATTCCTCCATTGGCGGCGAGTTAGGGCATCGGCAGGGAACGGCACTTGAACAGGAGCGACAGGCGGAATCAGATTGATGAAAGTCTTGTAAAAGCTTCCTTATATTCACGGCGGCTGGCGCGAACGTCCAATAACAGATCGGGCGAAGTACGCATGTACTTACGATATTTGCATGTACGATATTTGCGTACATTTACATTTTACACAAAATTTAAATACTGATGCAATGCGATACAATTTTAATCTCATACGATTTGTATGACGCGTTACATGTTAAATTCCGTTATGGAAGGCAAATATTTTTAAAGTTAAAATAATAAGATTGTAAAGGAAAATGAAAGGGTGAATGAATCGTGACAACGATTCACATAGGCGTTTAACCGATAAGAATTGTTTACAGTATGGCGCGGTGCCGGAAAGCTTTAAGAACGTGGGTGAACAGGTGAGGAAATTAAAAATTTTTTTAAATATTCCTAACAATTTCTAATTTTGTTCAGGTGATTTTTGTGAGGTTAATTAAGATGTATTAATTTGTTTCATAAAAATGTATCATTCAATTGTTGGTAATATTTGTGCTTTGTTTACTGTTATATTTTTAAATATGTCAACTTTTAGGATGCTGTAGGAGTTACTTTAGGGGCAATAATTGGTCATGGTATTTGTACTACTCTTGCTGTAATTGGAGGCAGGATTATTGCACAAAGAATTTCTGTTAGATCTGGTATGAATTTAAACTTTATATCTGATATATATTTATTGTTTGAGTTTTTGTGTATCTTTTTACAATTCTTTATGCTTACATTCATCACCTTTTAAAAGTTTATTTTGTGGCATTTCTTTTTTATAAGAATGAACTACTTGCAAACTTAAAGAAACATCAAGAGAATTTTAGCTTTTTCCCAAAAATAAAGGTATAAACTGACTTTAGCCTTCAGGGTTTTTTTGCAGCAAAAGAGGAATACATGCATTAGTGTGCACTGCTGAAATACGGCAATGAAAAAATTGAGTTTTCCTTTCTTGGCAACATACATTTCTTGGCCAGGTGATGGCCAAATGGCTAGGGCACTGGCTTCAGTTCAGATCCTGTGGGTTAAAGTCCCACTGTTGGCTTGGATGTTTGTAGCCGTTCAGAATTGGCTTTAAACTGTAGGTCCCGGTCTAATTAGCCCTCATGTAGGGAAAAGTTGACCGTAGGGCTCCAAACCAAACCAAACCTTTCTTGGCTACAGAATGGTATAAGCATGGGCTTTGGTCTTTTGTTGATGTTGGATGCTTTTTTGATTGTTGACCAAAATTTACGCTGTGCCTAAATTACTTCCATTTTCTATTGTCTATGTAATTCTCAGTGTCATATGCCTTGGACAGACATAGTTACTTAGTACAGTTAAGTCTTTGAGTTCTAATTCCTACTACTGACATTTGGTTTAGAAGTGAGGGTATAATTTTCTTTTCTTGCCGTGTAATATTAATTTTTAAATGTCCTTTTCTGAACACAATCTTCTCTTAGAAATATGTGGTTTGCCATAGCAAAATTTGAACAAGTAATCATTTGAAATAATATTTGAATTTGTTATTTATAACTAAGACCAAATTTTGTCATTTTCGAAGCAAAATTTATTTTAAATTAAGTATATTTCTGATAATAATGTTTATGTTAATGTTTAGACATTTTTGCAGAACTGATGCAAAACTCATGCATTTTTATCTTTATTAGTGAAAATTCCTTGGTGTATTGTGTTAATTAATATTTTCTGTACAATGTGATTAAAAATAAAGGAAAGTAATCAAATTGTCCATGTTTTCTGTTAAATAATTTGTGATGTTCTTTGGGTTAATTTGTTGGAGAAGATTCTGTAGTTAATAATAATTTAATACTAACATATAATATCAATAAGTTATAATGATTTAATGTTTCATTTCATTGCAGTGACTTTAATCGGGGGTGTGGTATTCCTTATATTTGCTGTATGGGCATTAGCTGCTGGTCCAGGTTCTTGAAGCTTGCCATACACCTTTTGTTGAAGTTCATAAACTTTTGAAGGTTAAAGATAATTCTCATGAATGCTAAGAATTTCAATAGAATTTCTTAGCATTGAAAGAAATTTTAACCAGAAAGCTTTAATGTGTACATGTTAGGTAACTGGAAAAATTTTTTTTGTCATCTTAAGTGACATCATAATTAGTAATGAATATTTTAAACATTAGTACTATTTATACATTTTTACTGTTACAGAAGTGATAAAAATTATGTTTTTATCACTTCTGATATTTTTTCTCACATTTGATTTCACGTTTGTTATGGTTTCAGTAAGCAATTTATTTGTTAAAATTTCCAAGATTTTTGATGTAGTCATATTTCTTATGTACTATGCATAGTTTTTTTTCTTTTTAAAGCCTTTCAACATTTACTATCAGTTTAAAAGTATTTATTATTTGTGTATATGCATGCACTTTTATAAAACTCAAACTTTGAAGAATGAATATCATATTGTGTTTATGTTAAATAGAATTTTTTCCCCCGAGTGAAATTGTTTTCTAAAACTGAAAATATCCATCACTGATTTGCATGTTATATGGAAAGTAGTGTGTATGTATGTATGTATATATATATATATATATATATATATATATATATATATATATATATATATATATATATATATATATATATATATATATATATGCACACACACAGAACACAAATATTTTAATGAGTTGTTTGTACATCATTTAAAGTAAAAATTTATTAGATTATTTAAAGCATAATTTTTTAGATTGTTTTTATTGTATTTTTATGTACAGTACGATTTGAAGAATCTGATAGAAGAATAAATTGAGTTGTTAGTTTTGTTAGCAATGTAAATATTTAAATTTTATGTGAAAATAAAAAGTGTTTCTAGCCTAATAATGGAATAAATTAAAGAAATGTAACTGTATTTATGAATCTGTTGTGAGATCCAAGTCTTGTAGTTTGCAAATGTGATCTAAACATATTTTTGTTTCTCCAATGCTAAATTCACAAGTGTTATGTTAAAAATCAATTTTGAATTACAATACCTTTTTAAAATTTATTTTGTATATTCTTTTAATGAACATGTGGTATTTTAATACATTTTATATTGTTTTATGAAATTTTCATGAAAAGGTAAGGATAGACTATAATCAGCTGATAGACTCAATGTAGGGCTTTTCAAAATTGTAACTGCATTTTAAGGTGAGATAAAATTTATTGCATTAGGCAAAGATCAATAAAAGGGTATTTCTATGATTTCCATTAACTCATATATACAAACATTTTTGTTCCTGTTTAAGTGTAATCTTTAATATTCAAGACTTTTACTGTTTACCTTTATTTAAAGCAGTTCATCTAAACAGGGTGTTTATGTAGTTTGCAATGCATATTTATCTGTGCAATTAAGTTTTAATTATTTATTTTGAAAAATTAAAATATATTGCACAAATTTGAGAATAGTCACTGATATAGGGTCAGTATTGCACTGGGTTGTGTGTAAAACTACAAATTCTGTTTTCCTTTCAAGACTTCAAATGGACTTAATTTAACTGTTAAGTCCTTTGCTTTGCTTCTCAATTCTGTTAGCTTGCTTTTTGAGGAAAAGTGCTTTATTTACATAATAAAATTATGCTTCAGTTTCTATTTCATTATATTTAGTTTTTGTTCAGTCGGAAGTACGTTTTAAATTTTTTTTTAACTCCGTGAGAAATGAAAATATATTACTGTACACATATGTATTTATGTATGTGTAAAAAAAATCCACTCATTCCAGATTTAAAAAATAACTCTCAATTAATTCAAACCATAATATTCTTTTGAGAAATCTAAGACTGAACAATGTTTTATACCTATATGGGAAGTTGTTGATTGTGGAGGTTGACTGATATGTTGACTTCAACTCTTGCAGTTGTAACAAAAACCACATTTTTTTTTGTTTTTGTTTGTTGTAAATGAATTTGCTTTTTTTATCCTAGTCATAACTGAAGTTACTGCATTTCAACATTTTAGCCTTTATTTAACCCTTCAGCGTGTGCACCTGTGTACAAAGTGCAACATTTTCGTAATTTTGAATAGTTTGTTTTTACATGCAAGGTTTGAATGTTCTAAGAAGTTTCTATTTGTAGCTACACCTTTTCTGATGTAGCTCTGATTTTCTGACCCTTTTATTCCTTTCAATTCATTGTTAGTCGTGATTTAACCATGGTAAACCAGTGATTATACTGGATTACAATACGACAAAAGTAGAGTTGATGTAGTCTATCAAATGTACAGCTAAGACACAGTATTCTGCATATCACGAAGGTGGACTCTCTCATTGTTTTTTAGGTTTTTGGACATAATAGGAATCAATTTGAAAGTTGTCCTTAGATCCAATAAACCGGACAATTTTGAAATAAGGCGATTGTATCTGCATTCTTTGGCCTTTAATTATAAAAATATCTCAATATTATCAACATTTTTTATCTTGTCATAAAATGCAGAATTATTATTTTCAATTTGAAAAAAAAAGTTTATTACAAAAGTAATAATGAAGGTTGAAAGAGACATTGCACTTTATGCCATGCGTGTCTGCTGGTGATCCAAAAATTGTTGTACCCGCTGAAGGGTTAAATTCTTATATATAGCTCTTTTGATATCCACAATCTATCTGATAATATTAGCTGCATTGTTTATGGTTGACAGTTTTGATAGTTACCATTTATTTTTTTAAAGTTTAAAATTTTTAATTTTTAATTGAAATGTAATGGTTATATCAATACATAATGTAGATTGGTTGTTTAAAATATGAGTCTTAAAAAATCTCGTAGAACAGTCTGATTGCTGAAATATAGTACAAAATGGAAAATTTCTGTTGTTATTTTTCTCATTTCTGTTGTTATTTTTCTCAAAAATTCTTGAAGTCACTCTCTGCAATTCAACTTTTTTGAAATATGTATCAATATTTTGTTGTAATGAGGAATTAGGGGAGACCGTTTTGTTTGTTTCTTTTCTAGTCATTCATTTGCTCTTTCTTTGTGTTGCAAAATCTGACTGTAGTTCTCCATCCAACCAGCCTTTTACTTTTCATCTTTAGTGTGATCCATTTACATTATTTATTCCTGACTAATGTATAATAGGTTATGTTTCTATTAGTCTGCATGATTTCACATCATGAGGAACTCAAATGTAATTTAAAATTTTTATGGCAAATGTAAGCTATGTTTATAAATTTAACCTGCTTTTATTTTTGTATAGGTAATAATTTATTGTTACTTATATGAGTATTTGCTGTTTTTGAAATATTTATTTGATTCTATCTCTCTGAGTAGTTTATTGTAGAATGTGTTAACCTTTAGCTTACGGAGCCCATTTTTCGGATTCTCTCTTTAGAACGGGAAATTTCATACCCCCTTTGTAAGAATGGCCATTTAGAGGATTATTATATATATATATATATATATATATATATATGTGTGTGTATGTATGTATGTAGTATATATATATATTCATTTTTGGGATACATGCTATCCCGTCCCATAAGGAAAAGGTTAATATGTGAGGAAATATTTTATCATGGCATTTATATTTGTAGGTAATTAATAGTAAATCAATGTAAAAATAGAGTTAAACTTTCTCATTTCTTTACATGTTAAAAAAATTCTAATAAAACAAATATTAATTCTGTCGTAAATAGTTATATCAATTCTCAATAATCTTTCCTTTGTTTTATTTGGTTATCTGTTAAAGATTATCATAAGCAGGTTTGATTACCTGAGGATTTAGGTAAAAGTTATAGGTTTTTTTTTTTACACAAGATTGAGTTTTACTTCCTTAAAAATTGAATACAGTTAAATTTATAGCTAAAAGGTATGTACAGATATACATACATTTCTGTAAAATCTATTCAAGGCTTTAAATTACCAATTTGCTGATTTTGTGTCAAGTTTATGTTGCTGACAAAGGATGTGTTACTCAGTGTTAACCAGGATTTGAATGCTACCCAATTGATTATTAATTACCCACTTAGTGTGATTTTTAAAATTAGCATTTTATTATTTTTCTGTCGACATTTTTTACGTGTATATCTGTATCTCATTGTACATTTTAGTAAAAATGGGCTGAAATATTTATTGTGTTTTCTGAACTGTTTGCTAGAATATACAGTGATTTATTTGTATGAATTTCAATACCTACTTCTGCCTGTTAGTAAAGCTGGAAATTTTAATTACTATATTCCATCATTCCAATTCTGTTCTGTTATTTTATAAAGCCTGAGACACTGAATTCTTGAAAAACTTTGATTATCAGAGTATTGTACATGTATTTGCATTTATGTATCTCTTGAGATTTAAATGGAGCTGGTCTTTAGATTTAATCAGGAGGGAATAAGATAACTGTTAGTATTACTTTAAAGATGAAATCATAAAATGGCCTTGGTACTCTCTTTTATTGTTACTAGATAAATTGAATATCATGACCCAGGTACCAAAAGGACTGTTCCCTGTTTCATGTTATTATTATTACTATTAATATAAGTACTAGTTGCATTAAAAATTATTTGTATAATCTCTATAAACAATACAGATATAATAATATATTTCATTTTGGTCACAAAGTTTTAGAGCTTTTTTTTCTCTCTTTTGAATCTTATTTGAGCTTATCCTAATCTTTCTACATAACATTATGTGCACCTCTTTCATTTCTGTTTGAGCATCATTGTAACAGATTGCAAAATGCATTTTAATGTTTTTTAGTGTGTATGGATTGCCAGCTTAAGATTTTTCAAATTAATGGCTGATTTAAATTTTTGAAGGTTGCATCACCATTTGTAATTACATTTTGTTTATTATGTTAAAGTAAAGGTGTGTTTGAATGCCAAGTTTGTTTAAAATCAGTATCAATATCCAGAGAAATCATTGAAATCCTTTTTGCTTAGTGGTAAACTGTTTGTTCCCACATATTAGTTTTGTATAATTAATTACTCACCCTTGCCTAAAATAGGTTTGTTCTACCTAAACCAGTGGTAGTTAGCCTGGTCCCTATTGCCCACTAGTGGGCAATTCAAGATTTCATGGTGGGCGGTGGGAATTTTTGTTTATTGTTACAAACTTTCTTCTTCCTCTAAAAATCGAATATACTGTGAACACATTCACGAGTTTGACTTTTTAAAATATGCTTATGCAATTTACTTTTGAATTCCATCTCTAAACTTGGATTACAGGTAATAATTCACTGGACACTTCTCGAAGTATACTTGTGGATGAAGGAGCAACATATGAGCTCCATAGTCATCTATAGCTATTTATATATACACACACACACACATATATATATATATATATATACACATAAAAGAATAAATAAAAAGATAAATTTAAGTACATATTTTTTGCAAAAACCTCCCCTCTAAAATTTACTTTGCACTTGTGCTAAATTGAGGCGAATCAAAATCACTGCGGATATGCACTGGTGGGCAGTAAAAAAAAAACTTTGCTATCAACAAAGATACAAAAGTGGGTGGTAGGTATTAAAAGGTTGACGATACCCTGACCTAAATGTATAATGCTATCCCACTTTAATAGTGTGCATTAAGCATATGTAAGAGTGGTATATAAGAGTGGTGAGATTCAAATAAATTAACAACAGGTTCTATGTCCTAATGACCATTTTATGTAAATCAAAAGATATACCGGAAGGTAGTTTAATAATTTGTGCATTAAATACTCAAATAAGAACAATAAAAGAGGTATACAAAATTAGATTGTTTTAGGAAAGAGTTTTAAAATATTAAATACCTGAGAAACTATTATTAAAGATATTTCCATATTGCTGTTTGATTGGCATCCTCACTTGCAATTTTCTTTGTTTTAATCTGTGTGATTTATTCTTAATCATCTTTGCACTGTAGGAGTAGGATTTCATTCCTTTCTGATTATACTGATAATCATTATGTTCGATGTATTTGAAACAGTTAGACGACTTCTCTTCTCTGAGCATATAATGTTCATCTTTGAAAAACCCCTTTCTGCTTCTGCTGAACTTACAGCAATCGTTCTGACAATATTTTTAGGTCTTTGAACACTTTCAGGAACTGAATTGTTTTGGGGAAATTTTCTCCAAATTTTCCATGTGGCTGCAACCAATAGCATAACAGATGGTTCTACATCACAGGAACCCAGTAGGACCATCTGTTTAAATGATTGCCATTACTGCATCACAGAACGGACCGGTAGCCCAGTGTAGGGTATGTTTACTTTTAAAAAAAGTTTTTTTTAAAAATTTTTAAAATAAATGCGGAGGCACTTGTCGCGAAGACATTCACCTATAATTCACCACAGTTTTGCTGGCCATTTTATTATGGGGGTGCCATATAGGCAGACCAGCATTGCCCCCTATGAAGAGATGACACAAACTAAGGCATTTTAGTGGCGCTTCGCCAGGATTTGATCTGAGCACCCTCAGCACCGAAAACCAGCGCGCTGTACAAGGCCGCCACGGCCCTCTTTTAAAAAAGTTAGTCCTGTGAATGATGCAGCTGGTGCTCATTAGCAAATGGTTCTACAGAACTGGTGTGATCTGGCTGAATCCCCACCACTGCATATAAACAGTTTGGATAACTATTTGTTGCACTTTTGTATCTTAATATTATAATGCAAGTGAACATTTGAAATAATTACCATTCATGCAGGGTTCTATGGATAAATTAACATTTTATATCCATTGAATGATGTTAATTCAGCAAGATGTTTTATAGAGATTAGCAAAATGTTATTTCCCAAATTTTGATTTTTTCATCGCTAAACAAAATTTATTGTGGTGTTCTTGATATATTATTGAAGGTAACTAACTTCTAAGTATTTTTATTAATGAATAACTAGTTTTGTTGTTAATTGCCATAAGAAGGTTACAATAGAAATGTTCATTACTAGTGAATTATATTTGTAATTTTTCTTTTTAATGAAATAATTGCTTTGGAGAAGAATCTTCATTTGAGTTGCTAATTTCAACTTTATTTACTTTTTCACTCCTAGTTTTTTATTTAAACCTTTGCTTCACATTTATCTATTAGATGTTTAGAATTATCTTTCCATAAATCAAAATCTGGACTAAATATAGAGTACTAAGTCATAATAGAAAAGTGTCGAGTTTCCTGTATTAATTTTTCCAGTTCAAAGATAATGACTGTCTAAGAAAAGACGGTGCTTACTTTCTGTTTTATAACTTTACAGATGCTTTATATTCCACCTAAAAATAATAAATTTAATAAGTAATTCAGATTAAAATTCTTACTGTATTTTGATGTGCTAATTTTTTTGCAGGATTTCCTCTGAAGATCGAGTTTTACTGAATGCATCATTTGATATTGTGTGTATTAATGTATAAAATTTGAAATATTTTCAGGGGGAAATTATTGATTAACTTCATAAATTTATTGAACATCAAGATATGATGGAAACAGTCAATCAGATGCATTCCTGTCCCTTGTTGAAAGTTATCATACTTTTCTATGTGATTGATGACAGTTGAGGGTTGATTTTCGTATTGCATTTTCTTATGCACCTTGTATATGCTTCAGGTTATTTATTATTAATATTATTTAAATATTGTGATACAAGAAAGGTTTTAACCCCTACTTAAACTAATCAGTTAATAGGGTAAATGTATCGTTTTTGGCATTTTTTGCTTTTTTATAATGCTTGTTTTTGTGTTGAAAGTTTTAAGTGTGCTGAAAGTTCCAGAAAAGTTGTTTTGTAAATACACAGAGTATATTGTGCAAAAGAATGCATATATATATATATCTGCCTCCATTTTTTAAATAACATTTTGGACAAATTCATGATCTAATAATGTATTATTGGTATTATTGATACATATGATAAATTTGGTATAAAATTATAATTAAATTATAAATTTAAAATCTCTTTGTTTATATGTACTTAAAAATATAAATGTGGAAAACAAAATTTAGATTATGGTGAAATGGGAAATTTGTAGTAAGTTAACATGGAAAGCCAAAATATTTAATGCAATTTTAGTGGCTTTTTCAAAGTTATTTTTTTGTTTTAGTATCATTATTTAAATACCTTTTTAAAATTATTTATTTATTATTTTTTTTAACACAATAAGTTATAACTGACTTACTTAGTAACACTAAGCACTAAGCCAGTAATCAGATTTTATCACTTGTAATGGATCATATTCATACATAAAATTTCATTCAGAGAAATACTCAACAGAATTAAAGGAAATCTTTGAAGTAATTATTAGTTGATCTTGAATTCAATTTTTGAAGTTTAAGGTTCTTGTATACCCTAAAATGTTCTTGGTCTTAGGACTTAATTTGTGTGAGAATACTTTTATTTTTGCAAATATGTATTGTTTATTTTTGTACATACATTAAAATAAAATGTTATTTGCATTTTTTATAAGTGTGGTTGTTAATCTTTTATCACTTAAGTATATACTTGGTTAATATATAAGTATTTATACTTAGTGTGTACTGAACATATTGATGCTGCGTGCAATTAAAAAGTAAGATCTACAATTGCACAAATCTGTTGATAGGTATATTGATGCCAAGATCAAGTGTGTGTTTATTGATTGTGAATTTATTGTATTTAAATGGTAGGAATGAAAGGATAAAGTTCTTATGTTTTTTAAAAGCTGTCAAAAGCTGGTTTTTAAATATCCATTTTTAAGGGCCCTTAAATTTTTTTAAAAAGTATGTAATTTTTGTATTTGTGATCTCCCCCACCTACAAACCATAAAATATACCGTATTTTTTTAAACTGTAAGATGCACCTTTATACATAGAAAAATCAACTTAAAATTGGGGTGTGTCTTATGGTCTGAAGGTAACATTAAAATAAAATGAATATTTTATTACATATATTATATATATTTATTATATTTATTATATATATTATACATATTTTATTTATTATATTTATTATATATATTATATAAGGGCATGGTGGCCTGGTTGGCAAAGACGTTGAACCAGTGATCTGAGGGTTACAGGTTCGATGCCGGTTGCTGACAAAATCCACCGCCGTGTTCACTAATGGTGGCCGGTGCGGGTAAACTCTGTCGTGGCTACAATGTCCTCCAAGTTCTCATATTTACCTCTGGAGGTGCGGGGTCAAGTGTTCCGGTCTCGTCACTTGACTCGGTTCTAAATTACGGGACTGGCTTGTAGGGGGTAATGCTGGCCACCTATGCAGTGCCCCCTGAAATGAATGGCCAGCCATCTCACCCTTTATTGAGAACAAATGACGTCATAGCCAATCTTATGGGCATTTGTAATAAATAAATATATATATATATATATTCTATGTATATTATTTATTATACATATTATATAATTATATTTATTATATATATATATATATTTATTTATTTATCTATCTTTATTAAGTAAGATATTGAAAATATATTTATATACCTAAAAAAATACAAAATATTCTCTTCTGCAAATCGTCCCATAAATTTGAGGTGCGTCTTATGGTCCAAAAAATACGGTACTTAATTTTTCGAATTTTACAATATGAATTTGTTAATGTTAAGGATTTGCTTTGAGGAAGTGCAGAATTTTTGTTTTGATGGACGTTTTATTTCGCTACTAACCAGTTATTTTAATTAAAATAAAAATTTACGATTTGGTGCTTTAAAAGTTATAACCGACGATGATCATCTGACTTTGAAATGCTTGTTGTGATTTACATTATTATTGCACCAGTTGTCAGGTAATCAGATTATCCGTGGCCGGCTGGAAGAGTTCAGACTTAATTTTTCTGATCAAGTAAAAACTGAACAAATAGAACTGACATTTACTATAATATTTCGATTTAGAACAAAATGTATTTAATTATCAATGAAAAACGAACTTTCGCCTGTGTAATTTATATTGTTTTAGCTTACATAAGATTGTTTTATTTTATCGGATGCCTAGATATCGGAAAACTGTACTTTTTACGATGTTATTTCCCCATATAAGGAGTGTCAAAGATTTTATATATTTTAATATTAGGGAGTGATTAGTCCTTCCCTCTAACACCTCACAAAATGTCGAAATCCGAAAGGTCAGATATTTTCATTGATGACTGAACTTGACTTCAATCTTACTTTAACGGTTAACTGTGTGAGAAAAAAAAATTCAATCTCGTGGTATTCAAGTCGTGAAAAGCTGAAAATAAATTACCGCATTTCATAATTTTGTGAGGCAGGAAGTACAGGTAGGTTTATGAGGGCTGAAAATTCAGAACGCGGATCAGCTGGCAAATTTTTGACGAGGCCCCGTCTCAAATAAAGAAAGAAAATGATTTGACCCGATTAAATTTATATAACTGGTAACTGATTTGACTTCAGATATTGGGTTAAGACTGTGTAGCAGTATATAATTGGACAGTATTATGCAACAAGGCAGGGGCGCACCCAAAGGGGGGGGAGGATTGCAAGGGTCCCTGGCACTCCTAATATATATATATATATATATATATACACTGACTGCTGGCCACTGTAAATGCAACACCCTGAAGGAAACATGCAAATAACATGAAATTTACATCATGCATTAGCGGAGGTGAGATATGCAAATGATTAGAATTTCAGCGCAGACGCATATCACGCGCGCCTGTGGCGCCACTTCAAAGCGCTATTTATGGCTTGGAGATTTCGACGATTTCAAGTTCGGCAATTGTGTTTTTCTTGTGTTTTTTTCAAAAAAAATACGATCAATTATGCCTCGTCGAAAACAGCGATCATCTTTTGATCAAGTATCCGAGTTCGACAGAGGAAGGATAGTGGCCTACCGAGATTGTGGATTATCTTTCAGGGAAATCGGTAGTCGTGTTGGACGAAACCAAACAACTGTAATGCGGATATGTGATCGTTGGATGCAGGAGGGTACGACGGACCGGCGTGTTCGATCGCATCCACCTCAGCGCACCACTTCACGTGATGACAGGCAAATTGTGCGCATGGCAGTGACAGATCGCTCAGTCACATCACGAACCATAGCACAGCACATGCAGTCTGTAACGCATCATCCAGTGTCTGCGCGTACCATTCGACGCCGTTTACAGCAGAGTGGTCTGTCCGCAAGACGTCCATTGCTTTTATCTACCCTTGACGCAGAACCACAGATGTCTCCGCCGCCAATGGTGCGATGACAGAAGGATGTGGACGGCAGAATGGAATGAAATTGTTTTTACTGACGAGTCACGCTTCTGTCTGCAACACCACGATGGTCGCATTCGAGTCTGGAGACACCGTGAAGAGAGGATGCTGAACAGCTGCGTTATGCACCGCCACACTGGTCCTGCACCCGGTATTATGGTATGGGGCGGTATTGGATATCACTCTCGCACACCTCTAGTACGCATTGCCGGTACTTTAAACAGCCAGCGCTACATCTCCGAGGTGTTGGAGCCAGTTGTCCTTCCTCACCTTCAGGTCTTGCCCACAGCCATATTTCAACAGGATAATGCGCGACCACACGTGGCACGCATTGTCCAACGGTTCTTCGTCAATCGCGAGATTGAATTGCTTCCCTGGCCGCCTCGCTCTCCGGATCTTTCGCCGATAGAAAACATGTGGTCCATGGTTGCTCTACGATTGACCCAGATTCCATCCCCAGCTGCCACAGCAGATCAATTTTGGCAACGTGTGGAAGCTGCTTGGTCTGCTGTACCCCAAGAACTCATCCAAAGTCTCTTTGAATCAATGCCGAGGCGTGTGGCAGCGGTGATCTCCAACAATGGCGGCTACTCTGGCTACTGATTTTGGCAGGAACCACACTTCACAGAAGTCTATAAATTTAATCATTTGATACTTGGTCAACATGTTATCTACAAAATAAATTTTGTTGTGATATCTCTTGTCTTTCTTGGTGTTGCAATTTGGGTGGCCAGCAGTGTATATATAAGAATATGGAATCTCGGTCGATCGTTCCCCGAACGATCGTTTTCCCGTATGCATCGTTTATTTCATCCAGTCCCGAATAAATTCCATGAAAAACAAGCAAAAACAGACCGCATGGATCGTTCCTCGATCCATCGTTTTCCCGCAATATTCGTTCAGAATATCGCAGCTTTACATTAATTTATCGGATCGATCGTTTTTTCATAACAACCTGAAATATAAATGTTCCATCGTTTTCCCGCAATATTCGTTCAGAATATCGCAGCTTACATTAATTTATCGGATCGATCGTTTTTTCATAACAACCTGAAATATAAATGTTTGGATTGAGCTAGAATGACGCTCTAATTAAACAATGAGCAGAACATTTGAGATGCACGGTCTCGTATTTCTGTTCTCTCCTGTTTAGCCTGGTTTCGCATAATTGTACCACTCTCATTATTTGTTCGTCGTTGGTGTTCCTTAATTTTTTAGCCCCTGAAGTATCCTATTTTCGGAAACTCATTCCAAATTCTCAGACTATTCAACATTTCTGTTCTTATCAGCAATGGCTCACAGTCAGCCGACCTGAGCGTTTCCTGCTGTCCTCTGGCTTTTGTCTTGGCCTTGGTATGGAGGCGCCCTGGTGTTTGGTCTAGGGCAGGGGTGTCAAACTTTCGGCCCGCGACGAACATTTTTGCGGCCCGGCCAATATATTGGCACACAATAATATATAATAAAATAACCGACGCAGAATTATAATAAGATATGAAGAATTCACTAAATGTTTTTTAATGATACTCTTTTTTTGCTATTATTAAACAAAATGCATATATTTATGTTGAATATGCTGTAATTAGGTAAATTAACCTACGTTTATATTAATATTGATTTTTTTTTTGCGGCCCACCTATGGTTAAACCTTATTTGTTTGGCCCAAGGTAGCCTTTGAGTTTGACACCCCTGGTCTAGGGTATGAAAAGTTTTTGATTGCTGCAGTTCTACACTGGCCGATGAGGGTTTCAACCGGGAGCAGAACTTCCTGGTTGTCTTATGTCGGACCCCATCCAGTGCAATGGAATGTTTCTAGTTACAAACCATTCACGGCTGCCGCTTCTTTGTACTCTCACACTATAACCGATACCGAAAAGAATGGAATTTGCAACACAGAAAAAATATTGTTTACTTGTGGAGAGAAAACCGCCAAAAAACAAACGAAGATTAAATACTTTTATTTGAATTAAAATTTCTGTGTACCTACGTGTATTTCTTTTTTGTTATTATTATCTTGGATTTCAGTACAACTTTGTAATTTTATCTTCAATTATACTACAGGTATGTAAGCATTTATGTATGTGAGTAAATATATTTTAGGGATATCATACTTTAAGGAATGTTAATACTTTTTGTGTGTTCCCGCATCTATCGTGTTTCCGCATCCATCGTTTAGTTCAGTCAGTCCCTTCGAAAACGATAGATCGAGATTCCACTGTATATAGTTGAAGACCGGAATTTGCCTTATAAATAGAGCAAATTTGAACGTCAAAAAGTGAATTTATGATGTAAAAAACTGAAGAACCGTTTGCAATAGCTCCATACAAAAATGCCATTGATGCATTTTCAAGGTGTGACAAAATGATATATCCTATTATCTATAACTTATTAAAAATATTTTCAACTCTGCTGGTAACAACATGCCTAAGTGAAATGTCACTTTCTACCCCACTCATTTCAGAAACCTATTTTAAGATCTACCACGACACAATTACGATTGGGCGGACTGTCTTTGCTGTACATACAACAGAGATTAGTGTAACCACGACTGAAGTCATTCAGGAGCTTTGTAAAAAGAAAACTAGATATTATTCTTTAAATAAATTCTTATAATCACCTAACGGATTTTATTGAATTTGCATAAATGATGTTTCTATCCGTTCAGCCAGCCCCCCCCCCCCTCCCCAAAATCCCTTTGATAAAATTCGGAGTGCACCACTGCAACAAGGAACCAACCCACACTACACTGAAACTGCATAAAATTGGGTTTTATTAAAGCATTAAACTGAAAATACCAGTTGCTGATGGTTGGTTCTGTTAATGAAAGAATATTACTCGGCCTATAATAATAATAATAATTTTTCCCTCAGATAGCTGAACGCGAGGTGCACCCTACCAGCTATTTAACTCAACTTTTAAACTTTAGTGCGTTGGTTCTCTGTTGCATAACACTGTCTATTTATTATTCTGCATTATTATAATAATGATACAGTTAGTATTATTACGAATATAATGCGTATTTCCTATTTTATTTTAAACCTAAATTACCTCATAACATTTTATAAGGTTGTAAAATCATAAGTTTAAAGTAAATATGGCGTTGAATTTAGACCATATGAATGACAAATTAAATAAAAAATCCTAATGATGGAATGGAACTGGCTTTTTTTTGTTTGTTTTCACGGGATTGTCTTTTCAAGTCATTAAAAAAAAAGCTTATTTTAATGTAAAGTTACTGTTTCATTGTCTTTTAAAGCATCAAGAAGTATTTTTTCATTAGGTTAAAATCTCTCGAACTGTTTTTGAAAAGTTACACTTCTGGCCTTTAAAACTGCAGCATCAGGAAGGAAAGCAAACAACAAAACTTTACTTATTGTACGCATACAGCATTGTAGGAAGAAAACATCTATTTTGTAAGCAATTTGGGTGTATTCAGTGTCCGAAATTAGTACAGACAGCTGGCAGCTAAAACGGCTTTAACCCGGTTAGGCATAAAGTCGAACTGGGGCTTGGATGACATATACGGGCGAGTCATTCCATGCTGTTTCAAGTCTATGCCAAGCTTCATCAATCGTAGTGGCTGGAGAGCGGCGGTGGCCCAGTCTCTCAATAACCCATGACCGGGTGTTTTTAATGGGTGAGAGATCTGGAAAACGTGCTGGCTAAGGCAACAGTCAAACACCCTCTGTGTCGAGGTAGGTCAGGACACGACGGGCAACCTGCGGTCTTGCGTTATGTTGTTGAAAGATCACGTCTCCGAGGCCTCGAAGATAGGGCATAGCCACCGGCCTTAAGATCTGAGAAATGTAACGCTGGCTGTACAGATTACCGACGACGTGAACAAGAGGTGTTCGTGTCGTGTACCCAATGGCTGCCCATAACATCATACCAAGTGCAGGGTATGACGATATCGAATGCAAGCAGGTCACGTGCGTTCTCCTCGGTGTCTCCAGACGGGTACGTGTCCTTTCATGTGAATTTTACGTTTGTATCATCCCTCCTACATGGTATTGCAATTTTAATGGCAAGCAGTGTATTTAACAAAAATTGCAGTCTGTTGATTATATGCTTTTGTATTTTTATGTTGTTCAGACCGATAGATCGTAAAAGTGTCGTACGGCATCATGTCGCACAAAAACATGAGCATATGAGTTTAAGTCTTGCGGAAAAAAAGGCATTATCCCTGAATGAGTACGAGTCTGTACTGGAGATAGTTGTTGCATCTGCTCTTCCAGTCGTTGAGCAAATTCAGGAGTTGCTGCACTGACAGATGGGTTAAAAAATTCACCAAGAGGTCTTAATGTTGTGCCGATCGCCTCAGATTTTAAGTATACGAGAAAAAGTAGCTCAACCGAAGTTAATGGAAAGGAAACCAAGCCCATGGCATCGATAATCTCTCGCGAGGACGCATATCAGGAAGACCGGTAATGCTGTACTGAAATAAAAACAAAACAAAATATTTCTGTTTCTGACATTGCAGACAATGAACGAACACGTCGTTTGGGTATTGCGCATATTCGCACACAAAAGCGACTGAATGCTTCTCTTGCGCATGCGTAGTGAATAGTAAATATGACAGCCCAGAGATCAACATGAAATCAGTGTCCGAAACCAACGAGTTATTTTAGCTATATGAGGATGATTAAATGATTCCGTACCCAATTAATGAAAGAAAATAAAGTCAGAAACTAACAGTTTGTGTGCACCTTTTCATTTGACGTCACCATTCGACGGAACTTAGGCAACAATTAATATCTTTAATGGATGATCGCGAAATTCCAATAATTTAAGTCCTTATTAGGATTACCAAAAGAGGGCCCAACAAAGACACCAAGCTTATCTTAGTTTGTAAATGTGACAAAAATGTTTGAGAACCATTTGTCAGACACGACCCAGGTAAAGAAACGACGCCATGTCTGTTGTCATTTCGGTGTGCGTAGTCAGCGAGGAAATAATTTTTTCCACGCAACTTAATTCCTGTGTGCGTCATGCTTGTCTGTTTCATATGAGACTTGCCTATTAGCATCACGGGTTCTATACACAGCGTTATTGTGGTTGATAAAGATGAAAAATTTGCTTTAAACTTTTATCTCCAAATATGTTGGTTTTGAATTCTAAAATCTTACACAATTCAATCCAATTTTTCATTCTTATACAAAAATACGCATCTTCAGCGTACTCAGCTTTTATGGACGTAGGTTAGGTCCATTGCTGCTGGTCAGGCAGGAGATGCCTATCTTTGACTTCTGTTAGTAAGGTGTCTGTTTCTTGCATTTTTAATATTTTGTACCCTCTGAATTGATGCAAACTTCATCCTAGAAATTTAACTATTCCTGTTTAAAGGGATCTGAAAAAGCAAACAAACAAAAAATTTCTGATATGCTGTTAAAATATCTCATCTGATTGCTAGAAAACTTCAATGTTGTTCAAAGTGATAAGCTTATTTTACCATCATTCTTTAGTCTTTCAGGTTGCTAGAAATAATTTTTTTAAAATTAAAAATGAGTATTCGGAACAATATTTTTCAATCTTTATAAATTCTCTATTAATATGTATTGATATTAAATTAGATCGATTGAATTTAAGTTATTAAATATTGGACATAAAATTTGGTTATCTATATATATATAACAGTTCCGTAACTGACTGACTGACTGACAGATAACGCACAGACCAAACCGCTGGATCTAAAGGGCTGAAATTTTGCATGGCGATTCTTCTTATAGTGTAGGGGTGCACTAAGAAAGATTTTTGAAAAATTCTTAGATTTTTTAAAAAATTAAATTTTTAAGCTGTTTTTGTAACATTCTTTAAAGTTTGCATTTAAAATAATAATCTGAGGGTTATAAAATTTATATCACGAGAAAGATCATAAAAATTCCTTTAAAATGAAATATTTTTTCGAATCTTTACCTCCATTTTCGGATTTTTGGTGAATTTTTAAAAATTAATTTTTAGAATTTAATTTATTAAATGCTGATCACGTGGTTTCTTTTCTAATTGTGATACTTTAAATTATTGCCCCGTGGATAGCAACGAAATAAATTGACAAAAAAAAATAATTAAAATACGGTAAAAGATAAAATTTAACCACTAGACTAATTGAGATGAAGTTTTTAAAGAATTTAATTAAAATTAGTATGTTTTATGGATATTAAACATACAAATTAATTGCATACATTGACCGTTGTATTTAATTTGAATATTTTCTTCTACATTATTTTGTCTATAAAAATATCCGTTACGATTTTTTTATAAATATATTTTTTGGCATTAATTGCATACATTGACCGTTGTATTTAATTTTAATGTACTCCGTAGCGAAGCACGGGTATTCAGCTAGTTAAACATAAATGCTAAAAAAATGTTAAAAGGCACACAAAGATATTGAACATTTTGCTGAATGTTCATTCTTTTTTATACTAGGGGTCACATTATTTTTTTACTTGTTCAATGTTAATGTAAAAAACATTTTTATCATATAAAAATTTTCACCCGTTACTATTTTATATAAAACATATGCCTTTGGCCCTTCTTGGATCTATTCTTAGAATCGATTTAGATTTCTGAGTTTTGCATCTGAAATGACGTTGGCTGATATTATAATGGAAATATAATCTCTTTCTGTTTATTTGACATTGGTCTTTTTAGAATTAAAGGTTTACTAAACTGGAAACTTTTGGTATAAATAACTCAAAATCTGAAAAAAAAAATTGACATTGGCCCTTTTAGAACCAAGCCACCGAATTATTCACTTTCATATTATCTATTGCGAAATGTAAACAAACTGATTATATCAGTTGTGAACAGTAATTTTTAAAAATATGAATTCATGAAGTTGTTGTTTAAGAGTAAATAAATATAACGTTTAAATTCTAAAACTTAAATTCTTTTAAACGTCTAAACTCTGAAAATAAAATGAATTTTCAATAATTATTAATTACCTTAAATTCAGTAATTATTGAGTGTATTAGAAGGAAAAAAAAAAAGCTGATATATAAAACTTAAAATCGATGGAGATTTCAATCTAATACCAAATTCAGTAATTCTGAGTGCCTTAATCAAAAGTTATATATATATCTTCCCTATATATTTAAAATA
Organism: Dolomedes plantarius; assembly: GCA_907164885.2. Taxonomy (NCBI): domain Eukaryota; kingdom Metazoa; phylum Arthropoda; class Arachnida; order Araneae; family Dolomedidae; genus Dolomedes; species Dolomedes plantarius. The sequence continues at coordinate 139,197,776 of OU015491.1, read as the reverse complement.
ATGAGCTCAAATCAAATTTTTGAATGTCTCCTTTTTCTTCTACGTTTTTATAAGGCGGTTAATTTTTTCCCGCTAATCTTTCATTATGTTTTTCATATACTCAAAAATGAAATGGGAATAGACAGGATCCCTCTAGTATTACATAACATTAATAAAGATTTCAATCCCATGCCATCTGAGCCATGAATGGAATTGCCAATGTTCATTAAGGCTAGGGCTCTGTAAGGATCTGTAGGGTCTCTTCCCCACTAAAGTAGCCATTTTAAAGTTCTGAACTCCTCTTTTTATTTCCGGAAATGTGTTTGAATTCGGTGGGTATCTTGAATTGGCTGCTGTGTACTAACCCTATTGGATTCGCTCACCTCAAGGTTAACCTATGGAAAAAATGTGTCCAAGGATTGCCTACATGGATTTAAATATTTTATTTTATTTTATTTTATTTTAAATTGTACTCCGTTATAGAGAAACAAATTTTACACCTTTTACTTTTTTCGTTTTTTTAAAATGTAAATAATATTTTAAAATTTAAAATATTCAGGGAAAAAAAAATCTGGTATAGTGTGTTTTAAACGCGCCTAAATTCCTTTGGTGGACGAAATTTATAAAATGAATCCTGTTGCAAGGTGCAGAAGAGTTCAGGCTATCTGGAAATGCCATTTTTATTGGATTATTGGCATTTATATAGCTTTAAATAGTAGACATATTTTCTCCATAGGTTAACATTGAGGTGAGCGAATCCAATAGGGTTAGTACACAGCAGGCTTAAGGCCATACGCGATATTTATAAAATTCCTCAAATTAATTGCATATAAATTCCTTTTACATTCACGACTTTTTATTCGCAAAAATTACTTAAGTGAACTTTCAAGTTATAATATCGAGTAGTAAATGCATTTGAAAAATAATTTAAAAGTCTTCAAAATGATAGTGGGACTCTAGGTTGAACATTATGATTCTTAATTAAATTGGAGCTTCGAAATGAAAATCAATGCGTTATTTTATTAATTATGTATCATTTATCTATTCTGCATTTGAAATACGCAATTTTATGCTTGGTTCCCTCGAGAAATTGCGTAAAAATAAAAATTCCCGGTCAATGCCTTCATTTAAAACTTGAAACAGAAAAAATAAACTTTTTATTTTGAAGCATCACGATATAAAAGTTTGTCAAGTTAGTTTGTTTTAAAAATATTTTGTCAACTTAATCAAGCAGTGGGTTATCAGGCTATTTTGCGGTTCCAATTTTCGGGATTGACCAGCTTTCATGTAGAAATACACATGGAGCTGGTGGATAACAGATTAGTTGAAAACTGAGATTATTAAATCCACAATAAATTTAAAACATTGAATAAATAAAATTGCCTCTGACCGTCTATTGTAAGTCACCGTTAGGCAAGAAAATATTCGCAGCGAGTACATCAGAATATTTATATTTCCGATTCACATGGGAAATGCTGGAAAAATTCTAACTTTCAGTAGTTTGTGTTCGATATCATGTAATTTGTTTTATCAACCATGATAAATTTCAAAAACATGTAATTTATTTTTGATATTACGGAGAAAAGACTCTCTTTAAAGTTTTGCAGTTCGCGAGTGGATATACTTAGAATTGAATAAGATGCTGATTCTTCTATGAAGATCGTAGATGATGTACGTCGCTTCAGGAAGATGTACGAGAAACCGTAGCACGTGCTTAGTTTCAAACTTAAGAACCTCCTTAAAATCCATATGATCCCTTGTCTAAATTCTTGATCGCAGTTATATTGCTTTTTCACCTGATTTTGTTACAACTCTTTACTTGTATACTTCAACGAATATGTAAATAAAATACACTGGGTGGCCAATTTATTTTGACAACCTACTCAGTACATCGTTGGGCTCCCTTTTGGTCTCAATACTGTCGCGATTCTCTTTGCCATAAAATCTATGAGATGTTGGTAGACTCTATGAGATGGCTTGAATCTGAGACCATATCCGATGTATGGCACTTTCCAGTTCTCTAAGATGGATTTTGGATCCAGCTGCCTGATGCCCCTTTCGAACCCATCCCTCAAATGCGCAACTGGATTGAGAAATGATGATTGTTGAAGCCAACAAAGTAAGGTGATGTCTCCGCCATTCTCCTCAAACGAGCTGTAGACAATGTGAGCTTTATGGCATGGAGCTTTGTCCTGCAGGAAGTATCTATCTCCAGTATGGTAAGCCATTTACATAATTGGATATACTTGGTCAGCGACAATATTTAAACATCTTTTACATTCAGATGTTGTTCCACTCGAATTAAAGGGCCCAAGCAATTCCAAGGAAATTACTCCTCTCAAGTCATAACATTGCCTCAACCAACTTGAATGTTGTAGCAATGCATTTATAGGGTCTATGCTTTCGTGCTGTTTTCTCTATATTTGCACCCTGCCATTCGCATGGTAGAGTTGAAACGTGATTCATCAGACCACATTGCACTTTTCCATTCGTTTACTGTCCAATATTTGTGATACTGGGTGAACTGGAGACGTTTTTTCTTCTTAGCTGCAGACAGTAAAAACTTTCGAACAAGCCTTCGGGTACCATACCCAATATGTAATGTATACGCTGCTCTACGTACTGTTTCTCGCACAATAACAGTACTTTAAGAGGCCATCGGAGTAGGTCCTGACTAAGAATATCTCTAATTTGATGTATTGTTGACCCTGTGTTGTACTGGATCAGTCTGGAAATTCTTCCTGTTTGATCATCCAGTAGCTGGTGACGACCAAACTTCTTACGTTGAAACTCGGTTTTTTGTTTGGTAGCCCACTTTTTGAAAACATGAACAACAGCTGCCTTCGAATACTTCACAAGTGAGGCAGTATCGCTGATACTCGCTGCACTGCTTCCAGCACCAACAATCATTCCATGTTGAAAGCTCGTTAAATCGCGCATCTAATCAATTCCTTCAAAAGCAATTCACTTCAACTCACTTTACAATCTTTCAGCAATCCCATGTTATACAAATCTCACCCTCTAGCAGTAACAGCATAACGTCATAGCTGATTTGCATAAAATTGTCAGGCAGTCGTAATAAATTGGCCAGTTAATGGAAGACTCAAGCATGTTTTTGTTAGGGAAAATCCCGATTAGCTTTCCTCTTCTTCCCCTAACCTTCCAGCCGCGTAACAGGAGCGATGTATTTACATCATTTCCCACCTCCACAGCAATGTGTAAGCATCGTCAGACGCCAGTTGCGTCATGACCAGCGATATGCCAGCCGAACGACGTCATTCATCCAACGATGACGCCATACCATCAGTTAAGAATGACGTCAACGCACATCACGTAAAATTAGCATAATTAACTTTGCTATTCTCCTGCCACGAGGGAGCGCGGCGGTCGACGCCGGTATAAATACCCAGCCCGTTCACTTAGACGGGGTATTCGATGTAGTATTCGCTGTGGTATTAGACGGTGTGGTTGAGTGATAGTTGCTGAGAAGCGATTTTACCGAGCCAGGCTCTACCGAGGACCCGTATTAGGAAGCGGCGACCAACTTGCCAGCAGTGCACTGATACTCTAGTCGTCTCGACCTTGCATGCCCGCAGGTAGCCACGGGATAGTTTTGTGCCAGGAAGGCGCTATCTACCTTAAGTGTTTTCTTACCACGATAGCAAAGCTTTGCCTCGACCACCTGTGAGTTATTTTTCTTTTATTTTTTCTACACCTCGGAAAGAACACGACAAAGCCAACTTTTTAGGATAACACTACGAGCTGTGTAGTGCGTCTGTAAACAAGACACTTTAATGTCGTTTTACTAAATAAATGTATTTGTTATTTTACCTAAACCTTCGTACGTCTTTTTAACATCTTGCATATCACACAACAAAGCTAGCTAGCGTTGCTCTGACTATATCTAAAGATTAAGAGTCCAACCTTCCCTGCTAGCCAGTACGACTCTGCACTATTAGCTATCAGTAAAGTTTGGGGCATTCCTGCCCCCAAATCTTAACTAACTTTGGTTGGAAGAGCCGCCAGGTTCTAGCGGCTCAATTCCGTAACATTTTGGTTATGGGCCCAGGCCCTAAAGTTAAGTTGTAAACAACTACTTTTTACTTAAGGGTGACTTTGATCTAAAATAGCAGAGCACAACGCGAAAGCTTTGTGATATGTGAGAAGATAAGCGTCGAAGGGATAAACAAAAGGTAAAGGCCCTGAATTTATGAAATTCTATATTTGGGGGGGGGCCTATTTGTATATATATATAATATTTAGTGTTTTAAATACTGTCTTGCATTTTTTTATATGCTTATATATATATATAGATTTACATACTGTACTTGTAACTTAAAACATGGCCTCTTTACAACCCCATATGGCTATAGATAAATTGACCGAGGAAAATTTCCATACCTGGGTAGCAGATATTAAATTTGTACTAATATCCCTTAATGCGTGGGACATTGTGAATAACCGCGAAACCAAACCGATAGCAAGTGCGGAAAATTTAGCTGAGGTAAGGGACTTTGAAAGAAGAACCCGACTCGCTTTATCTACAATCTTTTTAAACCTATCCCCTGCGTTTAAGTCGGTCGTGGAACATTGTACCACCCCCCAGGACACATGGTCAACCCTAAATAGGCATTTTCAGCCTGACAGTCGTAGCCGGCACATGCAGTTATTTACCGAACTGGTTAATTGTAAGCCCTACGCTAGCGAGAAAATTAACATGTTTGCGGCACGAATCCGCAAGTTAAACGAAAGCCTAAAGGGAATAAATCAAGAAATAAATGAGACTTACCTCTGTTTCCAGCTAATCCGGTACTTACCATCGGAGTTTGATCAATTAGTGCAAACTATACTTCGTTGGAAAGATGCGGAATTTAAATTTGAAGCCATTCTAACTGAACTAGTCGCCGAAGAAACCCGAATTAGCGTGCAGAGACAGGATAAGCGTGAAAACGCTACTTGCGAAACGCAGAACACCTTTTCGGGTCGGCATAATTCTCGAAGTTGGAATAAAGACAATTTCCGACCGAAAACTCCATCAAGAAGCCCTTCTCCCAACAAACAAGTCCATTTTGGGAAATACCCAAGTGGGAAATCACCGGGGCGTAGAAAATCTAAACGCTCGTTCCGGCGAAACTCACCAAATAATGAAAAACCCCAGAGCCATTATACTGTAGAAGCCCTATTTACATCTCACAGTAATCCAGGTGACTGGGTCGTCGACTCAGCGGCAACCCATCATTTTTGTAAGGATAAATTCCTATTTGATGGACCCCTTGAGGATGTAAATGACAGGAGCCTAGCAGTTGCTACTAGGGGAAAGCCTATCCCTATCAAGCAAAGAGGGCCAGTCGACCTACTCTGTAAGGGCGAGAAACGCGCCATTACGCTTATGCGTGCATTGTATGTACCATCTCTAAGGCGCAACATAGTTTCATTACCTTTACTTGACGAAGATGGATTTACTTTTGAAGGGGGAAATGGACAACTCCACGTTTACGATAAAGATGGAAAAGGTTATTTCACAGCTCGCAAACAGGGGGGAATTTTTTATGCAAAACAGCAGCTAACCCCAGAACAAGCTGCGAGAAAGAAAGCTTACCAACACGAGAAAGAAACTCGATCGAAGAAAGGTAAGGCTTATGAAACTACAGCTAGAAAGAAACGAAATACCCTAAGCAAAAGTAATCAAAAACCTGCCAGTGCATTGAGCAGATGGCACCGCAGAATGGGCCATATGAACCCTGAACTAATCAGCCAGTCTTTTACAAATAAAAGTGTCAGGGGTGCTCAGGAGGTAAAATCATCCAAACTTTTTTGCGAGGATTGCAGGTTAAATAAAGCTAAACGGGTGACATTTAAACCAATCGGCCAAACTAGGTCAACAAAACCACTAGAACTTTTACATCTAGATTTGTGGGGACCTGCTTCAACGACGGGATATGCAGGAGAGAGGTATTTTTTGAGTATCACCGATGATCACTCAAGGAAAATCGCCCTGTATCCGATTAAAGATAAGACAGCTACTTTTCCCACCTTTTTAAATCATGTGAAACGCGCCGAAAGATTCCTTTCAACTAAGCTCAAAGCTATCAGAACTGACAATGGTAAGGAGTTTGACAACTCACAATTCCAAGAGTATTGCCGTACGAATGGTGTGGCCCACGAATTTACCGATATTTATTCGCCTGAAATGAATGGAGTAGCAGAGAGGTTGAACCAGACAATAGGGAATACCCTCCGCACGATCCTAAATTCAAGTAAGGTTCCAGTAAAATTTTGGCCAGAAGCCGTCCGCTATGCGGCCTACAATTGGAATAGAGTGTGCCGTAGAAACCAGACGAAAACACCGTTTGAGAAATACGGAAAGTTCAAACCCTCCATTAGTCACCTTAAACCATTCGGGTCAGTTTGTTTTGTGGGTGTGCCGAAGCAACACCGAACCAAATTTGATCCCAGAGCTAATAAGGGAGTTCTTGTAGGCTACGCATGTAGGATTAAAGGGTACAGAGTGTTGTTCCCAGAAACTGGGCGAATAGTCGAAACCCGGAATGTTAGCTTTGCTGAAGATGAACTAAATTTTTATCAATTGAAAGCTAAGCAGACTAACAATGGAGCAGTGCTGGGCGACCATCCAGAAACTACCATATACTCACTTCACAACCCGGAGCTTGAGACGGTGGTAATCCCACATATGGATTCGCGCCGAGTACATACCCGGAGCTACCAGCAGGATCCCAGACCAGGCCCTAGTGATGCAGTTCAAACTGATGAAGCAAGTGAAGACGAATCAGACAGAGAACTATACGTCCAAACACCTAGACTCCGAGTCGCTAAGTGGACAAGGGAAGCCGTTCCGAGACCAGATGGAAAGCGGACCGATATATATTATCGAGAAGTTAAAAGGCAAGGGGGCAAGAGCCACATATTGCGAAGCCTCAAAGAACTCAAGCAATACTGTAAAAAGCATAAAATTGAGTACCAGCCTGAATACTTCAACTTTAGCGGTAAGAATGGTAGGACGGGCCCTGTACCAACCCCTCAGCGACAGGTGATTGATGATGATAGCGATCTGGAATCTGAAAGTCAGACGGAAAATGAAGAAATCAACTACTTTTCCGCCTATGACACTTCCGAAAGTGAGATTGACACAGCATGACTAGAAACTGTAGTCATCCCGAAAACCTTTAAACAAGCATTCAAAAGTAAAGAATCTAAGCTATGGAAGAAAGCGATGGAAGAAGAATTAAAAGTGTTAAGTGAAAGGGGTGCATGGAGCCTAGTGCCGCCACACTCAAAGTACAAGCCTCTCGGTTGTCGGTGGGTTTTTACAACCAAAACTGATGAGCATGGAAATGTGGTAAGATACAAAGCGAGGCTCGTAGCACAAGGCTACAAACAGGTAAAGGGAGAATCCTATGATGAAACCTTTTCACCTGTAGTCAATTTCACCCTTATACGCCTATTTTTCTCCATGCTAGTTTCCAACCTAAAGTGGTATCACCTCCAGTTAGACATCAAATGCGCGTATTTATACGCACCCTTATCTGAAACCATTACGATTACCCAACCACCCGGTTTCGTAGAAAAAGGAAAAGAAAGCTACCTCTGTCTACTAAAGAAAGCCCTTTATGGCTTACACCAGAGCGGAAGGGTATGGTTTTATGAAATCGAGAATATATTACTTGAAAATAATTTTAAGAAAATTAACTGGGCTAACTGTGTTTACCATTTATCTAATAATCTAATTTTACTTTTATACGTAGACGATATAGTTCTTTTTGGAAAAACTAAAACCCATATTGAAGCAGCAGTTAAAATTCTGCAGAAGTGTTTCGACATTAAAATACTTGGCCAAACTTCTAAGTTATTGGGGGTTGAATTTGAATTCAATCGAAAACAAGTTTTCATTCATCAAACCCAATACATAGATCAAGTTGCTAAACGCTTCAAAACCTTCAATATCCCAATTGTATCCTTACCCATAGCTAAAGGAACAATATATACCAAATTACAAAGCCCTACATCTGAACCTGAATTAACGGAAATATCAAAACTACCGTATCGAAATATCCTAGGGTGTTTAGCATTTATCGCAAGTCGAACTAGACCCGACATTGCGTATGCTGTAAATATCTTCAGTCAGTTTCAGTCTAACCCAGGATTTGCTCACTGGTACGGTCTATTGAAGCTATTAGGGTATGTAATAGGTACAAAAGATTTAAAGCTAAATATTTCCTCTACCGCTAATGAATTAACAGCTTACAGTGATAGCGATTTTGCCGCCAATCGAGACGACCGAGTTTCAATTTCCGGTCAACTCATTTTACTAGATAAATCGCCTATATTCTGGCGAACTGGCAAGCAAAAGGCCATAGCGCTGTCAACTATGGAAGCTGAATTCATGGCTATAACAGAAACCTGCAAGGAAATACTGTGGATCAACCGTATAATGCAAGAATACGAAAAATTGAAGATAATCAAGCTAACTAGATCCAAACCCCTTATCAGAACGGATAACTTATCTGCAATAGACTTCTTAAAATCGCCGATTGAAAATAGTCGCACTAAGCATATTCATATAAAGCTTCTATTTGTGCGTGATCTCCTTCTAAAAGAAGTTTTCGAGATAAAATTCGTGCCTAGCAAAAAGAATCTAGCAGATCCGTTCACAAAACCAAAAACAAAAACAGACTTTTCAGCCTTTAAACAAATAATTTTTAAATCAGAAACTTGAAAGCTATAAACTTAAAGTAAATTCCTAACTCTAATAAACCGAATTTCCTTAAAATAAACCTTATCCTTGAGACTAGGACGGTTATTAATTTATGAGTTATATTACTTTCCATTATTTTCTGTTTACGGAACTAACGGCCATTGTTTCGGGTTAGTTCTATGAGAACCTTCTTTCTCCCACATAATTTGGGAGGGGTTCGCTTAAAGTGTTTGAAGGCCACCTTGGGTCAGTTTGTTTTACCACGCACGAGTGGTGTGTTTTGTCCCTTTTCGTCGTTTCGCTTGGGAGAGACCAATTTAATTGTCCGCTGGAATCCGGTAAGTACCCTCAGGAAAGGGATCCTGAGAGCGAGCGGCCCCCTGTTACGTCTCGTTGGGGGTGAAAATGTAATCTGCCAGAGCTCTTGGGGGAAATTTTCTGGGGGAGTACTACTGGAGGGAGGCCTTTTTCGTGTGCATTAATTCTTTTTGTTTGTGAGTCCCTCATTTTTAATATAAGAATGCCACTAAGTCCCGGACTCACCCGAGCGGAACGAATTTATTTAAACTTAAGTGATATACAGTGGTAATGTGTTTATACATTCTGCATTTTTGTCGCATGTGTATTTAATACTAACGTTACCATTGCATATATTCTGTACTGTGTTTATATATGCACGTTTATGTCTCTATCTAGCATTGTGTTTATATCTACATACTAGCAATAACTGTTTCTATTTTTTCCGTACTGTGTCTATACTTTAATATATTTACTAGTACGTTGTTTGTGACAAGCAAATTGTAATCAATTTTAATATATTCTTAAAGTTTTATGCTATTTAAACATCGGAGGGTATGTTATACGCAAATGTTTTTTTTTTTCGCATGATTGTGTGTATGAAAGTGGGCCCACGAATGTTTTGAATTTTTGTCTGAAAAAATACTGCGTGTATATACTTTGCCCTACCTGTTGATGAATTGTATTGCATATTATTTGCCTATTGAATATTGCATTTTTGAATTGTATTGCATAATTGTTCAGGATTATAAGCTATTTTTATAGAAACATGTCAACAGAATATTTATTGTATGTTTATACAAGCGACTTACCCTTATTGTTTTGCAAAACATGTAACTTAACCACGTGCATGTGTTGGTGCTCATTTCTGTAAAGGGGGGGCAGTTGTTAGGGAAAATCCCGATTAGCTTTCCTCTTCTTCCCCTAACCTTCCAGCCGCGTAACAGGAGCGATGTATTTACATCATTTCCCACCTCCACAGCAATGTGTAAGCATCGTCAGACGCCAGTTGCGTCATGACCAGCGATATGCCAGCCGAACGACGTCATTCATCCAACGATGACGCCATACCATCAGTTAAGAATGACGTCAACGCACATCACGTAAAATTAGCATAATTAACTTTGCTATTCTCCTGCCACGAGGGAGCGCGGCGGTCGACGCCGGTATAAATACCCAGCCCGTTCACTTAGACGGGGTATTCGATGTAGTATTCGCTGTGGTATTAGACGGTGTGGTTGAGTGATAGTTGCTGAGAAGCGATTTTACCGAGCCAGGCTCTACCGAGGACCCGTATTAGGAAGCGGCGACCAACTTGCCAGCAGTGCACTGATACTCTAGTCGTCTCGACCTTGCATGCCCGCAGGTAGCCACGGGATAGTTTTGTGCCAGGAAGGCGCTATCTACCTTAAGTGTTTTCTTACCACGATAGCAAAGCTTTGCCTCGACCACCTGTGAGTTATTTTTCTTTTATTTTTTCTACACCTCGGAAAGAACACGACAAAGCCAACTTTTTAGGATAACACTACGAGCTGTGTAGTGCGTCTGTAAACAAGACACTTTAATGTCGTTTTACTAAATAAATGTATTTGTTATTTTACCTAAACCTTCGTACGTCTTTTTAACATCTTGCATATCACACAACAAAGCTAGCTAGCGTTGCTCTGACTATATCTAAAGATTAAGAGTCCAACCTTCCCTGCTAGCCAGTACGACTCTGCACTATTAGCTATCAGTAAAGTTTGGGGCATTCCTGCCCCCAAATCTTAACTAACTTTGGTTGGAAGAGCCGCCAGGTTCTAGCGGCTCAATTCCGTAACAGTTTTCATTACCTTCTGTTAATTTTAGGATATATCTCCCGGTTTCGCATTCAGTTTTCGATCATGTGCGGTTATGGTTACTGTACCAAGACTCTAGTTAATGTTGTTTTCTTTACGGTATATGTCAGATAGGTTTGCATTTAAAGAAGCAAAAAAGGGAATATTGTTATAACTTTATACAGATAGTTTAAATTTAAAGGCACGTGAATATAACTGATTTTTAGAGCGATATATGATGTATTCAACTGCTCGATTACACGGCAGAAAATTCCAAAACTGAATCTCGGAGCTGTTTGAATGTTCGTGAGTGTGGGAAATGTTTCAATTTACATTCACTTTTTCTGCATGAAATGGATTTCATCCCGCTGATAGTGTTGAAAGAGTTAAGCCTCAATTTATAAGAATCTAACAAATGACGAAGTTCTGAATTCAAATAGCTAGACTAATTGGCTGTTCCGTCGCATTAGAATTATAAAGGATTAAAATTAGCAACTCGTGGAGCCACTTACTATGAATTATGCCTTCTGGAAAACTTTGTGGCGAGAATTAATTCCTATTCAGTGATCACGTATTCATAGAATTCTGTTCTAATTCAAGAATCAGGGTTAGCACTGAATAATGTCTATTAGGGTGATACAATACCCACGTTTTCTGCAATTTTACAATCTTTCACTTCTATGTGATTTACTTGTTCTCCAGGAATGAACCTCATCGGGAAATAATTTAAGAGGAGACGAGTTAAGAACGATTAAAAGAGTAACTTTAACAGTGGAAAACACGTTATGTGTGTGCAATTTTTGCACAAATATTTAAATGTATTTTACCGCCAATACAAAACCTCATACAATGTTTGAAGAAAATAATAGAAAAACAGTTTTTGTTTTCTAAAATGCGTACTTTCTCCCCAAACTATTAAAACACATTTTTTGATGCAGGGCCAAAATTGAAATTACAGAAAATTGAATATTAATTTATTTATCATTAATTTTTACTCATTGTATCGCAGTTATTTATTTTTCCGTAACACAAGAGATCATTGTAGAAAAAAGGAATTGCTAAAGAAAATAAATACTTGCTGTTACTTGAGACCAAGTCAGCACATTTAGTTTTAGTCTGTTCCGTGGATTCATATTAGTGCTATCTTTTAGTGTGAATCGTAGCCTGTCTTTCAATTGGATACTTTTAGAAATGTAAAACGACGCTACAGGGAATACCTGTTGTGCCTAGAATTTTGTGATAAATACAAGTTGCGAATAAGGAAGTATGCAAGATATGGTTTTGGAAATGGAAATACTAACACCAGGAGGTGGTTTCATTAAAAATAGGATTCGGAAATATTTAAATTATTTGATCAGCTAAAATGCGAATTTTTGTTTTCGCTCTAGGAAGGAACAGAAGAATGAGAGAGAATAGGTTTGAGAGAAACTGTTATCTTTTAAAAATAAAACCATATTTGCCACGTTTCTCCAGTGAAAATCCCTGCTTTATTTCCTTTTTGAGGTTATTTATTTGATGGATAGAAATATATTTATGAATGAGGAAGGCGTAGATTATATGCAGGTGTAATAACTAGTCTGGCCTTGAAAAATATGGGTAGAACTCAACAACGCATGTTAAGGCTACTCTGTACTAGTACTTCTATTGCTCACCTCAATGTTAACCTATGGGGAAAATATGTCTACTATTTACAGCTACATAAATGCTGATAATCGAATAAATATTGTATTTTCAGATGGCCTGAACTTTTCTGCACCTTGCAAAGGAATCATTTTATAAATTTCGTCCACCGAAGGAATTTATGAACGTTTAAAACACACTATATCAGATTTTCTCCCCGATTAATTTAAATTTTCGTCGTCAGTCCATTTCTCGGAAGATTTCATTCCTACCAACCAAAAATCGGGGATTTCTGAACATGCACAATCCGAGGAGGATGCTTGGTTGGTCGCTACGGTCAACTTTAGCTACACGGAGGTTAATTAGACTGGAACCTATAATTTAAAGCCAATTCTGGCTATAAACATCCATGCCAACAGTGGAGACTCGAACTCACATACTCTGAGATAGACAGTAAATTTTGAAATTCGAGATTCCGAGAGTGAAAACATTTATCTATTTGCATCTGTTAAACGTGGTGGGATGACATTTAACACACCAAATTCCGAAGTTACCATTGCTGATACAAGAACAAGCAACTGCTCAAAACAGTAAAGCGAACGATGACTGTACCAAGGAGGAGGAATTTCCAACAGGCTTGCTGCCACCACACTCAAAGGCTCTGAAATGACAGAAAAACTGCGAAGTTTTTTTTAAACAAGAATTTAAGTGATAATATATTTAGTCTTGTGAAAATAACAGAAAAATATGAATATTACAGAAAAATAGCTGACGAAAGAGACATTACTCAATACAAAGCAAATTACGAACTTCACTTTTCTTGGTTCCATGAGAAAAATAAATGGTAGTCATTTTTTGGAAATTTCAGAATCATGATCACTCGGATTTAACTACTCTTACGAGATCAAATGAGTTTGGCTGAATATGATGGTATTTACCGTGAAGCGTTTATTATGCAACAATAACGAACAAATTTCTCTTTCATCGGAAATTTCATGTAGTCAGATGGACGACACACAGGGTACTTAAAGTGCAAAATTATTTCTTTTATTCTTGTACTGCTTATTTTAGTCTCCACAAAGGTAAAACCGGTCTATGGCTGCATGGCAGTTATATTCAGCTGTTGAACCTAAATCGGGATCTTCTCATCTTTTTTCTTTTCATTTTGAACCACCCTGTTTGGGGACTTAATTGCTGTGCGTTGGGGGATTCAAATATAACAGAATTAGATATCGTCGCTTTTATAAATTTAAAGAAATTTTACTCACGATTACATTGTGCGCCTATGTAAATAACATTTAACGCTTCCATATTTATCTAAATATTACATTACATACATACATACATATCAAATTGAAGATGCCATTAATATTTAAAGCTATTACAAAACTACTACAAAAAATGAAGATTTTGAGTTTACTTTTGTAAGTAAAAGCACTGATTGCGGTATTTTTTTATGTAAGAAAAACGATATAAAATGTTAGAGCTGAAAATCAAGATATGATGAAGGTAAACCAAAACGAGAAGAAGACCGGAAATAAACAGTGTAATGATAATATCAGGTGCTACCCAAAAGTTCCTGAAATGTATCGATTAACAAAGTTGTAAAACACCTTGATATTATTCGCCGGAGTCACCTTCAAAGTAATCCCCTTGGGATTGTAAACACAGATCTCGGGGCTTCTTCCACGAAAGCAATACCTGCTGAAAGTCTTATTTCATTAATGTGTTCAGCAACAACTGCGATTTTTCTTGAATCTCCTCTATCGAGTCAAATTCGTGTCCCTTCAACTTGATTTTCATCTTTGGAAAGAGGAAAAAGTCGCAAGGATTTAAGTTGAAAGAGTAAGGATGAGGAACAACGAACAGTGCAGAATTTTATCGTGATATCCTGCGGTGGCTAAGGGAGGACATGAGACGGAAACGTCCACAGATGTGACATTCGAACGGGGTTCTCCACGATGATAATGCGAGGCCTCATAATACTTCAGTCATACAGCAGTTTTCGACAAAAAAAAAAACATGACCGTTCTTCCCAATCCATCTTACCCTTTCAACATTGTTTTCGTGGCAGAAGCTCAGGGATCGGTGTTTACAATCACAAGGGGACTGCTTTGAAGGTGACGGTGGCGAATAATATCAAGGTATTCTACAACTTTGTTTATCGCTACATTTCGGGAACTTTTGGGTAGCATCTTGTACCTCTTTCTCTACAGTGCCGGAATTATCATTCGTTTAACGGCAAATCCTTCTTTTTAATGATAATGTTGGCATTGTTGACAAACAGATAGTATCTCGAAATTGTTTGTTTCAGGTCTTTTGGTTTTGTTAACCTGCCTGTATTAGTTTCAAGTCTCAACTTTACACATACACACATGAATATCGTCTTGTATAACGATCCTCCCAGCTATTTCCAAAAATAGTAGAATTTTTTAAACTGTAGCTATCATATGTAGCAAAAATCAGCGGCATAAGAATTTGCTGTATACACACCAGTGGCGCACCCAGGATTTAATCTTGGAGTAGGGTGGGGGCCCGAGTTGAACAGATAAAAATATTTATAATGCAAATTCAATATTCATAATGCAATTTCTATTTCTTTACAATACTTAGGGGGGGAGGGCAGGGCCCCTTGCCTCCCTCCCTGGGTGCGCCACTGATACACACAACTTTCCCCTAAGATATTCACCACAAGAAGCCTTGTGTTACGTAGGAGTTGCTGTATACTTTAAAGACGTTTTAGGGTTTTTTAACGGATTTCCATCATTTAAGACAGGCCTGCACAACATAAGACCCTGCCAGCACTCACTCTGAGGCCCCCGAAGCCTTTTGTGAAGATACATAATATCATAAATCTAAAAAACACGGAATATTATTTTTTAATTTATAATATAGCGAAAGGACGATATAACTATAAATGTTATCTATTAAACTCTTAAAATAATCAGTAATTTACTCTTAGGACCGCGAAGCCTGTTGTGAAGATGCGCATGCATATATATATATATATATATATATATATATATATATATATATATAATGCAGTAAATGTCAAAATAAATGCTTTACAAAAAGTAAAACACTTCGGTAACATTTCTTTGTGATAAGTTATTTTTTCGCAAAATATAATTATGGCTGTCAATATAAATCTGAAAAAGAAACCCTCATGAAGAAAAAGACGCCTATTACGGATTCAGAAGTCTAGTCACCACGAGGATCAATCCTTCAAAGCCTGGCAATAGGGAGCATTATGCCGCAAATCATAGTATTTGAGTCTCTAGTCTTTACAGCCTCTTTGTGTTCGAACGACTACTTCCGGGCTAACACTTGCTTCCGGAAGAAAAAGAAAAAGTTTTCTAGGAAGATGGCTTAATTCAGCGAAAAGAAAGAGAATAATAGCAGGTTTTTCGAATGGGTAGAAAACCTCTACGAGATTTAACGATAAAGATTAGTTATTGTTTTTAAACATCGTAGAGAGACGCTTTCTTCCTCATTCTTTTCAAATTAAGGGCTTAAGATATCAATATTTAAACTAAGGAGAAATTTTAAGAAATTCTGGAAATCTTTTTTTTTCTTTCTCCCCCCCCCCCCCCACGCACTCTCTATCCGTTTTACGCTTATTATGTGCTTCCAGATTAAAATGTTAGAGACATTTTATCGTGACATCAGTTTGCTTATATATTTTACTTTTAAAAAAACAAACTCTCAGGAAAGTTATACACAGTGCGTCAAATAAGTTTTAAGACTGGGTCTGTAAAAAGAAATGGAAACAAGAAATTAATACCTGTTTTGGTTTTTTATTCAAAATAGGACCCTCTGGCTTCAATGCACTTTTTACAGCGATTTAATAATGAATCGAAAGCCTGTTGTAAATCACTTTGTGGAATGGCCTGCAAAGCACGCGTCGAAGCTTCTTGTGTGGTCGAAAAATCCTCAAAATACCACCCTTTTAACTTCAATTTAAGTTTTGGGAATAAGGAGTAGTCACAGGTTGCTAAATCAGGTGAATACGGTGGATGGTTCAACACACAGACATTATTTTTTGCCAAAAATCGACTAACAATAAGGCAGGTGTGACTGGGTGCATTGTCGTGTAACAAACACCAACTGCTTTCAGTCCTATAGTCTGGACGAATGCGACGATTTCTGGCCATCAAACGCTTTAAAACAGCTAAGTAGTATTGACCTGTAATTGTTTGTCCAGTTGGACCAAATTCTTTGTGGATAATACCTTTACTATCGAAGAATGTAATGAGCATTGTTTTGATTTTGGATGGAACTTTTCTTGCTTTTTGGCTTGTGGTGAATTTGGTGACTTCCATTCCGCACTTTTTCGTTTTGTTTCAGGATCATATTGGAAACACCAGGTTTCATCACCTGTAACAATGGACTTCAAGAAGTTTGTATTGTTTTCAGCGGCTGAAATAATGTCTCCGCAATGTGCACTTCTCATTGCTTTTTGTTCAGGGGTTAAAGTGTGTGGAACAAATTTAGCACACACTTTTGTTTTGCCAAATCTTCATGCAGGATGGTTCGAATTGTATCTTTGTTGATGTTTAAAGAGTCTTCTATCATTCTCAGTGATGGACAGCGATCGTTTGTTACGAAATTTCGTACTTTCTCAATAACTTCAGGTCTCCTAGATGAAATTGGTGTTCCACTACGCTGATCATCTTCTACCGTATCTCTTCCGTCCAAAAAAACGTTTGTGCCACACAAAAATATTTCAACTACTTAAACAACAGTCACCGTAAATCTGTTTCATGAGTTGGTATGTTTCCGAAGTACTTTTACCAAGTTTTGCGTTACCAAGTTTACCAAGTTTTGCGGTTTTCGTTTGCAACACGAAAGATAAACTGACTGGAACTTACAACTTGAACATAAACTTTCAGATAAGACTCTCCGATTGAAGTTTTTAGGGCATTTGAATCTTTCTTCGAAAAGTCTCACTGAGCAAAACTGAAATGTTGAGATGGAAGAGGTTATAACCGGCCATGTAATGCGAGTGGAGACACCTATAACAAATGTGCATCTAGCATCGCTATTTTTCTTACTTTATTCTAGCGTTACTATGTAGGTTTGTTTCAAACTGTGTAGGGTCTTACTTAGAGATGTGCTTCATTTAAGATGAAGGCTCAATTTCTTAGATGATTAACTGGGGCTCATTATTTTTTCAGTCTCTACGACGAAGTCGAACATGTGCTTAAAATTTCTAAGATCATGTTCCTTTATTAAGAAACTCTCTCCCAGATCTGCCAGTTTTCATCGGCTGGTTTCGTTAGGTGCCAAACGTTTCGTTAAATGACATTAAAAGGCGTAAGGCTCTACTGAACTTTTCTTCCCACAGACGTGCAGGTTGTTTGAACTCATATTAAATTGGTATAACTATTTAAAATAAGGCCATGGGATGATGATAAATTGTCGGCTTCTACCTTGTTGACAACGTTTGAGAATCAACCTTAAGTAAGAATTGATGGATTTCTTTTTTATTCCGTTTGGCTTGATTCCCAATCCCGTTGTCGTTCGTAAAAGAAATTTTCTGTTTTTAACGTTTTAACAAGGCTCGGGGGAGTTTCTTAGCTTCTGTCAGGGGACTTACAGCTTAAAGCTGATTCGAATTCGAAATGGCGACTAACACCCATGTCTACCACCGGATTCAAACATACTGACTCTGGCCCTGAAGACTATACCCCTAGCTTTTAGGTCATCATCCGGCGAGCTTTATTCTAATAGTAAACAATGAATGGCGTACCAGGAGGCAGTGCCATCCAACCATAGGCGTAGCGTGCTTCTAACTTTTTTTTTGGGGGGGGGGTGGGGTGGTGGGAGGGTGAGGTGGTGGCACGAAATGAATTCAATTAGGGTCTTCCTCAGCGCATTGACTGCCGGACGGTCTTTAAAATATGAAATATTATGATTTTTTGAAATTGAATAACAATAGAATTGATGTTTGAGTAGTATTCAAAAGTTATACAGTGAGAAAATTAAATATAATATAAATAAAATGAGAAAAAAAAAATATAGCATCGAATTTTTGTTATGGATCATATCGTTGTTAAAACTATGTTAAGGCGAAAGACATAATCGGAATCTTCAGTTTCACAGTTTCAGAAAGCGGAAAAATACCAACTTTCTAAAAATTTTCCTACAATTTTCCGAAATTTCTAATAACGCTTTAGTTTATTTCAAGTTAAGTTGACACCCCCCCCCCCCTCCGACGCTACGCCTATGCATCCAAACACTAGAATTATTGTAGACCTCTACCAATTTGTTTTAATACCTTAAAATCAAGCCTACACAACTTGAAATTTGATGAGGGTCATATTACTTTAAGGAAAACTGTTGCAAGAAAATAGGATCGATAGGAAAGCGAAAAATATTTTATTTTACAAAAAATAAAATTGCTGATTATTTTAAGAATTTAATAAATATTAATATTTATTAGTTACACATTCTTTTCGTTATATTATAAATCTAAAAAATATTAGTCCGTGATTTTTAGATTTATGATATTATGTATCTTCACAACAAGCTTTGGGGGCGTCAGAGTGAGTGCTGGCGGGGCCGTATGTTGTGCAGGCCTGTCTTAAATAATGAAAATCCGTTAAAAAACCCCTAAAATTTCTTCAAAGTATACAGCAACTCCTGTTATTAACGTTTTCATAAGGATAACGTTTTCAAAAGGATATTCACAAGGACACGTTTCCCAAAGATATTCACCCCAAGGCTTCTTGGGGTGAATATCTTTGAGAAAAGTTGTGTGTATACTGCAAATTCTTATACTGCGGATTTTGCTACATATGATGGCTACAGTTTGGAAAATTCTACTATTGTTACAAGGAGCTGGGATGATCGTTATACAGGACGATTTATGTCATGTATCCAAAGAAAGGGGAAAAAAAAACCCTTCTTGAATTAGGGGATTTAAATCGATGGTCATTTTATTAAAAAGAATCATCTGTAAGTAGATTGAGTGATGAACTGATTTGTTAAAAACTAAACAAAAATAAACTGTCTTAATTATGTATTCTGTAAAAGAATAATGTTGCTTATTAAAGAGTAAAAATAATTACTGAGACATTTTATGATTATTGTTTTACATTTTACCTTACAATTTATGAAACTCTAGGCATTCTCCTCCAGTCAGTTAGTTTGATTCCTACCCACGGATGATGTTTCATCCATGTCATAATGACAAATACCCTTAGTTTGACATCAACTGAAAAAAATTAAAAGTCTTTCTATTACCATCCTCACAAGTACATTTAAAACAGATTTCTCAGATTCGTAGATGAAAAAAATATTTTAAAAAATCAGAAGGTTCATAAAAAAATCTTAGTGAAAAAATAATGAAGAATACAATACAAAATTCGTTAGCGGTCAGTCTCATTATGGAAAATATTCGCTGTAGACCAGGGGTCGGCAACTTTTTTTACTGAGAGGGCATATTTCAGAAATGCGGGAGTTCGGCGGGCACCCCTGGATGAAGAGGAGGAGGAGGAAGGGGCGGGGATTAATATTTAAACACGAAAATATTAATGTGACATAATTTTTAATACATAAATTAAAATTTCAATTTAAACAAAATAATCTTAAAATTGATAATTAGTGCAATATTTGACATTGCAAATCTGCGACCAACTCGTTGTAATGTGGCCCTTAAGTAGAATTCCCTGTTCTCAGGCAATGGTCCAAATAAGTGTCAATGACGCTTGATCGGTTCTTTGATTTTAAGAATTTCGTATTAGAAAACAAATATTCACAACTATTTGTCGACGCACAAAGATAGTTCAATTTCAGAGCACATTTTCTCAACAAGAGGAAGCCATTTCCATTCACTAAATTCAAGAATTCTTTTTCGTTTTGATGTAATTTTGATTCAATGTCATTTCTTATATTTATAATTTCGAATTCGCAGTCCTCCGTATTGGAAATATCAAAATATTTTGCGATTTTATTAGTCACATCGTCCTCTGTATGAGAGAAAGGATTAATAAAAAACGCCAAGAATGTCTTCAATTCATACAATTCTTCAAATTTGGTATTAAATTCTTCCAATAAGGAATCAAAATGTTTGGCAAACTGATAGTTGGTACAGTTTCCATCGTAATAATTTTCTGTCACCATTTTTAAATTTGGAAATTGTGATAAATTATCTTTCTCCATATGCTTTCTCCATAGCTCCAATTTTGCTTTAAATGCATTTATCGTACTTGTCATAGAAGCAATATGATGATTTCTACCCTGCAGTTTCATATTTAGTTCCTTCAATTTTACAGTTACATCAGTTAGAAAGCCTAGCTCAATTAACCAAGTTTTTTTTTTCTAATTCTAAACAAATTTTATTCCTGGATAATAGAAATTCTTTCACCTGTGGTAATAAATTTAAAATCCGCTCAAATACTTTTCCTCTACTGATCTCTCTCAATCAAATATCTAAAATTAAACAATTAAAAATATCTAAAATCAAATACCTAAAATTTAGATATTAGGCACTTTAAAACTGTTTCGCGGGCACCTCGTTGCCGACCCCTGCTTTAGACTGCAGCGTTCTGGAAATATGGTCTTATTTTTTCCCAAGATCCCCTGAGTGCTTGAAACACAGCTGCGTTTTATCGGGGAAAAGTTTTGCAAGTTTCCACCGGTTCTGAAAACGTGGGGGATTAAAAAACGTTTTCCCACAGATGCAGCCAGTAAAGCTGTCGTCCTACCAATTCTGGAATGCAATAAAGTTACGAAGAAATTGTCACCAACGACTGCCAACCCCCTCTCTGAGGGAGAGACGCTTCATAGAATCCGCGCTGTGTGGACGTGTGTTTTTAGGCTCCGTACGTTGAAAATCTACACGGGATTTAATTGAAAATGTTGCACTGGTTAAATGTTAATTTTTTTGTAAATAAATCTACTTGTTAAGCTTCTGTTTTAAAAATTGGCTTCGCATTTTAATTAGGACTCTGTCTTTGCTTTGTTATGGATCCCATAGTAGTAATTCTTAGCAACGTCTCAGATAATCGCCTTAACTATTCACCGTGACGCTACAGCTACCATTAATTGGTGATCAGCGGATGGGATCCTTATCCGTTTTTGAAAGCATAGTTCAGTATGCCAAATTGCGGGTCATTTGCTCGGACCCATAGAATGTGAGGATTTTATTACGCCACCATAGCAGGGGAGGATCGTGGAAGTTATCGTGAGATCATCGACCCAGCTTCGCAGCAGGGGATTTGTGATAGTACCCCTGTGCTCCTGTGGTTTTTCATGGTGCGGTCAAGAAGAGGGTGTTTTCAGAGGTCTTTGACCCGTGTTTTCCCCTGCACAGTGAAATTGAGAGTGTTCGCCGGCTGATGCAGAGTTTCGTTTTTGTGTGGATTCGTGTTGCGGTTAAGATCTTCTGGAAGTGAAAGTGTCAACAGTGTGAGCTGTGTTTGGAGATGACCCTTGCGCCGTTTGCTTGCAAAAAAGGGGTAAGTGCTGCTTTAAATACTCAAAGTTGCATTGTATTTTTTTTTGGATAGGTATTTTTCGGAAATAGTTTTAAGTTTTAAGTTGTGATGAATTGCTGGAAAAATACGTATCAGTGCAATTGTTTTGTTGGGACAAAAATAGAGTGTTTTGTACTTTGTTATATATAACGTGTGAATTGCTAACTAGCGATGTGGCTGTATAAAGTGGTAATTCTTATGGAGGGTAAAAACTACCCTTGTTGTACTGTTTAAAATGTTTAAAAAAATAGATACAAGAGTATTTTTTTCTCGATAATTTTTTGAAACAGTTATTATTGAGTTTTTGATTTTTTGAAGGTAAGCTACCTGTTACAAACTGTTTATAAAAAATAAATACAGTGGTATTTTTTTTCTCTCGATAATTTTGTTAATGCAATTATTGAGTTTTTGTACGTTAACTAACGTTGCTAATTAGAAGGTTCTAATTGTCTCCAAAGGTCAACTAAACTAGTGCCTTTGTGTGTTGGATATACAAACTGTATATTCCGGTTAATGCTTGCAGTGGTATAAGTGTTAATTAGCGTTTGCTATTTAGTTATTAATTGGGTTTTTTAAAAAAAGGTTGACTAAACTAGTGCCTTTGTGGAAAATATACAAGCTGTATATCTCAATTATAGTAGCGGGATAAACGATAAATTAACGACTTGCTATGTAGAAGTATTTTTTTGTGTGTTATTGAATGTTAAAAAGGTTGAACTAATGTTTTAATTTTGGAAAAGTTATTATTGCAATTTTGAAAAGTTAAGCTAAGTGTTATATATGAAATTTTTGGTATTTTGTTTGTTTATGTGTATGATTCCATTGTAAAATAAATGGTTTCACGAAGAAAATTTAATTGAAGGTGTTTTAGTTATTTTGAGTTTTTTTTAAATTTTCCTGATTTGTGCTTATAAATTTGTGACTGATATAGTGTGCAAAAATGGCTTACCTAAGCAGGGGGAGAAAAGCAGATTTGAAAATTTGGGCAATTAGGTTGGGTCAACAGCCCGCCCCAGATGCATTAATAATCCATCTAAAGGAATTAATCGAATCTAGTCCAAATTACGAGGAGAATTTTGTTAGGGGTCTTCTTGAGACCATTATGCAAGATAGATTACAGCAGGAAAAAGCTACTAGGGAAAGGGAGAAGGCGGAAAGAGATAGGATTTTTGCTATTGAACAAGAGCTAAAAGATAGGGTTTTTCAATCAGAAAAATTGCGAATTGTAGCGGAAGCCCGTTTGGCGACCCCAGAATACTGTAAGGGAATCTTGTGCTGATTCTCAGAAACTGGCTCCAAGTAATACCGATTATCGAAGGTCCAGCTACCCCAGAATTAAAAATACTGAGCAGAAAGAAACAGGGATTTTGTCTAAGGTGAGGGAAACATTGAATTATGGTTTTGAGCAAACAGAAAATGGGGGGGGGGGTAGATTTTTTCTGTGAAAACAGTCGTGGAGCGGATCCTGCTCCGCGAATTTGTGTGGAGGGAAAGGAGGTATCGGTTTATGGTTTCTAGGACGCAGACAAGGGGAACGTAGTGCGGGAGATTTTGCAATCGGGGGAACGCGGGACTGAGATTGTTTCGCAGAGGGGGGGGGACAAAATACCCCCGTAAGAATTTCGGTCTAACACACTCGGGCGGGAGTGTTGGGTACCTCACTCGCAGGAGAGTCCTCGTTAGCTCAAATTATGATAGAGGAAAATGAGGGCGTAAGCTTGCTGTGTTTTGAAAACATTCGGGGGGGGGTATCTGAGAAAGGCCAGCAGAGTTGTGGGAATGGGAAGAAAGAGTTACTGTTAGGGCAGGAGGTCGATGAACCCGATGAAACCGACTCACGTTTGAAGGATAGAAACGAAGACTTAGGAAAATTATTAGTGATACCAGGAGAATTAGAAAATTTGGGAATTGAAAAGGGACTAAAGGATATGAGAGAAGATGGAGAACATGAGAGTAAAAGGGTGTTAAGTTTAGAAAGGAATTTGGGAGAGGAGATAGCGATAGAGATAGAGATGGCGAATTCAGTGGTCGTTTCAGAAGCTGAAATTTCGGTTAAGAGATCAGGGTTACCTGCAAGGGCCAAATTTTCCAATCCTGAGAGTTCCGGTTTTTCATTCGGGTTAGGAACTAAGCATCTTGCGTCGGGAGAAGTGATGAGAAAGTGCAAAGAGTTGATTTCGGAGGTAGATCGGTCGGGAGAGAGATTGATTGATTGGTATTTCGTTTCGGGCTGTAAGACTGGAATGAGTTGCACTATGCAGCCACCTGTGTTTCGTATGGGTATTATGTTTTTGTATTTTTTAATTATTAATAAGTGGATAGCCCATGTTGAAAATCCAGATTAATACACAGGAGGTTGATTTACCTTATATTTCTTGTATGTGTTATTAAATTGATTGTTTTTAAGCAATAGGAAGGGATATAATTGTTGGATTTTGGTATGTGTATTTAAGTGTTTTTTATTATTACTTTTTGTGTCTTATCAGTGGATGAATATTGATTTGTTTAATTTAAGTGTTTTTATTGTGAATGACTCCCGCACAAAACAACTGCACTGAACGCGAATTTAATAGGTTATTAAATTTTCAAAATATTTGGTTATGTGCTTTGTTTAATTTTGTTTGCAACTTGTGTGTTAAGAGTGGTGCTGTTTATGTGATCTTGCGTCAACTCTTCTGTATGCGGTGCACAAACTGCGCCACTTGTGTTCACGTGTGATCGACGGACCAACTTTTTCCTCTGCGAAGAAAAAGTTTCCTGGAGCGTGGAGGAGCTGTAGCGTACTGGAAATATGGTCTTATTTTTTCCCAAGACCCCCAGAGTGCTTGTAACACAACTGCGTTTTATCGGGGAAAAGTTTTGCAAGTTTCCACCGGTTCTGAACACGTGGGGGATGAAAAAACGTTTTCCCACAGATGCAGCCAGTAAAGCTGTCGTCCTACCGATTCTGGAATGCAATAAAGTTACGAAGAAACTGTCACCAACGATTGCGGACCCCCTCTCTGAGGGAGAGACGCTTCATAGAATCCGCGCTGTGTGGACGTGTGTTTTTTAGGCTCCGTAAAGAGAAAACTAGTCATATAGCAATGCCTGGTGACGTTTAACAGAGAAAGACAAAATAAATAGTCATATAGCAATACCTTGGTGACGTTTAACAGAGAAAAACATTTTATATAGCCTTAGCAATATATAACAGAGGAAGAAGAAATAACAAAAATAAAAAACAACTTGGTGCGTATCTAGAACCGAAATCTAGAATCGAATATTTTTTATATAGATTTTTGTTTCAAAATTAATAAAAAGAAACTCGCAAATTTTAATTATTCAACTTTCACTTTGATTGCGTTTGCTTCATTGTTTAGTTTCTATTTTTTTAAAAGATTGTTTTACCTGTTTCGAAATTCGTTACATATCTGATAAATTTTGTTTTACTCTCCGTTTTCTCTTTGTTTCTCTACTTGAAAACAAGAGAGCGAAAGAATAAATACATCCGTGTTTTTAGCTTTTTTAGATGGTCCGGTGGAAAACGTGTAATTGGGGTTTTACACTAAATGCAGGTGGAAACATAATCATGGCACAATCATGGACGTTCTAAAAAGCATGATTATCTCAAAATGACCACCAGAAAGAAATAACAGAAAACGGCAATTTTAAGAGGATCGAAAAAAAGACGATTCGAGACTTCCTGGGAAAAAGACAAAATAAAGTAATAACTATTTTTTAAAATAATAAAGGGAAGTTCGAATAATTATAAATAAGTTGTGGCAATAATAATAATAATAATAATAATAATAATAAAGAATAATAAGGTAAAACGTAGTGCAAAGAACACAAATAGAATCGGACACTAGTCACATGGTTCAATAGGAAATGAACGCAGAGTGTAAAATGGGGTAATTGAAATGATCGGATCCCGAGGGCTGGTTTCAAAAACCAATCAAGATCATAATTTCGACCAATGAGATAATGCTTGAACAAGAGACAGTAGAATGCAAGGCGGGAAAAAAAGAGACTGAGCTAAGGGAATATAATAGCCAGCCAAAAAAACAAATAAATTTTTATCATTATTAATTGGATTCTTTCATAGATTTTAAAGTACTCTTACACGTAGAAAAAAATCCTTGAGGTTTTGACTGCGCAGTCCAAACTTTGAGGATTTCCCTTTCGTGTGTTGGAGAAGCCTTGAAACCGGTGGCGGACTGTAGAGCCTCCGAAATTTCGATTGGAAAACATTTCACGTGTTTGCGAGTGTGTTGCACGTGTGTACTCGTGGGTTCAGTTGACGAAATTCTCAAGGAAATACTGCAGACTTTTTCCTTGGGGATTTCCTGCACGTGCATGGCCACCTTAAGATAATTAGCAAAGGCGAGATTTTCGAATTTAGCCTTATCGACCAACGAGCTCTGCACTAGTGATGCGACATCGATAACAAAACATCGATGTTTTGAAACATCGATATTCAATATTAAAACATCGATGCTAATAAAACATCGTCCAAAAACCATCGATGTTTTAGAACATCCATTTTTTAAAACTGGTTTAGTAATCTCTAACATTAATGTTACTTCCGTTAGTCGTGGGGGGAGGGGGTGATTTAATTTTACTCTCTGATTGGGCAGGCACAAATGACAAAAACTTGGTTGCTTTGGGCTACATTTATGACTAAAAATTCTTGTTGTAAATACCGCTATGTTTTGCCTTCAAATGTCCAGATAAATTCGTGGTATTGCCAGAAATTTTGAGGAACTTAAGGCAAATATTGCATTTCGCCAATTTGTCAGTGGTTTTGTAAAAATATTTCCAAACGGTACTTTTGGGAGCCATCTTACTAATAATATTAACGTCAACTTATATAAAACCAGAACAAAAGAAAAACTTAAATGGATGCACTCGTGTATACACTATTTGTAAAATAAAACCCCGTGGCAGGTTCTGGAGTGTTAGGAACATTCCAAGCGCTCTGATTGGCTCATTGGTCGTTATTTGCCATTTGTCTGTTTGCTAAGGAATCATTCCCCCTTTTGTATTTGTCCTTTTCAGAATTCAGACTTACATTTACTGAGTGTGAAAATTATGCTAAGTGGTAAATTTTTTTTATTACGGTACTTTTTCATTAAAAAAAAACATCGAGACAACGTAAAACATCGAGCACAAAACATCGATGTTAAAAAAACATCGGCTTCAATAAATCGATGTTTAAAACATCGATATTTTTATCAAAACATCGATGTTTTGAAAACATCGACATCGATGTCGCATCCCTACTCTGCACACTTTAGCAGTGAAAGCTTTTGGAAAAGGAAAAAATTGCAAGAGCTTATGTATTTTTTTAATATTATTTCTTTTGTAAATCTACTTTTTTTCCTAATGCATATGAAGCTTGAAACATTTTGAAATTTTACATTTTGGAAATTTATCATGGTATAATACATCTGGAAATAAAAGGTAGTCTCAGGTTGACAGTAATCCCTTGTATCATGTCTCCAGCTCTTTTCCTTTCTCTTAGAACATTGGTTCTTAACCGTTGGTCCAGCTGAACACAAGAAGTGATCAGCAAAGTCGGTAGTGATTAAAAAAAATAAAAAGGTTTTATAATTTCAAAACCACCGAAAATTCAACCTTATAATAAAATTGGGAACAAAAAAAATTTATTTCGCTCCCAATTTTTGGTTCAGATTCTAATTATTCATGCATTTCTTCCATTTCCTGCCTTTTCAAGTACGAAAAAAAATCCTGTTCTGCTTTAAAGTCCCCAATATATTTTCTGTGACGGGGAGTCGACGCGGCACAACAATTTCTTAGTGTCTCAGAAATTTTACATTCAGTAAAGCAAATGCAAGCTAAAAAACCTCATGCATTTTTGAACTTTCATGCGCTTTTACGTTACCTATTAAGTTTACTTTTACATTAAATTCGTTATTGCTATTAAGATGTGGATCAAAACTTTCCACAGCACAGCAAAAATTCAAAAAATTCATTCACTTCAGAAACCTATTACAAACGTACAAAAACTTTTATTTTGGCAATTTCTGATAAGAATAAACAGTACACACAATGTTTGTCAAAAGCACAATGAAAAAAAAAGAATGATTTGCAGTTAGTAAAAGTGTTTTCAAAGAGTCTTTCGGGAAAAGAAACTGGTCTTCGAGCGATCATCGATAATTCATCGAGGTAGTCCTTTGTGAAAGGTTTCACTCAGTTCAACAGATTAAGTTCCTTTTCGATTTGACGAGCCTATGAAATATTACTTCAGCCCTTTAGCCGTTTCTTTCTTGAGGATGGAACGTTGCCCGAGGAGTACCACTTGGAGGCAGGCTGTTTAACACTCCCCTTTACAGCGAGACCATCCGCGCAGCACGATGGTGGTGTGCTGGCGTGTTTCTCTCCTTTTTGATGGTGTGGAGAGGCACGATGTTAAGGTGGTTATAGTTTAGAGCCCGATGTTGTTGGCTCTGGGAGAGACAAACATGTATGAGCCTGATGTTGTCGGCTTTGATGGAGAGAAGAAGCAAATGAGCCTAATGATGTCGGCTCTTGTAGAGAAGAGGATGATTTCAGCCAGGTGTTGTCGGCTGTGGCGGAGAGAAAGATTTGAGCCCGATGGTGAAGGCTCTTGTGAAGAAGAGGATAGCTTCAGCCTGGTGTTGTCGGCTGTGATGGAGAGAAAGATTTGAGCCTGGTGTTGACAGCTCTTGTGTAGAAGAGAATGGCTTCAGAGTAGTGACGGAGAAACAGATAGTCAGTGAAAGACATGTGAAATTGATGATTTCGAATTGCTGGATGATAAAACTGACCGAAGGGAACGAGGAGCAAAATCATCATAAACCAGAAATTGCACTGAGATGCACAGTTTTGTTATCGGACAGTGATTTATTACCCGTGTTAAAAAAATGCTGTTTCAAAATTTCGTTTTTTTTTTTTCAATAAATGTCTTCAGAAATTTTGTCCATTTACGTAAATTTTGTTAGTCCTTAATTCCAGATGAAATACAGCCGAAAATAAGATGCTTGATTCGTCTCTTAAACCGAAGTCGGAATCTTAGTTCTTTTTCAGATTTCATTTCCTTTTCCTCGGTTTGGAGGTTGCTACAAGGATCCGAGGTCCCCGCATTGTCTTCGGTCTGGATATAGTCAAGACAATCGGTTAAGAACCGGTTCATGAGCTTGTACCGACGCCTAGGAAGTTTAAGAGGCTTTTTTGGAGGTTTCGTGGAGGTTTCGGAGGTCTGGCCATGAAATATTCGTCGTTAGAACTTTGTGTGGCAGTTTCGTAACAAATATCGGACTCACCTTCAGCAATATCCTGGCCAACCTCCTTTACAATATTCTCTTTCCTTTTCTTTTCTGCGATAAAAGCGTACAGACGGAAGATTGCAATTCCTGCAAGCAAAAACCAATATGCATCCCACATACCATACAAGAACACAGCCGTTATAAGAAATAGCATGGCGAATGATGTATTTGTGAACAATTGAGAATAAATCAAAATAAACGCTAAAAATATAGTAAAAATTGATAGCACTGTCGTATAAAACAGCAAAAAATTCAACGAGGTTTTAGACGCTTAAACCGTTACAAATGAGCGCTCGGTTTAAAATGGCGGCATTAAAAAACGTCTGTTGCGTAGCAGTTCTGTTGTAACAATGTGAAATATTGTTGATGATTAACAATGCTAAGAAATGCGTATTGTTAACCCAACAATGGGAAAACACAGTATCTGCTACAGTGCTTTCGGTACTCTGTTTATTTTAGGCTATTAATAAAATTTTGTTTTTGTATATGATGACAGCATGGTCATTCTTAAATCCTTACTGCTTTAAGGGTCTGTTCACATAGAATCCGTCAGCGTCAACGCGTTGAAATAATTTTAACCAATTGCAGATCTTACGTACAATTTCGCGGCTAATCGTTTGGAGGTTTGCGATTGGTTAAAAATATTTCAACGCGAGTAACGCTGATGTTGACGGATTCTATGTGAACAGGCCCTTAGAGAGAATGCGTGTATGAACTATGTTTGACAACTAAAACTACTTGGTTGGATTTTTCCCGCGTAAAGTTTCCACGTAGAGTTTGAGCTGCACATGATGGGTAATGTACAGAAACCCCTATTAGAGCTCCCCCACCACCACAACTCTAACTTTTACTGAGATAATGATCTTGTTTGTCAGCTTTTGCAAAGCGTATTGGATGGAAAGTGCATTTAAAATGGGAAGTTACGAGAATTCGTCGTTTGCTTTTCTACAATGGCCTTTTAAAACAAAATCCAATGAAAGCATACTTGCAGAAACATATAAAAGATCTGTTCTCTTTAAATGACAACCCACCCTGCTTTTTTTCCGGTTTTTAAAGAAAACTGGTTTTTATCCGTTGATCTAATCTTTCCTTTTTTTACCCGTGTTTCTATTGATTTCTAGTGCTTGAATGGAATCTAGATGGAGAAACTTCATCCAGAGATTTTTGTTTTTTATCTTCAGCACCTTTCACACGACTTTATCACTTTTGTATTATATCATTAATTTTATCATATTTATATTTAAAATTTTTTTACACATTTTTATGACTATTATTTTGTTATTATCTACCCTCACTGTTGTTATCATCTTTATATATCATTAGTTTTATCACCTTTACGCGTCTTTTAATCATCGTTGGAATCTACCACCTTTTTATTTAAATAATTATTCTGCTGTTGTTTTGCATTTGGCACATCTTGTCCTTTCTGGAACTTATGCATTTACGTTTAAAATCTAATCGTAATTTAAGTATAAAATCTGAATCTTTGGTGAATGAATCGCTATATTTTTGGTCCCCTGAATGATCACAATAAAAAGTATCTTCCATGTTTCTTTCATTTTATCATCATATCTAAATAAAAAGTCTTAGGTTAATCCTTTTGTCCCTTTTGCTGGATTAGAGACTTGTTTGACTCGGTTTACACGGTTTCGCTTTTACACTGTTTCTAAATTTTATAAATAAAAAAAAAATCGATGTATTATTTGATTGAGTGTTTCACATTGAACGCACTCATTAATTATCTGCACAGACGTCACAAGTGAATTGCATTGCGTTTAGAACTGGCGTCATTAAAGTAGATTTTGTTTCATTTCCATACTGTCATTCCTAGTTCAGTTCTACACGAGGTAAGACGTTAATTTTTGAAATACATATGTAAATATATAATTTATCATTGCATATTACTTAAATTACTTTGTCTTCACTTCGGATAAACTCTTTGAATTTTTACACTGTTTGTTGAGACTTTAATTTTATTAACAGAGAGCAGCACGTTTTCTTTATTTTATTTTGAGAATATCTACTTTTTAGATGGCAACTTCTTTTTTTTTTTTTTTTTGAAGTTATCTACCATTTCGTTGTTATAGTAGTTGTTAAAAAATTTTGGCGTGTGATATGTGAGTTTTCTGTAAATAAAATTCATCTAAGTTATTTACGGATGAAAATGTATTTTATTTTCTGTGTTGCTGAAGTTTTTAAGTACAAAGAGTATTATTTCTTTTGAGAAGATGGAATGCATTAAAGCACAGAAGTTATTTAATTTTTGACCCAAGGTAAAAATTTTTATTCATTTTATTCTAAAGGAATGGCTGTTTTCTCGAACCGGGTGTGTTCTCAACGGTGTTGAGTAAATTTAGACACACTAACTTTCTTTTATGTTTTGGTTTAATAACATAAAGTGGCGTCCGCGACAGGATTTAACCGCCAATTCTCAGAGGATAAATGAATAGAAAATTTTGTTTAAAAGGAAACTAGTTGAGAAAAAGTTACGGAAGATATTTTGAGAAAACAAAAGGTTTAATATTTTTTAAAAGCAAATATTTAAGTTAAAAGAGATGTGTCAGTACTGCTGTTAAAATTTCAGTTTCGTGGCGAAGTACAGTAAAGTTTGAGGAACAGAAAATATAAATCGCCAAATCCAGGCAATAAAAATCGCCAAACAGATTAGACGAGAAATCGAGCCTTTGCGTTCGTTGCATATACTCCATCTGATCCAAGTTTGATACTGAAGGCAAATTCGTTTTGATTTGGATTGCAGATACTTTCATTTCGGAATTGTTTACAATGGAAAAGTTAAGGAAACCACGTGGTGCGTTACGCACTTCATTTTCGAGAACCCTGAAAACGTTAAAAACAGAGCTTAGTAAAAA
The DNA here is from genome assembly GCA_907164885.2 of Dolomedes plantarius. NCBI lineage: Eukaryota > Metazoa > Arthropoda > Arachnida > Araneae > Dolomedidae > Dolomedes > Dolomedes plantarius. The sequence goes on along the minus strand of OU015491.1, from coordinate 139,165,706 downwards.
AGAAATAGATAAAGGTTTTATAAAGGATACAACCACGAAGATTGATAAGCTTATGTGTGAAATTAAAAACTATGATAAAAAAATGATTGATTTAATTTCTGATGCTAAAGATTCTACTGAAGAATTAGTTTTTGCCGAAATGGAAGAATGCGAAAAATATTCTGATGATTACATTGCAATTAAACGTTTGGTCTCAGAGATTTTAAGTAGTGACGGATCAGTTTTAAAAAATATAAACCAGAATGTGCCATTGAGTAAGGATAGTAAACCTAAGTACTATAAATGTCCAAAATTGAGTATTAAGCTTTTCGATGGTTCACTAATTAATTATCTTTCGTTTTGGTCGCAATTCCAAAAAATCCACGAGGACACTGAGATTGAGGATTGCGACAAATTCCAGTATCTTTTTCAATCCGTGCAGCCAAATACTCGCGCCAGAGAACTTTTGGAAAGTTATCCAATTACATCTGAGAATTATTCCAAAGCCGTATCAGCGTTTCAAGAGAGATTCGGGAATTAGGAACTTTTAGTAGAAGTTTATGTTAGAGAATTTTTAAAGTTAATTATTGCTAATGTTTAGTGTAATAGAAAAGACAAACTTCCATTTCCCGATTTGTTTACCAAAGTTGACGCTTATTTAAGGTCATTGGAATCTTTGGGCTTGAAGTCCGAGAATAATTCTGCCTGGTTGTACTCGATGGTAGAATCGAGCCTGCCTGAAGATATTTTAAAAGCATGGCAGAGATATTCTCTTTTAAGCAGCGGTCATAGTAATGACTCTAATAAATGTAATTTAGATTTGCTCATGAATTTCCTAAGACGCGAAGTCGAAGGGGAAGAACGGCTAAAATTGGCCAGAACAGGGTTTGAGGATAACCATGTTGACCGTAACAAGGGTACCGGAAAAGATAAATTTCATAGAAAAGAAACCAGGTTCCCTACTGCTGCAAGTCTGTTTTCAGCTAAAGAGCGAACTTGCATTTTTTTGCGAGAAATCGCATGAGAGCAAAGACTGTATAACAGCTAGATCACTATCTCTCCAAGAGAAAACTGAAAGGGTGAGGGTAAAGAATTGCTGTTTGAAGTGCTTAAGAAAGGGTCATCGTGCCAAGACATGCAAAATTTTTGTACGGTGCCATGTATGTTTAAACCTCATATGGAACTATTTTGTCCAGAATTGGTTAAGAGAAAATCGGGGGAAGAGAACACAGCTGCTGCTGAAATTGTACAGAGCACTGTAACACAAGAATCATGTTCTAGGGAAATAGCATTGATGACTGTAGAAGTAACAATTAAGGGAAATACTTCTAAGAAGGTCAGGGCTCTGTTTGACAGTGGGTTGCAAAAGAGTTACATATTGAAGAGAACCGCAAAAGAGATAGGTTTAAAAGCAATTTCCACAGAAAACCTAGCTCATTGTTTGTTCGGAGGCGGCCACATAGAAACTAAGCCACACTGCAAATATAGAGTAAATTTAAAACCTTCAAATGATAGAAATACAAGTTTAGAATTAGATTTCCTAGATCAAGAAGTAATTTGTGGGAACGTACCCCGTGTTCCTAAAGAAACCATACTTAGGGAGCTGAAGAAATATAAGATCTGGCTGACCGATGTAGGCTCGGGATGCCCTGAAGTCGAGCTCTTAATTGGCAGTGACATTTATGGTCAGTTGTTAACAGGACGTGTTAAACAGTTACAACAAGGTCTCACTGCAATAGAAACAAAACTCGGATGGACTGTATGCGGAAAACTGGATTTTCCTTCCCAAACGCTTTGTACAAGTGGAACTGCTATGTTAATTAGAAATTTGGCCATGAGAGATATGAAAGTACCTGAGTTGTGGAAACTTGAGACCATTGGGAATTTAGATCCAGTTGAAACAGTGTCTAAGCAAGAAGAAGAAGAATTAGCTCACAACCATTTCCTCAAAGAAGTAACGAGAAATGATGAAGGCCGTTATTGTGTGAGTCTCCCCTGGGTAAATGACAAAAGGGAAATTTCGTGCAATAGACAAGTGGCTGCAAGGAGATTGATGAGCGTGACACGCAAGTTGAAGACTCTGGGTAAATTGGAAGATTACAACCAGATGTTTCAAGAAGGGGAAGAGGAAGGCATCATAAGTAAAGTCCCAGATGTTGATCTAAGATTTACGGGACATTACCTACCTCAACATCCTGTAATAAAACCTCAGAGTTTGTCGACTACCATCAGACCAGTTTTCGATGCTGAAGTAAAAATAGGGTGGTAATGAAGTAAAACAAAAATAGTTCAAGGGTTATTAATGAGAGGTATAGTGATTTTATATGAGTACATTGCAATAAGATGTTGTGTATGTTCTGCAATGTTAGCAATTTGAAAATAGAGAAACTTCACTTTTTATCAATTTACTTGACATGCAGTAAAACCAGAAAAATGTAACTTTGTTAGAGTTTCTCACTTGAGCACTGGAGATGGGAAACTGAAAGATTGAATCAGTTCTGTAAAACTGGAGCAACATTGAACTTATATGAAACCCACGATGATGAAATTTTCAGTTCAGCTACTGTAAATGATGGATCGATTTCTGCCACGTGGAGACAAGTACATTAGCTGAACGCTGTTTACTGGAACTGTATCAAACTTGCAGATAGATCTGGAACCACATCCCAAGCACGAAGCGCAGTAGGTAATTGGCAAGAAGCACTCAGTTAACGCTGTAACATTGGGACTTGGAAAATAAAGATTATGTGCCTTTTAGCACTCTAGATGAAGAATGAAACTGGACCATTCATGCTGAAGACAAGGAAATTGGCACACACAAAAATTTCTTGAAAAATACCTGTTTATTATATTTCTTCAAAGACTTATAAAATCAAATCACCAGTATTACACCTCCAGCCAGCCCGTGTCATGGAAAATGTCCGAAGACAAAAATTCGAGGAGACACGCTCCAATATTGCAAACAGCATTCATCTCGCTAAAAATCGCACTCCCTTATATGGAGGGGAAGCAAACGCTTTTCTACCCAAAGCCTGCTCACACAAGCCTAGGTTAATGTGCTTACTCTGATAAAAAGATCCCATTTCCTTTTAGTGTAAACAACAAAATAAAGTCTGTAGAAGGGGATAAATGATAGAATAATAAACACTAGCTGTATCAAAGGACTAAATTAAAAGAGAAATTAATTAAACTGCGATTACCGTTATTATCTTTAGGAAACATCGGTGTATGAATACATGTAAGCTATTGCACACGTGGGAAGTAGTTATTTTTGGAGTTAAGTTGAGAAATCGAATCGCGATGCGAAATTCGAATGAGGGAATCGATTCTATAATTGGAAAATGTAAATATATTTAGCTATTGTAGATATTAACAGTATAATCGCTTTAAGCATACAATATGTATCTGGAAAATAGTTATATTTAAAATTAATATTAATACAGCTAGCAATTAATTGTTTAAAGATGAAATTAATTAAGTTAAGTTAATAGCGGTTATAATTAAGTTTTTAAATTTTAGAGTAATTAATTTTACATAGTGGCATTATGCCACAGACGCGTCGTGCAAATTGGGAAGAACGCCTTCGTTAAACAACTGCCTTTTTAAAGGACTCAATCTGATTCAACATATTCCATCCATTATATTAAGATTTAGAGAGAAGCCGGTTGCTGTCATTGCTGATATTCGTCGTGCCTTTCTTCAAATTGAGGTGAACGAACATGACCGCCAGTTTTTGAGATTTCTGTGGTGGGAGAAGCCGGAGAAGATACAAGTATATCAGCATAATAGAGTTATTTTCGGGGCTACTTATAGTCCATTTCTACTTGGGGCAGTTATGAAGTTTTATTTATCCAACGCTTCAGAAGAGCAAAACCAGATTGCTTCAAAACTCGCTAAATCATTTTATATAGACAATTTGGTTACTTCAATAGATAACATTAGTGAGCTGAAAGAATTCGCTGTGAAATCAACAAATCTTATGGAAGAAGCCAAAATGACTTTAAGAATGTGGGAATATGGTCTATTAGAAGAAAAAGAATTTTTAGATGGGGAAAACTTGTTTAAAGAAAATCCCAAAAATACCGTTCCAGTACTAGGTCTTCTGTGGGATAAAAGGGAAGATTGCTTAATGATTAATACCAAATTTGATAAGAAAATAGAAAACTTGTCGAAACGAGACTCATTTTGTCATTGGTACAAGGAATCTTCGATCCCATTGGTTTCATGGTCCCGGCGTTGTTACCCAGTAAATTAATGGTGCAAGAAGCTTGGTCCATAAAAACAGATTGTGATACTCCTCTTCCCTATAAAATTCAAAGGGATTTCAAAAAATGGTATGACGAATTAAAAAATTTGTCTAGTGTGAAGATTCCAAGACGAGTAGGCTACGGTGAGAAACAAAGTTGGTCACTATACACGTTCTGTGATGCCAGCCAAAAAGACTTTGCTACCGTTATCTTCCTTCGTTGTGAAGACGGAAAGCAAATTTCTGTACAACTCTTAAGTGCAAAGGCCCGTCTCTCACAAAAGAAGAACGTGACTATACCACCTCTAGAGCTTCGTCTTGTGTTCTAGGAGCACGATTTACAGATTACATCCAGAAGTCCTTAGCTTTAAATACAGTTACAACCTGTTATTGTACTGATTCGTCGACCGTACTTGCGTGGATAAGAAGAAACAGTCAATGGGGTACATTTGTAGGGAATAGAATAAGAAAGATTTGTAAGCTCACCGAAGTTCATCAATGGTTTTTTATACCGGGTCATCTCAACCCGGCCGATTTACCTTCTTGTGGTTCCCATCTTCAACAATTCGTGAAGAGAAGATGGTGGGAGGGACCACATTGGTTAAGAATGTGAGAAGATGAATGGCCCAGGATAGAATCAACCCCGCAGGAGGAACTTGTAAACGCCGAGACAAGAAAAACTGTGGCTACGACTTTTGATTGCAGTTACGAAACTCTTTTCATGGATTTCACAAGAATTTCACGATTTTCAAAATTCATTAATGTTATATGTTGGGTTAAAAGATTTCTTTCGAAGTGCAAGAACCGAACATGCGGTTTCCCCAAAGAATTGGCTGCAACAGAAAGGGAAGAAGCAGAGAATTTTCTCTGGCTAACGATTCACTGAGAAAATTTTGGGGACGTAAAAGATTCTGTGAAAAGACTACTTGTTGTTACGGACCAAAATAACATCATTCGTGTCAAGACACAAATTTTGGATCGAGAAGATGAGTTCAATTTTCGTTATCCTATATTGCTACCCTCCAAACATCATGTTGTCTCATGTTTGATACGAGATTGTCATCTAAAGAATTGTCACACTGGACCCCAGATTATAAGATCCTTGTTGAGGGAGAAATTTTGGATCATATCTTCGAAACGAAACATCAGGAGTGTGCTATCGAAGTGCGTCAAATGTAAAAGATTTTCTGCGAAAGCCAATGACACTCCTCCCATTCATCTCCCATTAGACAGAGTCAGAGACTGAAGAACTTTTGAAGTTGTGGGTATAGACCTTTGCGGCCCGCTCTTTCTTAAAGGGAAAACCAAAGCTTGAATTGTACTTTTCCCATGTGCCGTCTACAGGGCGATACATTTAGAATTGGTGACAAGTCTATCGACAGAAGCCTTTATCCAGTCTTTAAGAAGATTCATAGCGAGGAGAGGAAGACCCATCACTATATACACGGATAACGGAATTAATTTTACAGGTACTAGCAATATCTTGAAGAACCTACATTGGGGGAAAATAGAAACTTTTGAAGATCTTGTACCACTGAAGTGGAAATTTATACCACGAACAGCGGCATGGTGGGGAGGCTGGTGGGAGCGTCTGATTCGATCCATCAAAGCAATTTTAATAAGAATTTTAGGTCGCTTATCTGTCAATTTCGAAGAGTTGGCAACAATTTTGTGTGACGTAGAAGCTACAGTGAACAGCAGGCCACTGACTTGTGTCACTGACCAAAGTGATGAATTGTGCCTCTAACCCCCGCGATGTTTATCCAAGACATAACTGAAGAGGGAGTACCTGATCTAGACAAAATTGATTCTAGTAAACTTCAAGCAAGGTACAAAATCTGCCAGACCCTACGAAAGGAACTTCGAAGCCTTTTCAGGAAGGAGTATCTGTCTGAGCTAGTTCAGAAGGCAAATGAATTAGGACAGGCTATACAGACAGGCGACATCGTGTTGGTTGAAAGTATTAACCAAAAAAGAGTTACTTGGCCTTTAGGACGAGTGATGAAACTTTTGCCCAGCCGTGACCGATGTGCTCCTGTGGCCGAGGTTAAAACTGCTTCGGGGACTTTAATCCGTCCAGTTCGTAAACTTTATCCTCTTGAAATTTCAAGCCAAGAGGACCCTATTCTGCAAGCCGGGACTGAAGTGAGAACCAGAAATGGTAGACTGGTGAAACCTCCCAATGAAGGACAAGCTCACAGTTGAACATTTTTGTTTGATTTCAGCACTTGCAGAAATCAAAGGTGGGAGTGTGTTGAGACTTTAATTTTATTAACAGAGAGCAGCACGTTTTCTTTATTTTATTTTGAGAATATCTACTTTTTAGATGGCAACTTCTTTTTTTTTTGAAGTTATCTACCATTTCGTTGTTATAGTAGTTAAAAAATTTTGGCGTGTGATATGTGAGTTTTCTGTAAATAAAATTCATCTAAGTTATTTACGGATGAAAATGCATTTTATTTTCTGTGTTGCTGAAGTTTTTAAGTACAAAGAGTATTATTTCTTTTGAGAAGATGGAATGCATTAAAGCACAGAAGTTATTTCATTTTTGACCCAAGGTAAACATTTTTTTTCATTTTATTCTAAAGGAATGGCTGTTTTCTCGAACCGGGTGTGTTCTCAACGGTGTTGAGTAGATTTAGACACACTAACTTTCTTTTATGTTTTGGTTTAATAACACTGTTATTATAAACATACTTAGCTTATCCAGAAAGTAAGTACCGTTTGCGCATATCTCCCGCGCATCGGACAGCACGAAGGTCGCGCATGCGTAGTTACACACTTCAACTCGAGAATGAATTAGTCTAGCCATTTTGTTTGATTACGTTAACGTTTGAAGTCATTGTTTGTTAGTAATCATGTTTAAAACAATCGATCGGCCCGCCAGCTGTGAAATAACAGCCGTTATCAAGTTTTTGAATGCGAGAAATGTTCGATCTTGTCAAATTTATCGTCTCACCAAGAAAAATCATGTGCACCGTCATTTGGGACAGGGAAGGAATTTTGTTAGTGGACTGGATGGAACGAAGCACATCAATCAACTCTACAGTTAACTGTGAGACATTCTGTGAGACAGCTAACTGTGAGAAGAAGTAACGGCGCGCGATACAGAACAAAAGCCTATGACTGCTGACTTCTGGTATCGTGTTCGTGCATGATAACGAGCTACCGCCTGAGAACAATTCTGTCACCCTCCTTATAGTCCGAACCTAGCTCCATTCGACTTCCTTTTGTTTTCTCATATCAAGAAATTTCTTGCCGGCCAGCACTTTGAAAGTGATGATGAGATCAATGTAAACGTCCAGAACTTGTTCAGGTCGCAGGCGGCCGAATTCTATGAAGTGGGTATGTTTAAATTAGTACCAAGATATGACACATGCCTTAATTCGCATGGTGAATAGGTCGAAAAGTAGTTTAAGGTGTGTAAATTTTTCTGTAATAAAATACAAATGAAAATAAATTGCTAATCTTTTTTAATAAACAAATGGTACTTACTTTATGGATGAGCTAAGTAACTACGGCTTGCACCTATCCCCTTGTTTAATATGAATGCTATGTCTTGTTTTACACGGTTCCGATTTACACGATTTGTCGTGGAACGCATCTGTCGTGTAAAACGAGGGATAGGTGTACATCCTTCCATCTCCAGTCAATTGCTGTGACTTCAGAGGTTGGAAATGATACACAATATACTCTCTTCAAATGTGCCTCAGTCGCGCGTGAGGGCAAACAGGTACTATTGCTAAGAATTATACACAGTTTGACTCAAGCAAAACGTGCTTTCCGTGAAAAAATTCATTTTTCCGGTTTCCCGAGCTAGTGTAGACAGATATAAACAAAACTGCGCCGAGCTCAAAACCGTGAAAATGTATTTAAGTTTTATTTTCAAATTAAGAGCTGCTCGATTTAACACTGACGTTGCTCTGGCAGCTGTATTGGCAGAGCAATAATTGGCAGAGGAAGGTAATTCGCACAATTCTTCAAATCTGGTATTAAATTCTTCCAATAAGGATTCAAAATGTTTGGCAAACTGATAGTTGGTAGAATTTCCATCGTAATAATTTTCCATCACCATTTTTAAATTTGGAAAATGTGTTAAATTATCTTCTCCATATGCTTTCTCCAAAACGCCAATTTAGCTTTATAGTCCGACCACGGAAGCAAGGTCCCTGGAAGCTGTTACGCATGCGCGAGAATAGCTAGTCTACTTAGAAAATAGGGGAAAACGTCATATTTTCGGATGCGTTTGTTTATGAACTACGGAATGTATTTCAGACTGCTTTTTTTCCGCAATTTTAAAGTTATTTTTTAAAACTTTATTTTTGATCGAATATGTGAATAATTTCAAAATAATAAAAAGAAAGAAGCAAATCTATTTAAAAAATAGGAGTGTTATAGGAGTGGATATTTTCGGGTATGTTTGTTTAAGAACTGTGAAAGAATGTTTTCAACCAACTTTCTTTTTCAGAATTTTTCTTTTGATTGAATGTATAAATAAAAACTGAAAAACATATTTAAATGAACGTTTGAAAAATTCCATTTTTAAGTGATATATTGTAATAACATAAATATATATATAATGCAAAAAAAATAATCTATTTGATTCGCAGTTTTACAATTTGCAGAAATAATTAGGATATACAACGCAAAATTTTCAATCTTTTGTGATTAGCAATAAAAAATTTAAAATGAATTTAAGATAAAACTTTCTCATAATTTTATAAATAATCGAAGTGTGAATATGAGATACAAATATATAATTTCAGTCTTCTATGATAATTAAAAATCTAGATTTAAAAAATGCATTTTATTGTAAATTAAATTAATTTAAAAAATGGTATATTTACATTTACTGTGATATTTATAAGAGCCGCAGAAAAAATACATCAGTGATCGGAAAAAAAATAATTTTCTTTTATTTTTGTATCAAAAACTATCAAATAAAATCAATGAAAAATCTAATATTCATATGATGAAATATCCGAATCACTGTCCGTGTCTGAAATATCTATTTGCAGAGGATCAACCAAATCTTCAATCACACCATCCCTTTTTCAATACATATTTTCTAATGAAACAACATGAGAACTATTGTTGATACTATTGAACTGTTGGTACTATTTTATGGACAGCATAAAATTCATGAATTGTTCTTCGAATTACATCACAATCAAAATTATCTAAAGCTACGTTTTCGGTGGTTTTTTTTTTTTTTTGACGTTTCCTCGGAGATTCAAATTTTGGAGTTTCTTCACCCTTTGCTTCTCTGCGTATTCTTTTTACACTGGACATTGATATCCCGGTCATTTACTAGCTCTCTTTAGGGATTGCGAAAGTGGAACAATAACATTTCCTTCTAGTGCTTCTTTATCACACAATTTAATTACATTGTGTATTATACGTTTACAATCACTACGGAACGGCTTATTCCGAGCAGTTGTGTTGGGTACAGGATCCATTAATTTTAATATAATAATCAAAATAATAGACGAGGAAAAAGCAAGCAAGCGCAGTTAGTAACCGATTCTAAAGAATGTCGAGAGAATACGAGACTTTTCCCCTCCTTCCTCAGCAGCCTTACCTACAGCGTGAATAGAATCGTCTTGGCACTATGCCAACCGTGGTTTTTCGTACTGTGGTCGGACAGTAAATGCTTTTATCGTATTTGTCATGGAAGCAATATGATGATTTCTACCCTGTAGTTTCATACTAAGTTCCTCAAATTTTACAGTTACATCAGTTAGAAAGCCTAGCTCAATTAACCAAGGTTTTTTCTAATTCTAAACAAATTTTATTCCTGGATAATAGAAATTCTTTCACCTGTGGTAATAAATTTAAAAACCGCTCAAATACCTTTCCTCTACTGATCTCTCCCAATCAAGTATCTAAAATCAAACAATCAAAAATATCTAAAATCAAATTTCTAATATCAAATACCTAAAATTTACATATTTGAACGGCGGGCACTTTAAAACTGTTTCGCGGGCATCTCGTTGCCGACCCCTGCTGTAGACTGTAGAGTGCTGAGCGCACTTGAGAGTTAACGTTGTTGAGAGGTTGTGTTAGTGAGAGAGAATTATCAAGTGAATACGGTTTCAAGGTGTATAATGCAGGGGTCGGCAACCTTTTTTACTAGGAGGGCATATTTCAGAAATGCGGGAGTTCGGCAGGCACCGCTGGATGAAGAGGTGGAAGGGAGGGGGGGGAGGGTTAATATTTAAACATGAAAATATTAATGCGACATAAATTTTCAATGCATAAATTCAAATTACAATTTAATTAATAATTAAGCCAATATTTGACATTGCAAATCTGCGGCCAACTCGTTGTAATGTGGCACTTAAGTCGAATTCCCTGTTCTCAGGCAATGGCCCAAATGAGTGTCAGTGAGGCTTGATCGGTTCTTTGATTTTAAGTATTTCATGTTGGAAAACAAATATTCACAAGTATTTGTCGACGCGCAAAGAGGGTTCAATTCCAGAGCACATTTTCTCAACAATGGGAAGCTATTTCCATTCACTAGATTCTAGAATTTTTCTTCGTTATGATGTAATTTTAATTCAATGTCATTTCTTTCGCTTATAATTTCGAATTCTCAGTCCTCCGTATCGGAAATATCAAAATATGTTGCTATTTTATTAGCGACATCATCCTCTGTATTAGAGAAAATATTAATAAAAAACGTCAAGAATGCCTCCAATTCGTAAATTCTTCAAATCTGGTATTAAATTCTTCCAGTAAGGAATCAAAATGTTTGACAAACTGATAGTTGGTGGAATTTTCATCGTAATAATTTTCCATCACCATTGTTAAATTTGGGAAATGTGATAAATTATCTTTCTCCATATGCGATTTTCAGAGCGCCAAATTAGCTTTAAATACATTTATCGTACTTGTTATAGAAGCAATATGATGATTTCTACCCTGTAGTTTCAAATTTAGTTCCTTCAATTTCACAGTTAAATCAGTTAGAAATGCCTAGCTCAATTATCCAAGGTTTTCTGTCCGATTCTTAACAAATTTCATTCCAGGATAGTAGAAATTAAATCACCCGTGCCAATAAATTAAAAATCACTCAAATACCTTTCTTCTTTTGATCTCTCTCAATCAAATATCTAAACTCAAATAATCAAAAATACCTAAAATCAAATATCTAAACTCAAATACCAAAAATTTAGATATTTGAACGGCGGGCACTTTAAAATTGTTTCGCGGGCATCAAGGTGCCCGCGGGCACCACGTTTCCGACTACTGGTATAATGTATATATCTGTACATATTTTATATATAATTAAATGATCCATATTAGAAAGAAATATAATAAGAATATAAGAATATAAATCAATAATATAAGAAAATGATCAATATTAGAGAGTATGCATTACTATAGAGAAGAATGTCAATTTATTTCAAATCAAGAACCACCGATAGAGGAATTGACTATGAGATTTCCATACTCCTCACTACTTAACAACGATGTTGGGCTCAAGAACAATACCCATTTGTTCTGTCTAGATCTTCATGATCTAAAATGCTTGTCAAATTTCAGATTAGTAAAAAAACCCCTATTCATGTTAACATTTTTTGAAGTTTTTTTCCCTCTAATGTGGAGGCACTTTGTAAGGGGGCATTCGAATTTTGTTATTCACCGCTGGTTTGCTGGCCCACTTTATTATGGGAGCACCATTTAGGTAAGCCAGCATTGCTACCTATGAGGGGGACGACACGGAAACGACCAAGCCTTATTCGGGATTTGAAACTGAGCTCACTTTGTGGCAGCTCAAGACGCTAACCACTATAGAATGTGGGTGGCAATTTTTTTATGTATATAAAATATTGCAGTATAGAAATACGTTAAAAATATTTGACAAAATTCAGTCCGTGAAACGCAGAGAACGATGGCCGACTGGCTAGGAGGCTGATGGTATTCGATATCGGGGTGTGTGTATTCGAGCACCGTTGTTGGCATAAATGTCTGAAGACGTTTGAAGACGGGTTTAAACTTTTGGTCCCCGTCTAAATTATCCGTTGTGTTGTCAAAATAAAGAAGGATAGTAACACTCCAAAACCAACTGACCGTGATAAGCAAAAAGAAACAAAGTTATAAAAAAAAGATACTTTAGGATTTTCTGTTATCATTCGTTATTTTATTACTCTAGAAATTTTAAAATGAAAAATAAAATAAAGGTACTGTATTTTACGACGGGGGATTTTCCCATCATTATTTTTCTAATCATACTTTAAAGTCCTGTTTTCTGCATTTTTAAAAAAATTCTTTAAATGCAATGCGCGTATTTTTCAGAGATCGTTTTAATTTTTTTTTTAAATCGAAGTTTTCTCAAAAGACTACTTTAATTTTAGAGCGATTGACATACATAACTTAATGGCCTGAAAATATTTAACTAGGAAAAATTGAAATACGTTTTCTTAATATACACATTTACCGCTTTTAAACAAAAATCAGAATCCATAAAAAATATATTTGAGCTACTTTGTGATTAGGGGAAAAAAAGGAGAGAAATTCCCTATACTTTGACAATGAGTTTGAATATATGCGATGTCAAATGATGCTTTACCGTTATCCAGAAATATTTTAGAATACATAAATTCATCACTGATAATATCAAAATGTTTAATAATAAGAATAATCATTTAATTATATCAGCATTATTGAAACAAAATTCATTAGAATTTTCCTTTCTGTCATACCAGATACAAAGAAATCAATTTTTTTACGTATTTCGAATTCTCAACGCAACCAAATAAAGCTAAAGTGATCGGGAATTTATTTTAATTATACTACACAGTTTATTTTAATTGTACTTCACAGCTTATTTTAATCATACTATACTATACAGTTCATCTAACTACCTAATAGATAAGATACTCAAATTTCATTCCCCAGAAGTTGCGGGCATGTATGTTTTTCGATACTTTTCTCGGGGTTCTAAAGAAACCGTGTTTTGAGAAAATAATTGAAAATTCTCTACCATATCTTTATCAATTGGATTCTTCGGCTTGCGCCCATAGAAATTTTATTGAATGGGGAGATATAGTTAATTAAAGCGGGCAAGATTAATGAAGGGCGAAATGAAAGGGTCATTCGTAAAGCCATCGGAAGTATCAAAAATGCTTCTTTGAGCTCGGCCCCCCACAATGACTAATTGATTTTCGTTGATGAATATTCTTCAAGAAATCGACCGTCTTTACTTCATTTGAATGATTAAGTCCTTCGGTCGTGACTCGGATTCGTTTGTAATTAGTCGATGTCTTCACATATAACTATTTTTCACTCTGGTTATGGATTTAATCAGGCTGGTACTGCTGCTGGGGGAAAAATTGGTTAGGTGCGGTTATCTGAAAGCAAATAGAATAATAGCGGGGAAATGGCAATTGCATAGACAATGACAAGTGCAGGCGCTTGAGAAGTTTATTTTGATACAAGATTTAGTCTGTCTTCGAATGAAAGCGTGAAAAAAGATGGCTGTTAAATGATCAGATGCTGACTGACCTGTTTATGGATGGAGTTTCATTTAAGTAAGGACCATTTTTGGTATTTTTTTCAAAATTCAAAATTCAATTAAAAATGGGTGACTCCTTTATTTGCAAACGTGTTTATATCAGTCTTTGATTTTCATCGGAGATTTCTGAAAATTATTTTGATTTCACTTCCTAGCTACATTTTATGACATATGACTAAAAATAAATAAATAAATAAAATAAAATTTTTAGATTGAAATAATATTTTTTCTCGGGAAAGTTAGTAAAAAATTAGTAAGAAATCTACGATCAAAGTAAAAAAGTAACAATTTTAGACTATTATGATATTTTGCAAATTAGATAATCATGTCACTTCGTCTATGGCCCACAGTAATCTCGCGATTGTAGCCTTGGTATTCGAAATTCTATAACTGTTCTGTAGCTCTAACGAATGACGAAAATACCTTATATCTCACAACACTGAGTTTTTATAGACACATATGCCATCTTATAAAATGACTTTATTGCTGACTTTAAAAAAAATCGTAGAAATCCTTAGTTTTTAAAAAAAGGTATCTTAAATCTTTTAACCTTTGAAAAACTCTTAAAGCTTTTAGATTGAAAATACTTTTCAACTCGAAAAATTTAAAGGATTTAGACGCTTTGAAATTGACACTTTTGTGGAAGGAAAGTCTGAGAGAAACAAATTTGGTGATATTTTGTATCATAGAAGTTTATGAGGACCATAACTTCCATCTAGGCTATAGCTAATTTCCATTAACTATAGCTAACAATGTACAGATGCTAAGAATTGATTACCGATCTCTAATCGTATTTTGAAAATCTAACATAAAGTCTTTATCTTCCTTCTGAAGTTATGGAAGAAAAGCAATTTCTTTGTTGTCCTTCAACAGATTCCCAGAAAAGAAAATTCTAGATCCTTCCCCTCCCTTCATCCCCAAACAAAGGAAAGTTTCGGTTTTGCAACTTTGAAGACTGAAGACGTGTCTGAACAAGTGTGACCTGTGGCTGAAGACAAGTGTCACTTCATCGCATATTCCATACATAATGCAATGCAAAGAAAGAGTGTCTGGTAACATGTTTTACCTAAATGTGTTTAAAAATGAAGATTGCTTGATCACGATTTCCTCATATTTCGTAACTGTAAGTTTTCTTACCTTTTGCACCGTAAACCTAATGTCGCAATGTAGTGTCACAATGTAGTGTGTTAAATTTTATCTGAAATTTTTTTCTTACATATCGCTCACTCCTTTCAACAAAGTCATATCTAAAAATAAAACGTGATTTTTCAGGAGAGTGATTTTAAAGTTTAAAAGTAGAATAGAATGTATTGAAAATCAATTTTAATTCTGCTCTCTAGCGGCTAAATATTGAAAGGTGAGATATGACGATCTTGCAGGGATATACTACTTTTTCAGGGCATTCTAAAAACAGGCATAACTAAAAATCGCCGATTTTTGAGGTATAACGTTGTTGAGAGGAGTGAGCGATATGTGATTAACCAAGTTATTTGGAAGCTAATTGTTGGAAAGGATTTCTGTTAGGTTATTTGCAATGATGACTAGCAGAGTTGTTTACATCAAGCTTTATTTACAGCAGCATCTATATACATTAAGTAAAAGAATTAAAACGAGGAGCGCCTACTGAAAAAGCTCCTAATGTAAACACATCCGCACACCAGAGAGAAAAGAGGCGAAGTGCAGACATTAGTCCGCCAACCTTGGCGGAGGTTGAGCACTGGCGCAGCCTTTGGCGACGAACGGGGAATGATCCTTGAATATCTCAACAATTTCATCCAAAGTAACACCTGAATTATTCCTATTAAATTTTTTTCTCCTAGGGAATGGGTATGACCCCTACCCTCTGGTTCTTCCACTGGATTGATCTATAGCAGTGGTTTCTAACCCGTAGAAGTCTGCGGACCACTAAGCCAGAAATAGAGCCATAAGTGTAGCTAGCCCCCCCCCTCCCACCTCCACCCCCAATTTGAGGCGGGGAGGAACCTTCCGAGGGTATAGAATATCCCCCAGGCAAAAGGGATATAGGATTAACGTACACACATTCTAACGTATCATATTCTAATAATAAAATAAGTATGTTAAACTTTTAAGAAAATTTAATTCAACACCTGATAGTCATCGGGTATGTTCGGCCCATCTAGTTCAATGAACATTGCTTTCAAAATCCTTATTTATTTGGCAACTTTTTTATGTGGTGCCGGACCATTCCCGAGGCTCTCGCAGACCACCGGTTGGGAACCACTGATCTATAGGGTAGATCAGGATGCACAAGCAAAATATATTAGTAGCATCCTCTAGAGATGCCTTTGAATTTGAGACATATATTTGGAGTAAAAAACAAAAACAAAAAACAGATAGAGCGTACTGATACAAAGTACTTCAAATTTGTTGCAAGAGTTTTGCCGTAAATGACTCTCTATTTTACTGTTGATCTCGATTTTGTCGAGTTTCATGAATTTCAAAGTAATGCGATGAGTACGGAAAACATTTAATTAATCTTTGTAATGTAATACGATGATTAATATTTCTGAAATAAATTTTTAGTGCTGATCTCATTAAGATATATAAAGATTTTCTGTAATTTTCCCCGAATACAGGTTTATTAATATAAAATTTTGCAAGAATAGCAGTTATTCCTTTCCTTTTCAAAAAGCCCCATTGGATTATTTTCAAGCGAAACACGAATGTTTCTAAACTCTTCAGTCAAAATTTTTTACATTTCGTATTAATTAACTAATTTTATATTATTATATGAATATATTTTCCTAGCCTGTACAGTTAAGAGTTAAGTGTTTGCAAATTATAAAGTTACTGTTAAACGGTGACTGCGCCAACAATACGTGCGGCGAACATTTCTGTATTCCAACTTAATACATACTCTCATAATGTAATAAATCATGACACATGGTGTAATAAATTTAAATTCTCTGACCTCCAACGTTGTAAATTCAAAATGTAGTCCTCATAATTTATAATTTGCATGTTGTTATTCTCTAGACAGGAGGCAGGAAGCCTCGACACTAGTCATAGCACGTGGGGAATTCACGATGAGAGCATGACAAATTTCAGTTTATCCCATTTTCATATAGTACGCAGTGGTGATGTTCTGCTATATTGTTAAATGAGAACAACACATGCGAGTTTATGATTCCGAGGAATTTTAAAGGGGTTAAACATACAAAATATGCTTTCTGAAAAATGCGTGTGTCATATCATTTGCAATGCAGTAAACATCTTTACTCTCACGGATTAAGAAGCTTAGAGTGGGACGTATTGCCATATTTTAAGTTGCTAATGAGCGTGAGGTGGGAAATTAATTTTGAAGGTGAAGAAACAAGCGCGGGTTGCATTAAAAATAAAACTTTGATTCTATTTAAATTTTATGCGAAATATGTTAACAAACAGACTGGTTACAAAAAAATGAATGCTAAATACATTGCTTCAACTATATTTTATTTATCAAGGTTCGCACAAGTCGGGGAATATCTGGAGAGTTTAAATAAATCACAGATTTGAAAATTTAGATAAAAAAAAATCCCGAAAATTCCAAAACTCTAAACAACTTGAATATAAAATATAAATCGAATAATGTATTTATTGCGACAAATTAAAAAACTTAATCTTCAAACGTTCTTACATTTAGCAGCAAGAAAAGTCAGAGAATTTTGCATAAATAGTTTAAAAAAATCAGAAAATAATTTATTTTAAAAGTAGTTTCTCTCTCTCTCTCCCCGCAAACAAACACACACACACACACACACACACACACACACACACACATATATATATATATATACACACACTCTTGGACAAAAAAATTAGCGCACCAAGAAATAATTGCGGTATCGTAACGAAACTTGCAATGAAGGTACATGTCGGGGAGATATGCAAATGATTAGAAATGCAGCATGATTGCGCATTACGTATAGCCGGTAGAGGGCGTTGAACATCGTACTCTGTGGAGTATAAAACAGGTAACCAAAGCTTGTTTGAGTTTGCTGAATCATTTACAAAGGAAGAGCTGAGACAGACATGCCATTACGCCGTGTTCGAAGACAATATAAGCAGTTGTCGCAGTTTGAGAGGGGGAGAATCGTCGGGATGATGGAAGCTGGGTGGTCAGCTAGGCGAGTAGCTCGTCAATTAGGCCGCTCTGATCGTGTTGTGAGGAGGTGTTGGGACCAGTGGACCCGAGAGATGTCATGTACACGAAGACCAGGCTCAGGACGCCCTCGACAGACCAGTCGTCGAGAAGACCGCCACATCGTAAGAAATGCACGCGTACAGCCAACTGCTTCATCGGCCGCCATCCAGGCACAGGTAGCACCTTCACTAGGGGCCTCTGTGTCTTCTCGAACCATACGAAGGCGCCTGGCTGAAGGACAGTTGGTATCGCGGCGCCCATTACGTGTGCTGCCCTTGACGCCCACCCATCGACGCCTCCGTTTGGAGTTTTGCCGCGCACGAGGAAACTGGACTGCAGCGGAATGGAACCAGGTCGTCTTTAGCGACGAATCCAGATTCAATCTCGGCAGTGATGACAATCGTGTTCGTGTATGGAGAGCCCGTGGTGAACGATTCAATCCTGCCTTTGCTGTACAGCGACACATCGCTCCCACAGCTGGTGTGATGGTATGGGGTGCCATTGCCTACAATACACGGTCACCCCTAGTATTGTTCCGTGGCACCATGACAGCCCAGCGGTATGTTCATGAAATCCTGCAACCACATGTGTTGCCACTCATGCAACGGCTCCCAGGAGCCATTTTTCAACAAGACAATGCTCGGCCTCATACGGCAAGGGTGTCACAAGACTCTCCGCGCTGTTACTACCCTTCCTTGGCCTGCCCGATCCCTAGATTTGTCTCCAATCGAGCATATCTGGGATCATTTGGGACGACGAGTTGGGCATCCCACGAGTTTGAACGAACTAGAGGCAAGGTTACAGCAAATATGGAACGAAATGTCTCAAGACATCATACAGAATTTGTATGACTCAATGCCCGATCGTATCGCATCGTGCATTCGCGCTAGAGGGTGTCCAACGGAGTATTAACTCCTCCGTTCTTTTGCTTTTTTCTCTGAAATAAATTATCCTTTTTCTTTAATTTTCTTATCATTTACTTATATCAAAGTAGTCATTACGTATGTAAAATTTCGTTTCATTTTGACGACTCCTTCTTGGTGCACTAATTTTTTTGTCCATGAGTGTATATATATATATATAAGAATAAGATGAAAGAGAAAGCCAGTAATAGCTCTAAAGCTACTTGCAGCCAGGAACAAATAACATGAAAAGAAAAGTATGAATAAGGTTTTTGACAGCATTTCTCCATCAGCGGTGTCAATGCTGTCTAAAAACCAATGGATTGTTTCCGATGAGTATGATCTATACAATAAACACACTCAGACCCCCCTTACAATCCATGAATAACAGAAGAATTGATTAATAATTGAATTAAGATTGAATAAAAGCACTTAACCAAAGAACACCAAGCCTGGTTCTTAGCAAGGGATAAAAAAGATGACCTGTCGCCCGGCCGTGCATCACAAACGTTTTGAAAAATCCATTCCCGCAAATCTTCCACCTCGGACACAGAAAACACAACAGGTTATCACAATTACATATTTATTTAGTTCGCCGGCCTCTCCGCCGGGATGTTCTTAGCAAGGGAATATTACAGAAGTTTTTTTTCTCGAGCTGCAGAAACCTTTATCACATTCACTCCATCACGTGACAGTAGGGTGTGACTTAATAGATGATTGGTTAAAAGTTATTGTTTTTGCACTGAACAGAGTTAATCAGGTAACCACGCCGCAGGTAGGATTTCGTTAATTTGGCAGCCATCTTGAATAAAATCGCCTGGGGCTGGAAAAGACTGTTATTACGGGGTTTTTATAAGTTTTAATGGGAAGAAATTACTGGGATTTGGAACTATATTTTGTGATTTAAAACGAATGTCCAAGGGAAATTGAATAATTTAAGAGTTTAAAAAAAGGGGTATGTAATTTTGAATGTTATAGAATACTAAATTGAAGAATTAATAGTTTTTTAATGTTAAAGAGTATTAAATTGAAAAATTACTAGCTTTTTAATGTTATATATATATATATATATATATATATATATATATATATATATATATATATATATATATATATATATATATATATATTTATATATATACAGACACACACACACATATTCGTTTCAATAGGCTCCTAGATTTGGTAACTAAACATAATTACATAGTTCATAATAATAGTATATACTTACAGACCAAAGGTGTACCACAAGGTGGAAATGAATTTATACTTACATTATTTTGAAATTAATAATATAGATAATTGCAATTACAATATATTTAGGTATATAGATGATATAATAATAATTAATAAAAATAATAATCCTATAGACTTAAATTTTTACCCTCCTAATCTGGAACTAATTAAAAGTAGCCAAGATAATATTAATGTAAACTTTTTAGATATTAACATTAATTTAAATTCTCAAAGCAAATTTACTTTTGACTTATACGACAAAAGATTTGATTATGATTTTAATATTGTTAAATTTCAAAATTACCTAACCTGTTTACATAAATCTGTTTTTAATAACATTATTGTAAATCAGTTAGTTCGTATAAATAGGCTATGTTCTAAAGACAATAGGAATAAGCATATTTTAGACTTGATAGCTGTGTTAACACGTAATTATTACCCCGACAGTCTATCCAAACACATAATTGGTTCTTTTAGTTTTAATGAATAGTTTGTTTTGTTGCAATTAACAAGTAAATCATAATAATAAGTAAAACTAGAAAAAATAGCTACTAAAAATAAAAAAATAAAAAAATAAAATTAAAAACTAAAGTAAAAATAAAAATAAGATAAATAACTCTTAAATAAAAATAAAAAAACTAAATTAATAAAGGATTAATAGTCCTAAAACACAGTATCCATAGTAAGTCAGTTTCTGTGTTTCCATAATCTCCATGGTTGCAAGTTTTGTGACGTTAGTCATCTTGCGGTTACTTATTCTTAACTTCCACTCTGTCTAGCGCCAGTCTTGGTGTTATATGGTTAGTAACTCTTAATTCAATTCTACTGTTTTTTATGGACTGTATGGTGTCTTAGTATGTTTTTTGTATAGATCATACTTTATATGGTTCTGTTTCTTATGTACCCTGTGAATCCTCTAACGGTCCAGGCACACTATAGAGTAATAGGCATAAATATAAATAATTCCTTTATTTTCTACGTAGAGGTAGACTAACATAGACCGACTTGGGACTTCAAATAATAACACAACAGTACCGCAATTTGCGGTACTAAGAAACTGTACTTTAAAGTCGTAATGAACCCTTTCAGGCAGAATATACGTTCACTAGCAATACCCGTAACCATCGGGCTCTGAACTAACTATGGAAATCGTGCAGCCACCTAGGCTAAATACTAATACGTGCTCTATCAGTTAAATACCGTTATCACCTTCAATCTAACTTTTCTCGACTCTTTCGTATCTGTACTAATAGCGTAACGTACTACCGTACAAATCTTCACTCCCTTCTTGGGCTCTTGCCAACTCAGCGTGTGTCACTTAAATAGACCAGACACCTGCTCCGAACTCACTTCGACTGGCCTGCACTGCGGAGCTACCAGAAATTTGAATCTGAGCAACACGCGAACCCTACAACTTATCTGAAACAGTCCATTAGGTTTTCAGACAGTATTGACACCACTGATGATTAGATATTGTCTAAAACCTCTTTCAATCTTATCTTTTCATGTTTTTGGTTCCTGGCTGTAGTAGCTTTAGTGCTCATACTGGTTTTTCTCTTTCAACTATATATATATATATATATATATTCACGTCTATTACTCAGTGTTCAATTCCTCAGAGACAAACAAGTCTTTTAAAAGGTTTGTTGGTTGGTAATTATATTTTGCTACACTGGGGTAAACAGACTTGTTTATCGAATACTTATAGAAAAAAAATGTAACTGAGAAGGCTTGTCATTCAAGGTCTGTTCAGCAATTTGTGCGCTAGATATTATGAAAGCAATGAACAAGCTGAGGAAAAAATTATAAAAAATGCAAAAATGCAGAGTGCGGTAGACGCGCTTCGGGGTCTATGCAACTTATGTCGTTTTTGATCGAAAAGCAATCCATCGATGGGTTTCAAACGTGAGAGCAAGTGGATCTTCATTACCAATTAAACCAAGTGGTCGTCCTCGGAACATTAGAACACCTGAAAATGTGCAACGAGTCCGTAAGCCCGCTATTCGCGGGGATGTTGCCGCCTCAAGAATTGATCAACACAGTGATGAAACACTGTAGATAAAGGCTTCGGCAGTGCACCACAATTGACGGGCGTCACCTGAGTGATGTTATTTTCAAAACCCAGTGGAAAAAAAATACTAGATTATAAGTACTTTTCGAAAATATAAAGTTTATCTCTAAATAGTTTCGTTTGGTTTTTATTACCCTTTGCGTCGCTGTGTTTGGGGATGCGTTCGATGGTTCAGTGGTTTTAGTTCTTTGTTCTTGTCAATAAATCACCTACACAGAGGCTGTTCACACATTTTTTAGACGATGTATATTGTATTCACAAAACTAAATTACATAAAATTTTTGTGTTTTAAATGTTCTATTTGACATCCCTTATTCTGAACTATCTTTCGACACCGCAATTTCCAGGATAATAATGCCTTTTGAAGTGTCAGAAGAGGTATTCTACCCCATTCCTCCTGAACAGCTTTCCAGAGTCCTGTAAGGGTTTTGGGACGACGTTTGGATAATGCAGATTTTAAAAGTCCGAAAGCACAAAAATCCATAGGTGATACATCGGGAGATTTAGTAGGGATATCAGTGAAGGGTATGGCCTTGATACCAGTTTTTTGTTCCATTTCTTTTAGGAAATTTACAGTGGATTTTGATGTGTGACTGCTAGCTTTGTCCTGATGGAGTCTCAAATATTGATGGCACTGTGGGTAAAGCGATGGTATTTCATTCAGAAAAATTGGCGATAAAATATGTTCCTGATAGTATTTGGAGTTAATCTTGACATTTTTTCCCACTCTCTTTATTTTTAACCTGCCATTATAAGAAAAACCAGCAACAATCACGAATCCCTTAGAAAAACTTTCTTTCGATTCTTTGAACCATGTACTTAAATTTTTTTCTCCCCTTTTATGATAATAAATGGCTATCTTTTTGTTGCAATCATTTAAATACACCCATGATTCATCTATTGTGACAATTGTTTTCCATTTTTCTTTGGATAAGTGTTTCTCATATAGAATTCTGCAGCGTGTCCTGCGTTCAGCGATATGATTTGGAAGAAGACGATGCACATTGCGTTTTTTCGCTTTCTTAAGATTTAAATCAACGTTTATCATTTTGTTTACAGTGGACACCGAGAATTTTAATGATTTTGCAACTGTCCTTTGACAAGGGGGATTTTCTTTTAACATTAAACAACGTACCTTTGCAATAGTCGAAGATGTCCGTTTTTTCCTTGGATACTTGTTTGGAATTTTTGTCCCACTTGAGGCTCCAATTTGACGTTTGTTTCCTTTCTTGTTGACGATATTACCTATCGACGCTTTAGATATCACAAAACCATGACTCTCACATCGTTTTTGGATAACGGAGTATGCATATTTCTCTTCGGAAAGAGCATAAATGTAGCCTTCGAACCACTGCTTTGTTAAAAACGTCATTTTGAATAAAAACAAAACTTTCAAGCCGCAGACGATAATTTTGACTTTTAAAAACATAGTACAATTGCAATTATTTATTTTGCAGCAAATGATTTTTTATTCCCGCTTACCAAAATCGTCTAAAAAATGTGCGAACAGCCTCTGTAGTACACATAAAGGATTCATCACGGGTTCGCATAACTTGCTTTAATTTGCAGAATATTTACTCGGGCTATGGAATACGTGCATTGAGTACAGAGGGGGAGCTAAGCCTTGCTCACCGTATTTCGCTTAGAATCGTTTCTTGATTTGAATGTCCAGGCGAGGTTAAAAACTATAGAATAGCAGCGCCATCTAGCATAGCACTAATTGATTCATATGAATTTCCCACACCCTGTACGAGTACGACTCATTGCTTGCACACACACACACAAAAGACAAAAAGACAAACAAACAAACAAACAAACAAACAAAACAAGAACTATAAATTTCCTCTCTGATAGACGGAAACGACTGCTTATGCTTTCCTAAAACACACGATTTTTGTAAACTGTCGCAACTCCTTCACGGACATGTTTTATTTTTGCGAACTTTGCGGTTAAAAGCTTGCTCAAGAAATTTTTTTGTTTTATTTTTTTGTTTTTGTTTTTAAACTTAATCCTTCCATGTAAATGAAAAGTTTAAAACATAATGTACTTATTTTAAAAGCTTTCTGAACCGAACATTTTATTGTATCGCTACTTTTTGAACTCTAAGGTTTCGTAACTTTGCGACGAAGACAGACCAGCGAAAGAGAGAGAGAGTGACGAGAAAAGAATTCGGTTCCACTGACGAAACATCTTCTGACATTCAAAGAGCGACCCGAAGAAAGGCCCAAAAAAAAATGAGAAAGAAAAAAAAAGGGAGTGAGGTGGGAGAGAGATGTTAGAAACGGAGTAAGGAATGTCTGCACTTAAGTGCATCTCATGTTAAAGAGCGACAAATGGCTTTCCGTTTATTTTTATTTTCCTTCTCTCAGTTATTTGTTGCTAGTGGAGTGAGTGAGAGAGTGTGTTAAGCATCGGCACGCTCGTAATTACCATCTTTTAAGTCCCCTCTTTCAATGACGCAGAATTTAAATATTCGCTGTGTACTGAGATTGAAGGGGTGAAAAAAAAAAGGTTTAGAGGAACATGTTTCTCTCAGCAGAGCGAAAAAATTTGGAGGTGAAATTGTTTACGCTAATTGAGTATTTGACGGTGTCACTGCATGAGATGAAAATTTAATCAAAGGCTATGAGTAAATTATGAATGAAATATTTGTAATAACGAATCAGTTTTTTTTTCATCGATTTTTTGCGAGTTTTGGATTTATTAAATTTCGGTTTAAAAATGAAAGAGGGAAAAGACACCTATTGACGTAACTTTCTGAAATGAGAATTTCCGCCCCTCGGACGCTGTTGAAATATGGGTGCAATTCAACACTACATGAGTGATACTTCGAAAACTTAAATTTATTTTATTTCATCATATAGGTCTGTCTTTGGAAATTTGAGAAACCAGTCTTAAGAACTATTTATCACAGTGTTTATATTTCTGATACCGAAGTGTTTATATTTCTGTTGTTTTATTTTCCAATAATATATCATAGTCCATAATCAGTATGAAATTTCTACTGTACTCGAAAATTCTACTGTACGAAAATTCTACTGAGAATTCTACTGTACTCTATGTGTATTTTTGCCCGTTGTTGGGTTCTTACTAGAATTTTTTTTTAGCAATTTTTAGGAGACTATTTGTTAGGGATAAATCAGTTGAATTTACTGACTTAGTAAAGTCTTAGCGGCTGGAAACCTTACGCTTCCATTTGGAATTACGACAGTGAAAACAACTCCTAACAATAAGCAAACAGTTTAATCAGCTTTAAAAGGGGATGGGGCCTCGGAGTTGAACTCATCACTGAACAATTCCGAACTGCGAATAATAAATTTTGAACTACTAAATTTCTAAATGCAACTTGCGTGGGAATTCTGAGTGAATCAACAGTCGGCATTGCCCCTTCGTTTCTATTTTTAGTTATCTTAATATGTCCTACAAACAACTCTCGGACATAGTCCTCTACATACACACTTATAATAGCCAAAATGCAGTGAGTTTCTTAACGGCATGACAATACGGGTTTGATTCCTGATCTGAGGTTTGATCTCCTAATACACTTGACTAACTAGCTCTGTTAGTTTTTAGGTAGGTTTTACGCAATACCGTACGAGCATTAACAAAATTTCCCCTGCTACTTGGGAAGTATGCTGAGGTCTGCCTTACTGTTCTTCTCATTCTAACCCAGTAAAACAATGCAAGCGAAATAACTTCATCCTTTAAATTCACAAACATCTGGTTTATTATGAGCCTATGTACGATTTCTTACATGAAGCAGTAGCGAGCTTCGAAATCATCAATGTTTTGTTCGACCGTCTATCTCGTCTACGTTCGTTGAAGCTATCTCCTCTATCGGCTCTCTTGGTAGGCTCTCCAGGCCAGCAATTCTCAACCTTATTTAGCTCTCGGACCGCTAAAATTTGTGAAAAAATTTCGCGTATCAGTATTTAAAAAAAAAATTTAAAAAATTCAGGTAGTCTCTTCTAACGAAACTACCGCGGGTTATTAACGTAAGATTACTTATCGTTGCTTACCTCTTTTGCATTTATAGATGTATGTGTTATGTATATATGTATCTATAACGAGAAATTTCGTTATAGTCCTTGTGTTTCAATTTTTAACGTTAAATGCTACTTAAAGAAATTAAGAATAAGTTATTTGCCAAGTTTCCGAATTGTAATTTGGTTGCTTAAGTTATTAGCGAGTTTGTCTTGAAGAATTGAATGGTTCAATTTTTACTGGTTCCCCAATACTTGGGAGGTCTCGGAATCTTATCGCTAAGCCATTTTTGATGTTCTGGGAACAATCTATTTAAAATCGTCACATCTGCTCTTCTGCATAGGAATATAGCCTATTAAAATCTGTTCGTTTCTCGAAACGCTGCCCCGTGGTCAAGTAAAATTGGATTTCTTTGTATGACTTCTTTGCAAAAAGATCAGATATATCTATTCCCGTTCTCTCCTTTGGGGGTACTTTAATTGCACCGCAAATTGCTGTCGCTAACAATTACGGCAGAGGGTCTGTCTCCAATTTTCTCAGATAACAACTTTCGGCGGGTGTTTGAGTCAGCCACGTGGGAAAATCTCGCCTGGCTCTCCTCTGTCTAAACTTCATCCAATTAAAATTTGGCGCATTCCTACGTCATCCCTCGCTTGACCAATGAGGTTTGTGCTCGCCGCTTCCTTCGCCTGCTTGGCGCAAGTTTTCCTTCATTTTTGGCGATGAATCGCCCTTCCTAGTCTAACAGGTTTTTGTACGACTCGGGCTGAGTTTATTTCGCCGTTCCTGTAGGCTTCCTCTAGGGTATTTCCCTATTCTCGCTTCGCTTGGCGGTAATTTTAAAATTATTGTAACCCTCGCTCTCCTTGTTTGCCACTTCTGTCCAGCGATGAAAAAATATATCAGTGAGCCATATTTTCCTAAGAGAGAAGTTTTTTTTCTTTAAATTGTATACGTTTAAGTACCTCTTCAGTTCTTGGCCCTGGCCTCGACTGTATCGGGGGGATATTTTTATCATACCATTTGCTGTATTACTTTACACCTGTACGGTCATCGAATTTATAAGCTCATGTAAGCTTCGAACTCATCTTTTACTGTGTATATAGTACTTCACTTGTAATGAAGACCGGCTCCATGTTTGCTGACACAGAATGAATAATTTTTTTATTTAAAAAAGAAGCCTTGGCAGATTATTTAGTTCACCAGCAGCTTTCAGCTTTATTTAAGATGTTGACGGTGATGTTCCTGTGGATATTCTTGGTCAACGCACTCCACTATTAAGCAGGTATCGACTCGGCCATACGTAATTGTTTCATTTCTACTGAAGTACAGAGGAATCATCTTCTAGCACCTTTGATTTTTACTGGAAGACGCTTATGCTTTCAACTGTCCCGAACCAGAATTCAGTTTGCCGAATACCTCTTTCCAGCCTTCTGAACTGTCCGTCGCCTTCTTCCGTGGGCTGAACATTGCTCGTGCTACAGTCAACCTTATATAGAGAGGTGCCGGTTCAACATCAACAGAGACTCTTACAGGTTTTACATTACAGATAGCACCCAATAATTCCTCACTACAGATGGTGCTACAGAAAAGTCACTTTCAAAGTCATCTAGCTGGTAACTAAGTTTCCAATTTATTATGTTATATTTATGTGATTAATTTTTTTTTGATATTTGATATTTTATGCAAGCACAAATTTTTTTTCTTATATATATATTTTTTTTTTATTGTGTCATACCTACATATCGCAATATTTGAATATACCAATTTTTTTAGTGCTAAGTTAAATGTGTTAGTGTGTAGTATTATAATTTCTTTCTCGTCATTCTTAAATATTTTATTTTACTGTGTCAATTGCTAAGAGTTATCGTATATTCAATCATGTCTACTAAGACCAGTTTTCAATATACTCTTACACCATTTGATGGTGATGCTGATCTGCTCGAATTTTTTTTCGAACAACTAATTAATATAAAAGAACTGAACAAGTATTCGGAGCAACAAGCCCTCACTTTCTTGAAATCCAAACTCATTGGCAATGCCCTCTAGTTTTTCATTAGTTCAGCGGATGCTAAAAATTGCACTACAATTGATCAAATGAAACAAGTTTTTAGTGATTTCTTCCAACCGGCCAACACTCATTCCTTACGTGTGGCTGTTAATAATATAAAACTCATGCCAGGTGAAACGATAAAGAATTTAGCGCATCGCTTAGATAATTTAGTTAGGAAGGTGCATCCTTCAATAAAAGAAAAGACCCAATTGGATTCAATAAAATATAATCACTTACTCAATGCCCTACCTGCCAGCCATAAACTAAAAATTTTAGAGAGTGGTCTGGATTCTTTTGATGAAGCAGTTAAGAAAGCCCAGCTATTGCAGGACATTCAGATTCAGTCTGAAGTCCTAACCCCTTCTACATCTTCTCAGCCATCATATGCTGAATTAATCGCTGAGGTTAATGCTCTAAAATCACAAGTGATTGATATGAAAAATCCCACTACTCTTGCGAATGAACCTTCTACTGCTAATGTCAATGCTAACAATAGGAATTTTAGGTCAAATAGACCAGCCCCTCACAGACCACACTCTAAGAATTTTAGAACCAATCCTTTGAGGAGAAATACACTGCTGGCCACCCAAATTGCAACACCAAGAAAGACAAGAGATATCACAACAAAATTTATTTTGTAGATAACATGTTGACCAAGTATCAAGTGATTAAATTTATAGACTTCTGTGAAGTGTGGTTCCTGCCAAAATCAGTAGCCAGAGTAGCCGCCATTGTTGGAGATCACCGCTGCCACACGCCTCGGCATTGATTCAAACAGACTTTGGATAAGTTCTTGGGGTACAGCAGACCAAGCAGCTTCCACACGTTGCCAAAGTTGATCTGCTGTGGCAGCAGGGGATGGAATCTGGGTCAATCGTAGAGCAACCATGGACCACATGTTTTCTATCGGCGAAAGATCCGGAGAGCGAGGCGGCCAGGGAAGCAATTCAATCTGGCGATTGACGAAGAACAGTTGGACAACGCGTGCCACGTGTGGTCGCGCATTATCCTGTTGAAATATGGCTGTGGGCAAGCCCTGAAGGTAAGGAAGGACAACTGGCTCCAACACCTCGGAGATGTAGCGCTGGCTGTTTAAAGTACCGGCAATGCGTACTAGAGGTGTGCGAGAGTGATATCCAATACCACCCCATACCATAATACCCGGTGCAGGACCAGTGTGGCGGTGCATAACGCAACTCTTCAGCATCCTCTCTTCACGGTGTCTCCAGACTCGAATGCGACCATCGTGGTGTTGCAGACAGAAGCGTGACTCGTCAGTAAAGACAATTTCATTCCATTCTGCCGTCCACATCCTTCTGTCATTGCACCACTGGCGACGGAGACGTCTGTGGTTCTGCGTGAAGGGTAGACAAAGCAATGGACGTCTTGCGGACAGACCACTCTGCTGTAAACGGCGTCGAATGGTACGCACAGACATTGGATGATACGTTACAGACTGCATGTGCTGTGCTATGGTTCGTGATGTGACTGAGCGATCCGTCACTGCCATGCGCACAATTTGCCTGTCATCACGTGAAGTGGTGCGCTGAGGTGGATGCGATCGAACACGCCGGTCCGTCGTACCCTCCTGCATCCAACGACCACATATTCGCAGTACAGTTGTTTGGTTTCGTCCAACACGTCTACCGATTTCCCTGAAAGATAATCCACAATCTCGGCAGGCCACTATCCTTCCTCTGTCGAACTCGGATACTTCATAAAAAGACGTTCGCTGTTTTCGACGAGGCATAATTGATCGTTTTTTGAAAAAACCACAAGAAAAACACAATTGCCGAACTTGAAATCGTCGAAATCTCCAAGCCTTAAATAGCGCTTTGAAGTGGTGCCACAGGCGCGCGTGATGAGCGTCTGCGCTGAAATTCTAATCATTTGCATATCTCACCTCCGCTAATGCATGTTGTAAATTTCATGTTAGTTGCATGTTTCCTTCAGGGTGTTGCATTTACAGTGGCCAGCAGTGTATATATATATATATATATATATATATATATATATATATATATATATATATATATATATATATATACATGTATGTGTGTCAAAATTTTGACGCATTTTGGTACTTTTCTGTTTAACTGTTTACCGCTTGTCCAAGCGATACACGCTGCGTTCGGCGTTCTGCCAAAATTATAACTCTCGAGGGACGGACGGACGGACGGCTTTAACGTCTGCCGGAGGACCGGTATGGAGGAACGTAATCCTACGTTAAAATCTTTACTAGGTATAAAAGAACTACTACATAAGTTAATTGTAACATTTTTATCATCATTTACTTACAATAGTATTTAAAAGTAAAGATAAGTAATTATTGTAATTATCATATATAAGTAAATAAATCTTCGAGGAAAATAACAGAAAATTATAAAAAATCATAAAATCATTGGATATAGAAACAAAACAAAATAATCAGTCCTATGATTACAAAATTAACTATCTTTAATTTTTATTTATTTAGCATGTGTTAATGAGGAGATTGTTGCTGCTCTTCTTCATTAAACATTTGAGTTGTGGGTTCTAAATTAGTCAAGCTAAGTCGGAGCAGTAAAACAATCGAAAGCCGGTTTCCAAATTTAATTTTTATTACTGCCATAGATGAAAATCTGCTTCATATAAATATGTAGTTGCGTAGGGGACTACTTTTTCATTGCTTTCTCGTATAGAGATGGATATCCATTTTCCATTTTGTTCCAAAATTTATCTATAGACATTATTGAATAACTAGTTTTTAACATAATATCTGAACTAATCTTGAGGAGGGACTCATATTCTCTGTTACTTAAATTTAATTTACTATTATCATGTGTTTTGAAAGGGTTTGTTACTCACAAATTCCTTTCACAAGTGATTTTTTCCGATGGGAAATATCCTTCAAAACTATTATTTAAAGATTATAAGTGTTGCCCAATGATTATATTTAATTTTGATAAGTTTAAATCTTGTTGCAAATTAACAAAATCAAAATCATTATTAAATATATCAATATTACTATTATTTGCTTTATCCAACCAAAAATTTATTTTTTTCTTAAATCCACCTATTTTATTAAACAAATGAAAAGCATTTATTGCAGTTCCTTGTAAACGCAAATGTAAATCATTGATATATGAAAATATATCACTTAAATATGCTAATTTTACAACCCATTCTACATCAGATAAATGAATTCTTAAAGGCTTCTTTTTCTCTATAAAAAATATTTCTACTTCCATCCTTAATTCAAAAAGCCTGCTTAAAATCTTGCCTCGCGAGAGCCATCTAACTTCTGTGTGCAGTAATAATTAATTGTTCATGTTCCGCACCAACCTCCTGACAAAATATTACGAATAACGTACTGTTTAAATCGCTATTTCTTATAAAATTAATAAATTTCATAGATTCCGCTAAAACCTCATTTAATTCTGAATAGACATTTCGCTGCTGAATGTTGTCTGTGGATTAAACAGTTGGTAATTAGTAAATCAGAATTGGCTATTTGCTGAATTCTTTTAGTACCGCCACAATGTCTGCCAACCATATTGGCCGCCCCATTGGTACACGCACCTACGCAGTTTTTCCATTCTAGAGTGTTTAATAACATAAGAATTAAGTGCATTAAAAATTTCATCACATTTTGAGTATGAAACCAATTCTATATAACACAATAATTATTCTTTTATTTCTTCCAAAATAAAATCAATATATCTGACGTAGAAAATTAATACGGCCTTTTTAGAAATATCGCATGATTCATCAATTTGTATTGCAAAAAAATCTTGATTCCTTTATCTTGCGTATTAACTGGTATTCCACGTTCTCTGATATTTTTTTCAATCAATTCTTATAGTATCATTAGATAAGGGATTCGATTTGATTTTATCAGCAGCCGAGAGGATCCAAACATTTCTGAACAAACGTCTATTAAAACTGGTTTTATTAAATTTTTTAAAGTGGTAAATGATTTTTGTGGTTTTAGCAATCCGAAGTGCAACAAGGCATGAGCATTTTAGTAGTGACTTATTCTGAACAAAGTTTTGTTTAAATGCTTCTGTTTGTAATATTAATTTTTGTTTTATACGCTCAAAATATACACACGGTTTATTTTTCAGCTCGGAATGTTTAGACTTCAAATGTCGCAACATTTTTGATGGTTTCATAGCATCATTTACAAAAACTTCATGGCAAATGATACACATCGGACGTACATCTTCGTCTGTATATTTGAGCCAAAGAATAAACTCATATTTTATATATTCATGGTTGTAGTGCTGGATAAAAGGTTTTTTCTTCTTTTCTGGTGGACACCCAAGTTCTGTTTCGCTGTCATTTTTTTGAGACGTTGAACTGGTATTAAAAAAATTTAATAGCGTGCCTTGTTTACGGTTCGTGTTATTAAGGGCTAAAAATCCTCCAAATCCTTGATCCTTCCAATCAAGAAAAATATATATTTTTTCTTAGCGCCTGTATAAGTATTAAAATTATCAATAAACTTACTTTTATATTTTCAAAACCAGTTAACCCGTACACTGCCGATTATTAGCACACACTCTACAATTCAACGCCAGCTGGAATATCCAGTATGCAAAACTGGCGTCTGGGGAGCTCAACACAGTGGCGCACCCAGGATTTAATCTTGGGCCGAGTTGAACGGATAAAAATATTTATAATGTAAATTCAATATTCATAATGCAATTTCTATTTCTTGGGGGGTGGGACAGGGCCCCTTTTCCCACCCCCCTGGGTGCGCCACTGGCTAAACATCATAAACGCACCGGCTTTAAAGTGCATGCGCACGGAGCAAAGCGCAGGAAGACATTTGCAGCGCACACATTTGGCGACCGTTTCATTTACACAGTTGGGCGCAATTTTCTTTTCTGCATAGTAGAATTTTGCAACCCCCCCTCTGCTGTGAGCAGCACTCCGTCCAGTTAAAAAAAAAATGTGAACACACACTGTTGCCAACTTTCAAAGACAAAATTATGGATTCTAGATCCTAAAATTATGGCATTAACTTAAAAAATATCGTACAAAATATTATTATTATTTTTTGGATGAGAAAATGTTTTCAACGTAGACAGGTAAAAATCTCCGAGTACCGGTCAAATTTCTCCGCAGACCGGTGCCGGTCCGCCTGACCAGCGGTTGAGAATCACTGCTCTAGGCCAGAGGTCGTCAACCTTTACTACCTACCGCCCACTTTAGTATCTTTGTTCACAGTAACTCATTTTAGCTCAAGTGCGTAGCCATTTTTAGAGGGAAGGGTTTCTGTAAAATATGTACTTTATCTTTTTATTTGTATTTTAAATTTATCTTTTTATTTGTATTTTATGTATGTTCATGCATAGGACGAAGGGCTACGGAGCTAATTCATTTCTCCCTCGTCCAAGATTATACTTCGAGAAGTGTCCGGTAAATTATTATCGATGTACAAAGTATAGAGGTGGAATTCGAAAGAAAATTGCAGAAGCATATTTTAAAAAATCAAACATGCGAAGTTTTTATCAGTGTAATCGATATATGGAGGCAGAGCAAAATTTGTAACAAGGGACAAAATCTCCCACCGCTCACCATGAAAGCTTGAATCGCCCACTAGCATAGGCGTAGCGTGCTTCTAACATTTTATTTTTTGGGGGGGGAGAGGGGGGGGAACTAATTGAATTCAGTCAGGGCCATCCTCCACGCATTGACTGCCTGGTGGTACTTAAAATATGAAATATTATGATTTTTTTGAAATTGAATAACAATAGAATTGATGTTTGAATAGTATTCAAAAGTTATGCAATGAGAAAAATAAATACATAATATAAATTAAATGAGAAAAAACTATAGCAACGAATTTTTTTTATGGATCATATCATTGTGAAAAACTATGTTAAGGCTAAAGACATAATCGGAATCTTCAGTTTTACAGTTTGAAAAAGCGGGAAAAGACCAACTTTCTTAAAAGTTTTCTACAATTTTCCAATTTTAAATGAACTTCTATTAACGTTTTAATTTATTTCACGTTAAGTTAGGGGGGGGGAACGTTCCCCCCTCGCCTTCATTAAGTTTGACGCAGCTTGTCCTCTCTGGACGTTGTGCCATTAAATCCCAAACATTCCATCCCTTCATTCAGTTACATCACTCTTAATTTTCCGGATTTGGGCTTAAAAAAAAAGGGCTGCCTCTAGTATTGCTGCTAAATATAAGAAGTTGGATGCTGCATAATTTTATGATTTCAAAATTTAAGCTCATGTACGTATTTACGATTGATATGTTTTATCTGCAATTTGAGGGCGCGGTAGTCCAGTTGGCAAGAGCAGCGGGCCAGTGATCTGAACGTCCCTGGTTCGATGCTCATCGCTGCAAATCCACCGCTGTGTTCACTAATGGTGGCCGGGTCCCGTAAAATAGGTCGTGGCTGCAATGTCCTCCAAATTCTCAAATTTACCTCTGAGGTGCGGGGTCAAGTGTTCCGGTCTCATCACTTGACTCGGTTTAAAATTACAGGACCGGTCCTTTAGCCAAGTCGGACTCTTGTGGTGCTAATTCAAAACAGGAGCCGCCCCTTTTAGCCCAATAGCCTATTAGGACCTGTTGAATGGAACCTCCAACCAGGAGGCTTTAGCAACAACAACATCTGCAGTTTTAGCTGTTTAGGTTATTAACCGAGAAGGGCTCATGCAAGAATTTATTACCGATAAGGGTGTTGAAAATGTAAGTTAACTCTCGAGATAATTCTCATTAGCCGCCAACATCGTATAGTGTTTAACTTCACGAACTTCCATGGAGTGGATTCAGTTCGAATCCAGAGGCCATGAATGTTTATGTCCTGACCTCATAGGGAACGATGTTGGCTCCCCTATATGGTGCCACAAAATAAAGAAGCAAACAAATTCGTGGCGGAGTGGGCCAATGTCAGAAAACGAAGTGCCTTCTGTTTTTTAAATAATAATAATAATTCTAATAATAATAAAACGTAATTCTCATTGACAAAAAGCCACAAGCGACCTTTCAACCCTACTGAGAAAAAACTTTCAATTCAGATAAAGA
This sequence comes from Dolomedes plantarius, assembly GCA_907164885.2. NCBI lineage: Eukaryota > Metazoa > Arthropoda > Arachnida > Araneae > Dolomedidae > Dolomedes > Dolomedes plantarius. The sequence goes on along the minus strand of OU015491.1, from coordinate 139,130,542 downwards.
CTGAATTTCAATACTCGATTTTGATAGTTTCGGAAAGTGACTTCAAGAGTATACAGGAGAGGACAAAATAAAGAATAAAATATTAATTTTAATTTTAGTATCCCACCTACAAACTCTTACAGCGTGACTACTTATGGCACGAGAAGACTTCTGCCTTTAAATACTGCATTAAAAAATTGTTGATTTGAGTATATTTTACAAATTTTATTTCTGAAATAAATCATAAATTGTAGCAAATAGTTTATGCAAATATTTCATTGCAAATATATTTTTTTCTGTAAATAAGCATGATGAAAATAAAGTATTAAAACATATATTTTGATGGAAAAAAGAATATATACTTATAGACTTTCTCATTCACAGCCGTAAAACTCTAAAGACCATTTAGCATCATCCAAGTATCATTTTGTCATCCAATTTTTGTCCTATGATATGTAGAAAATATTTTTTCAGTTTCCATTTGAAAATTACATATTTATACAGAAAACAAGAGTGATATACATTTAAAAATCTGTGAAATATCACTTCTTATGTTCAGCTGTTACAGAAAGAAATGTCATTAATACGGAACGATAGAAGAGTAGAGAGAGAATGATAAGGAGAATAAAAGGAACTGAAAATTTTTAACACATGATATATTAACCCTTTAGAAAATGGTGTAACGATAAAATAGGGAATTTTATCTTTTGAGATACATAAACTATGCCGGTCCTCTTAAGAAGAACAAATTCAAGAGTATGTACAATGTCTGCATCATTTAATAATGTAATGGTTTGTTCGCTCTACCATTCAGGCTTAACTAACAGAAAGTTGCTTACGCTGAACCGATTAAGTAGCGGCAGTAAACAACATTTAAAAAGTAAGTTGCCTGACATCTCGGATTTCTAAAACCGTAAAACTATATGCGCTTGTTTAGGTAGATAACTAATAAAAAAATTAGTTTCTAATGGCGATTGATAATTTTAATTATTTTTAATGACTCGAAGAAATATGAACCTTTTTTATCGTATCAAAGCAGTTCAAACGTAATAGGATATCTGTTGCACCGAATACAGTGCACCGAACCGATTTTTGAATTCAATCTAAGCTATCTCATTCATTATTCGCCAACTTAAACACAGGTCATGTGCATATCGCTGATACAGAAAAAACTATGAAAACAATGTGACTTTTGAAAAATTTGTAAAATGCGCAAGGTTCAAGAATGCTTGACATAGAGACAATTCATGTTTTTGCCCTGATAAATGATTTTATTCCTTTCTTTTGTTATGGCCATTGCTTACGACCTAGCGTATCATATACGGGTTCCAGAAAATCCTTTTTCTGTACGCATTAGTTTGAGGCAATTTATGGGCAAGGGTAATAGGATTCAGTCAGTTTTGTACTTGTGTAGCTTAAGAGGGCGGACGGCTTCAAAAACTGCCCAACCAACCAACTTGAGCGAAGAAGAGAGCAAGAAACTATCTGAGGTAAATTAGGTCATTTTCGCAGGAGGCTGCCATACATAAAGAAAATAAATTTATGAGGGCTGTTGGCAAACAAATTCAGGAAGAAAACTACCTTAGAACAGTCCTCTAATTCGTGACATTATCTTGGATTGGATCACTCAAGAAGGAAAGGAATGCGTCTGGAAAAATAGTACAGCAGTAAACTCATTGCGTAGTAAACTCATCATGAACAGTAAATACAGAGCAAGCTTTTAGCGATAAGATAACGGATCTTATTGGCAATTTACTGATGGAATTTACTGATTGGAATTTACTGATGCCAGTTGGAAGTCATAAGAAATGTAAAATAGCTTAAGAGTTGTAGCGAATCAAGTCCATGAATGAGACTTTGCGTTTTTATCCGAATTTTGACATCACTTTTGGGTAGTGTAATGTGGCATTGTATCTTGATAAGAGCGTGAATAGTTTCGTGAACAGGAAACGGTGTTTTATCATCTACTTCCCTAATCTTCTGGATGCAGGATTTACTTGTTATAGCTACTAGACCTTCATACTGTCCTTCATCTCCATGTTGTGACGACTTTTGTATGCTGTAGAAAGGGGTGCATTTGCCGTTCCTGTCCCTCTTCCAGATCCCCCCTCTCTTCCGTTTTCGGGAATGGCTTTGTCACGATGTGTGGTGACTGAGATGCAATCGCCACCGGTCAGAAAAATCTGCTGCCGTCTTGGGGGTCCTGACCATCATTAATTTTCTGGACCGTATCTCAATGGTGGGTGGAGGTTTTGGGGGACTGGCTACTATCTTGGCTGGGTCAGCACTTTTGATAATTTTGTCCCAGTCACTAGGGGTATGGGTGTTAGCCCACTTTTTCTTGCCAAGCTTTGTTTTGTAGATTTTCGTGAGGCACACATTTTCTGGCAACCTCTACTTGAGAAGGGCTGACCACAGCCGAAAGAATTAATTGCGAGTTTAGTTTGAGATGTCCACTTTTTGACTGGCGAGAGAAGTCAGCTCACGTATGAGTATGTTATAATAAAGTCTTGAAAATGACTTACACGTGGTATTTTGCGCTCCCTGAGTCCGGTTTGTACTGTAACGCGGTTTTCTCTTCCTGCCAAACACAACGCAATGTAAAACGTTGGAGGAGGAATATCAACGTAACACCCATTAAAACAGTTGAGCTGCATAATATTGCAGAAATCCCTGCTTTAATATCAAAAGAATCCAAAACCTCTCATTTAATTACTATCACGAGTTGTAATTTGAAATAAAAAAATGACTCCATAACTTCCAAAATAAAGGCTTGCAAGTTTCTGGTTACTATGGGTTGTAACAATAGTCATTTTTTCTACAGCGGAAAATTTATCCTCTATTTTAATTTAATATTGAATGAACTTTATGCTATAAAATATACATTTAGACTTATTTAAGTTCTAGGTTCCTTTCAAAGGAATTAAATTTGGACATGTTTCAATGAACCTAAGGCATCATGAGGCTCTTTTTTTTTTATAAAATATGAAGTCCTTTGCAAAAACTGAAGTAAACTGCAATGAAATTTCATTAAAGTAGTAAGTGAAACATTCTATAAAAAAAGACAGATATAATGAGGTCAAAGAAAAATAATTTGAATAAAGCGTACGAAATTTACAAACTTGTTAAAACTTATATTTGAATCATCTTCAGCATGAAAAAAATCATCTCGTGCATTTGAACGAAAATGAGTGGAAGCACGTAATGACCTGAGTACCCAATGTCTTTTTTTTATTATTGTACTTCATTAGACGTCTCCTTAGAAAATCGCAGCAGACGCTTTTCTTGAAAGAATTCATTTTCTTTAATTCTAAGAAAAAAATTCTTAATGCAGAGAAATATGACGCCTCATTTTGATAAACGACATGTATGTTAAGCGCTTTTTAGGAATAGCACTTCGAAATCTCATTAAAGGCTAGAATATTTTTAACGATCAGTACGACAGTTCTAATTAAATATCTATCTTAATGAGCAGTTCCGTTGTTTTTTTTTTAATGCAAGCTATGCATTTTTGAGTTCGGAAGAGTGTCGTTCTGTAGTCAATATTTAGAGATACATCTACAATCATGTGACTTTATTTAACAAGTGAATTTCGATGTTTATAGGATTACTGTACGTGTTCACTCTAAATTACGTCTAATGACGACTGAGCAGACAAAAAAAAATTCAGTTATGTAAAACCCTTCATAAGAACGAAAAAAATCGTACGTCATGTAAAAAGTGAATGTCTTTTCATCTTTCCAGATTTATTTTTCCCACTTTGACAAGAGGATTTTTTGTAAACTACTTTCGCTTTAGTAGAGGGTATGAAAGAATTTTCATTCTTTGTTTTCGAGTAGCGGGACAATTTTCTAGAAAAGACATCAGTTGTGAGATACAATTATTTACCTTGAAATGATCACACTCCTTTGAAAAATAGCGAAAGAAGTGAGATGTTTGAAAAATGCCTAAAGGATAAGGCACAAGTTACAATTCAGCTTGACACATGGAATTTATGCTTTTGAAATGCTGTGAGGAAAGATTATGAATCGAGTAGTCTAAGGTGTAGCACATTCTGGCACCTGCTGATCATAGGTTCAAAGACAATTAATCATCTTATGATGACACAGTCTTTTTTAAAAAAAGGGGTAAAATGAAAAAAATTGTGAAAAATTCGTAAGTTATGATATAGTTTTACCCGTATTGAACTGTCACTTTTGCTCAGAGGAACGAATATAAATAATGTTTGCACGGGGCAGACCACAGGGGAGCTCTGACTGGGACTCAAGATCAGAAAATCCTTTCTTGCTTCTATTCATTTATGAGGCAACATCCTGAGCAAAGAAGCTACTGGTGCCAGTTCGTGTAGCAAAAGACGATTATAACGCTCCCAAAAAGAAAGAAAAGAAAGTGTAGAGAAAAGATACACCATGTATTTCGAGAGACAAGTATTTAAAAAAGCAGGGGTGGGGAACTTTTTTGTCAGGGGGCCACATCAGAAAATAAATATTTTTCCTAGGGCCGCACCAAAAAAAAATATAATAAATTAATATACACATTTTTCTAAATTTCAAAAAATGCATAACTTATAAATATAAAAGCGAAATATACTTTTGTTTTCTTATTTGAAAAAAAAGAATAGAAACAAAAAAGTTAGTATCAAATATTTAGTTGTTATTTGATCCTGTTTGTGTTGCTTTCTAGAAAATAACTTCTTTATATTTGGTACCAATTTAGATGTACATAATTTTAACAGATTTTCCAAATTTATATATGTCAACTGTGATCTCAAAGAAGTTTTTATTTGAGCTAGACGAGAAAATGTGGATTCACAATGATTTGTTGAACCAAATTATGTAAGCATCTTACGAGCATGATCACGAAGATTGGGAAAATCAACAGCATTCTTACCAATTCCAAAAGGATCTTTTTTTTTTTTGATTCAACAATGAAACTATGATATTATCTGTTGAAAGTTCTATTAACTCATTGGTAGATTTACTGGAGCATCTGGAATTTCTACGAGGTGTGGTTGAAAAGACAATCTTAATAGCAATTCTTTTGATTCAAAGTCTTTGAATCTCTCATTATAAATATCAATCAAGGAAGACAAAATATTAGCATAAACTTTAAGTATCTCTTTTAAATCTTCTATATCAGAAATTGTTTTGTATAAATAAAGAAAATGAATGTCCCCAAGAATTCCTTGGTTCAAACAAGACTTAAAAAAGATTAATTTTTTTAAAAAGATTGTATTTTCTAAATTGCAGTAAATTTTTAAATTACAGTAAATTATAATGTCAAAAGTTAAATAGGGCCACACAAAATTGCAAAGGGCCGCATTTGGCCCTGAGGCCACACTTTCCCCACCCCTAGTATAAGGTAAGGGTCGAGAAGTAAAAAATAGGATTGAAGTAAAATTATCGGAAAGCAAAACAAGATTGTGGGTCAGCAAGAGGTAACTGAAAAGGACCAACGAAAAATTAGGACCGAAAAATTAGTAACCGAGTCCAAATAAAAAGTAAGAGAGAGAAAGAAAAAAAAGGGGAAATCGGTAAGTTACTTCGAGTCAGCACAAGCAAAGGAAAGTTTCGTGAGGAGTTGATCTTACTAGGATATTGTTGAAGCTAGTGGCAGAACAGCGTGTTGACAAGTAAACAAAAACGAAAGATAGTGGCCATTTTACCATCTGGGAGGACAGACCTCAACTTCCTCCCACATGGTAAAATAAAAAATGATGAAGACTTTCTGTTAATTCGAAAATCTTAGTAGATGCTTTGGTTTCAGTTCTTATGAATATACACTGAAGTGCCACTGAATTAGGGATACCTACCTAGTAACGAGTTGGGCCTCCTCTGGCCTCGATAACGGCTGCCACACGACGAGGCATAGATTCAACAAGTTTCTGGAAACGTTCCACGGGAATGGCTTGCAAAATATTGGCTAAAGCTGTCCATAATTCAGTAAGGTTCTTTGGTGCTGTGTGATGGCCTTTCACGCCTTGTTCCAAAACATCCCAAAGATGCTCAATAGGATTTAAGTCTGGGCTTCTAGGTGGCCAATTCATGACAGAGAAGTCAGAGGAATGCTCATCCAACCAGCCAGTAGCCAACCGGGACTTGTGAGAGGTACAGTTGTCTTGCTGGAAAACTCCATTACCGTGCGGATAACAGAACAGCATAAACGGATGGACGTAATCACCCAGTAACTCTACTACCAAATTGCATTGAGGGAGGTTGGTACACGCACCAAAGATCCCAAACTGTGCCACGAAAAAGCACCCCAGACCATGATTGAGCCACTATACCCTTGTACAGTTCCAGCCAGGCATGCAGGATCCATGGCTTCATGAGCCTGACGCCATATTCTCAGCCTCACGTCGGCGTTAAGTAGTCGGAATCGAGACTCATCACTCCATGCTACTCGTTTCCCGTCCTCTACACTCCAGTCTCTGTGCTCTCTTGTCCAGGCAAGACGTGCAGCCCGATGGCGAGTATAGAGCAATGGTACTCTCGTAGGTCGACGGCTTCCGAAACCCATACGATGAAGCGAGCGTTGCACAGTCCGTTTACTGACTGTACGACTGGCACCGTCATTAAACTGGGTGGTAATTTGAGCTAATGTTTGGCTTCGCTGGCTACGTACAATACGCCTGAGCCGTCTTTCACCACGCACTGTCAAGGCTAATTGTCCTTTGCAGTTTGCCCGATCTCTAGTTTTTTTTCCACCATCCATGTATTCTTGGTATACTCTTAACACTGTCGACCTTGAAAATCCTAGCTGTCTGACGATTTCGGAAATTGAATGGTCCATGCGTCGCGCACCTACGATTTGTCCGCGATCGAAGGCGTCTAAATCAGGCAGTTTACCCATACTGGCAATTCCAACAACTAATTCAGAACAACTCGCTATATATGCAGTTACCACAGCGCCCTCACTTGCGCATACATGATGCGCAGCGCTACACAATTTGCATAGGCTTTTCTATCCCTAATTCAGTGGCACTTCAGTGTATAACCCCATTTATCTCTCCTCTTAGGACATTTAATGCCGTTTTGTACACTATTAACATTTTACGTTTCATTACATAATTCATTTTCTTAATGTTTAACATATTTGATATAAGATTATATTAACAATGCTGTTTGTTTTCACAGTGTATCCTTAAATATTCAACCATGAACGTTTTTTTAGTTTGAAGAATTACAGCATGCATTCATGAGGTAGAAAGGTAAGATGAGAGAATTTTAACTGGGCTATATGTACAAGGTACATATGAGGTTTAATGTAGCTTACTACTCTATCTTTTGAGTAGAAACATTAATTTCCGAGTAGAACGGAATGATTACCCTATTTTAAAGTAGATTGTGTAGCTATATTTAAGTAGTTCTGATTTTCTAAAACAAGTAAAACTAAATAAATGTATGGCTCATTTTGGGTAATGATGTTAACTGCATATAAAATTCTGAAATGTTTAAATGCTTCTTTTTGTATTTGAATCGAGATTAGTTTTTTTCTCTTAGTTTCAACTCGCTTAGCTAATTCTAAAATTTCTGTTAGCAGGTTTTGAATGTGAATAGTCATTTCAATAAATATTTTAGAATAAAAGGTTAAATTGAGATAAAATTTGAGTCGAAACAAGTTATAGCTACATGATTGCTTGTTTGAGAAATAATATAGGGGTATAGAATAAATCCATATTTTAAAATTATAATGACCACTTTTAGACCCTTTCATGTATTATAACTTACTTTCTCTCTTAAAATTCAATCGAAGTTTACGAACAGGTATGTACTACTTAAGCTATTTGAAAATGTTCTCTAACTAATCTCAGAAAACTAGGTCAGAAAGGTAATATTGTTAAAGATACTATTAAGTATTCGGCTGCACCACTGATGAAGATTTCATCTTTGATTTTACTCTCCATTAGTAATATACTGAATTCAATTTATTACGATGATGTGGTATTATTATTTCCCTTTTTCATTCTGCTTTCAACACCATGAAACGTAAAATGATCAAGATCGTTAACAGACGGACTTTATTCTTAAGTAAAATCAGAGACTGAACCGTATATTTAAGTTATGGAACATAGTCCTTTCAGTATAAATAGTCTCAGAGGGGATTTATTTTTGAATGAATATTTTTTTTCATAGAAATTTGTAGTAAAAATGAAAATATTAAAAGATTTCATGCATATGTTTTTCATGCATATGTTTAGCATTATTTAGTATGATTTTCGTAACTTTTTGTTTCACATGGTTGCTAAATATTTCAAGCACGTATTCAAATTAAAGTACAGTATTTTTTGGAACATAAGACGCACCGGACGATAAGACGCAGCTCAAATTTATGGGAGGATTTTTAGAAAAGAACATTTTGTATTTTGTTAGGCATATAGAGATGTTTTCAATTTATTATTTATTAAAGATAAAAAAATATATATAATTAATATAATCTATATATATAAAACAGTTCCATAACTGACTGACTGACAGATAACGCACAGACCAAACCACTGGATCTAAAGGACTGAAATTTTGCATGGCGATTCTTCTTATAGTGTAGGAGTGCACTAAGAAAGATTTTTGAAAATTATTCAAAGACTTTTTTAAATTAAATTTTTAAGCTGTTTTTGTAACATTTTTATAAGTTTGCATTTAAAATAATTATTTTAGGGTTATAAAATTTATATCACAAGAAAGACCATAAAAATTCCTTTAAAAATGAAATTTTTTCGAATCTTTCCCTCTATTTTCTGATTTTTGGTGAATTTTTAAAGATTAATTTTTAGAATTTAATTTATTAAATGCTGATCACGAGATTTCTTTTTTTTGGGATACTTCAAATTAATTTCTTCATCACGTGCATAACAATGAAATAAATTGGCAAAAACATATTTAAATACAGTAAAAGAAAAAATTTAACCACTAGACTAATTGAGATGGAAGTATTTTAAGAATTTAATTCAAATTAGTAGGTTTTATGGATATTAAATTAAACCTATATATAAAACTGCGATTTCCCCTCAAAGTATGCCATAACGATAAATAAGTCTCAAGGCCAAACTTTAAAATACGTTGGCGTAGATGTAAGAGAAAATTGTTTCTTCCACGGTCAGTTTTACGTAGCTTGCTCGGGGGCTTGGGGTGCCTTGTGTGGATGGCGGATCTGTAGCGTCCATCCGGCATCATCGGGCCCCACACTAATGCAAAATGTCACCGAACTTGAGAAATTAACCATCGGCTGCGTATTCAGGTATTGCTACGTAGCGACTGGTCTTCAAGTGATTCATGGGCCTATACGCGAAAGCGGAGGGGGCCGAGGTGTCAAACGACTTACGTAGCTTGCTCACGCCTAAGTTCGCGGACGAGCCTGGTAATATTATTTCCGCCCAATGAAGAAACACAAAAAATGTTTATAAGGAAATCCTCTAAAAAGCAGTTTTATTATTTTTTCATTGTAATCATCTTAAAATGTACTCCGTAGTGAAGCACGAGTATTAAACTAGTAAATAATATATATAATAAATATATATATAAATATATATATAATAAATATATATATATAATATATTTATTATATATATTATGTATGTACTAAAATGAAATAAATATATTTTATTATATATTATAAATATATATAATAAAATATTCATTTTATTTTAATGTTACCTTAGGATCATAAGAGACACCCCAATTTTAAATCGAATTTTATAGGCGAAAAAAATTTTATATATATATATATATATATATATATATATATATATATATATATATATATATATATATATATATATATATATATATGTGTGTGTATGTATGTCTTATTGCCCGAAAAATACGGTATTTCTCCATCATAAAAATGAAAGAATTTTTTTTTTCATGATTAGAGGTAATCATAATGTTAATGGAAATGAAACGCTAATTTAATTTTCAAGGAAAATGATTTTGTAAAATCTGTTGTAATTACAGAGTAATAGAATATACTATTTACCAAACCAGGTGAAGCAGATTATCTTAATTTAAGAAGGAAACGAGGTAAATTGAGTAAAGAATGCAAGGAATTTTTAGAAAAAAAAATACCAACTGAAAGAAAATTTTCTATTTAAACTTTAATTTGGATCGTAAAGAACTCAGGAAGGAATAAAAATTCTGGCAATTATTTACAGGTAGATTAAGAAAAATCAAGTGAATTTGCTAAAGCTCGGTCATTGTTTAGTATTTAAGTGAATGTTTGCTGTTTAGTGAATGCTACTTTATACCATTTTGGTATCATTAGATTAACTTAATTTAAATATTTATTAACAAGATCTAGAGTCAAGTGTTTTAAATACCGAAATTTAAGCAACTCTTATATCGGAATGGTTAGCACAGGCAATTCAGAGAATCAAAGAATATAATTTTCGTCTTAAGAATCAACAAGACATTTCAGAAGTTAATCGTAAGTCCAGAATAAAAAGGAATTCTGAAATATTGCTTGTCACTGTTCTGTTTGTTAAGTTTACTTGTTTCTGTAATTTAATAGAGCAGAAATGCCCCATTTATAAATGTAATTTTTTTGGTACGTATCAGTAAAAGAAAGGTCAAAATTTCTGCTTTTATTCTTAAGAGCAGGGTTTCCCAATCTATGTTCCTTAGAACACTGGTGTTCCACGGAAAATTAACTGGTGTTCCGCGAAAACCTAGAATTGTTTTATATGTGTGTGTGTGTGTGATATGAATTGCATTTTAATACCACTAGTTTCGCTGAAGTCGAGCCACAAATTTCCAAGTATCGGGGAATAGCTTTGGCTTGAATAACAGAGGCTTAAATAACAGATTCATGTTTCAACCGATAGATAGCAGCACTGACGTCTGAAAAGAACCCATCTTTGTCATGGTGGGTTAAACTTCAAAAAATTCCCGTGGGACGATTTTAACGAAATAGGTTTACTGGGAATCTTTAATATTCAAGAGTACTCTTTTCTTACAAATATGACATTATTGTAATCCGATTTTACTCTGTTAAATAATAAACATTTTAGTTTATGAAATTACGGAACGCTTAGTTACAGAAAATATTAATTTTAATTAAACTATTATATATATTTATAATCTCAATGTAGCAACTTTATTCAACCCCAGTTTGTCATTTAAAAATAATCATACGGTATTTAAAACCTTTGTTTTTTACTTTGTGATAATATTCCTTTGTCCCGATAATCGCAATGAAAAGTTAAGGAAATGTTATGTTTATTCTCCAGTCATATTCCACATGTTCAACCGGTATCAATGCTAATTTTCTGAGATTCGGATTATGGACGAAGTATGCTCAAAGAATAAATACAAAGAAAATAATAAACACTCTGAGACCTATATCAGTAGATCTGGTTAAATATTTTTTATAGATAACCATAGAGCTCTAAAAAAATAAAAAATTCACGATGGGATATAATCATCCGCTTCGGGGGTATTTTAAATTAGGTGCGAGGAAAATATATTGTAATATGTAATTTTTTGGGTACGTATCAGTAAAAGAAAGGTAAAAAATTCTGCTTTTATTCTTAAGAGCAGGGTTTCCCAATCTATGTTCCTTAGAACACTGGTGTTCCACGGAAAATTCACTGGTGTTCCGCGAAAACCTAGAATTGTTTTATATCCTGCAATGGCTATAAGAAATTCAAAACATGTTGGACGGATTAATTCTCTAAAATGTCTGAAAAAATTTAAGTATTCATGCATATGGTAATTTTAATTAAGCATTAGTTATTTTAATTAATATTTTTATTAATATTTCTTACTCATTTTTAAAAAAATTATTGATTATGTGTTATTTTATAGCCTACAAAATAAACTAGGTGTGCCGTTAAAATTTCAGGATTTACAAAGAGTTCCATTGCAGCAAAAGTTTGGGAAACCATGCTCCAGAGCATTATGCAAACATCTCAGAAATTTTTTTTTTCTTTTATTACACGGAGTCCCAGGGACTCGTGACCTCAGTTTCAGAAACACAGTATTCCACAGTATATAGTCTTCTACGCCAAATATATACATTAGAAAGCACCATGCTGTACATTAAAATGTCTCTTGCTCGAAGGCATTTTCTCTTTCACTGGAGGCGAGTAAATTTCTTGGATAGTCTAAACAAATATGAATTTCAAATCTTTCAAGTTATCTTTCAAGATGTGTGGTATTAACATTTGGGTTAAATAATTGCTTTGTAGGTACTAAATGAAGGTTTCATAAATATATGGGCAGTGATGCAGGGAATCGCAACTACTAGTCATAGCAATCAATTTCTCAAGATTTGCAGGAGAGAAAAATATTTTAGAAGACTTATTATTTCTAAATAATGCCAGTAATGGGAAATGGAGGTATCCTTCCTTCATTTGCATCTACGGTTAAATTAATGATAAAACTTCATTTAACATTTAAAATTATTTTTATTTTAATTTAATTAATTCAGTAACTTAAAAGATAAAATAACTTGCGTTTATTTAAAAATTAATTTAAAACTCATTTAGAAAATTATAAATTAAAGCATTATTTAATTTTGAATTCAGTTTTGATTTCGTATTAAATTGAAAGTTTCTAACTTTAATAATTAAGTAATATTTATAAATTCTAATCGACAACGTTAAATGATGCTTTAGTTTATAATTTGGGGATTGTGGCGGCCCTGTGGTACAGCTCGCTGGTTTTCGGTGCTGAGGGTGCTCAGATCGAATCCCGGCATTGCGCCACGAAAAATGCCTCCGTTTGTGTCGTCCCTTCATAGGGGGTAACGCTGTCCACCTATATGGTGCCTGCACAATAAAATGGACAGTAAAAACTGCGGCGTAGTAAAGAGGAATGTTTGATTACAAGTGCCTCCGCATTGGTTAAAAAAAACAAGTTTATAATTTCTAAATGAGTTTTAAATTTACTTAAAAATAAATGTAAGTTATTTTTAAATTTAAAATTAATAAGTTAATTAAATTAAAAGGACATTCAATTTTAAATTTTAAATGAAATTTTATCTTTAATTTAACCGTAAATGTAAATGGATGAATGATACCTCTATTTGCCACTGCGGTAATTAGTTAGAAATAATAAGTTTTTTACAAATCAGTAGAATAGATGCAAGTTTTTCATTTATATGTCTTTATATAAAAAAAACATGATAAATTAGATGCATATGATATTAAAGAGACAAAAAGAGAAATTCTAGGTAATTTACACAAATTATGGCTGGCACCGATTTCCTAATCTTATTTCATTGAAATTACAAAAAATGACATATCTGGTACGAAATGTTATGATTTTCTCCAGTCAGTCAATCAGTCAGTTACTGAACTGTTTTATCTATATATATAAAACAGTTCCGTAACTGACTGACATACCACGCACAGACCAAACCGCTGGACCAAAAGGCCTGAAATTTTGCATGGCGATTCTTCTTATGGTGTAGGGGTGCACTAAGAAAGATTTATGAAAAATTCTTCTTAGATTTTTTAAATTAAATTTTTAAGCTGTTTATTAACTTTTTTTAAGTTTGCATTTAAAATAATAATTTGAGGTTTATAAAATTTACATCACGAGAAAGATCATAAAATTTCCTTTAAAATGAAATCTTTTTTGAATCTTTACCTCCATTTTCTGATTTTTGGGGAATTTTTAAAAGACCAATTTTTAGAATTTAATTTATTAAATGCTGATCACGTGATTTCTTTTTATAGTACTTTGTATAAATTTATCGTCACTTGATAACAACGAAATAGACAAAAAATATTTTTTTCTTTCTAATTCAGCAGACGATTGGACATTATCCAAAAAAAAAAATTAAAATACAGTAAAAGATATGTTCCTCAAACTGTGCTATATTAACTGTTCTATATTATTTAGTATGTTCTATTAGATTTAATATGAATATTTTCTACTACATTATTTTGTCTATAAAAATATCCCTTACGATTTTTATAAATATATATATATATTTTACATAAATTGTATACATTGATCGTCGAATTTATTATATATATATATATATACAAATTTATTTATTTTTGACATTAATTGCATACATTGACCGTTGTATTTAATTTGAATGTGTTACGACGAAAGATTGTGTATTGGGGTTTATTTAAAAACTTACTAATTAAAGTTAGGATAGGTCTTTACAAACTTTAAAATCAATTTACATTTAATAATACGTTTCAATTAAATTTACTTCAATATTTGCCATTTAGCCATTAGTGGTTAGTACATTTTAAGGACTTGCGTTATGTGTAGCAATAACCCAAAATTATAATTATAAAAACTGGTTCAACTTACTGTTGCATCACTGTGGTGATTAATGAGCCAAAAAGAAAAATGAAATTAAGTTCAGTAAAATTATCTCACCTAGAAATAAAATTACTTTACCTAAAAGAAAAAGCTTCAAATCTGCTGAAATAAAAGTAAAACCTAAAGCTGAAAATCAGAAAATTAACTCAAAGGCATAGACCGACATGACAAAGATATACTTTAACATAACAAATTTATTCATTCCGACTTCCTTCACAATATTACACAATACCTTAACAAAAATGGTTTAAACACTTGAGGATTCAATATCTCCTCCCAATAAACTCATAATAATCACAAAATTCTTGCTTGCCTACCGTACAATTTACTGTTAGTATAACAGTTATTATCATAGTGGCTGGTGAGAAAAAAAAACCCGTCTAAATGAAAAAGTGATGAAAAAAATCAAAAGAAAAACTAAAGAAAAATTCAGTAAACAAAAAAAAAAAAAAAGGAAATTAAAATCATATTACCCATTTAAAATGCTGCAGCACTCTAACAAAAAAAAACCTATAATTTTATAAAATCATGAGGGGAACCCCAGGCCAGCACCATTTCTATAGCATGCTGGCCGCCAAAAAATCAAGTCATCGTTCTCCATCATGGGTTCCGGGTCAGCTCCCAGCATCTTGGCTAGCCTCTCCCCTCTGTTCTCTTCGCACCCTCCGCCCCCGAGTTGATGCCTCGTTTTTTCACTTTGTATTCCGCGGGAAGTAAGAAGGTCCAATCCGCGCCGTCAATCTCGGACGAGGAAAACGTTGAACTTCTGCAATGGCCGAAGAAATCTTTTCTTCGCCTCATCGTTGATATTTTTTCATCTTCTTATTTCACATAATAAATGTTGGTTACTTATTTCCTCCTTGAAAACTTACAGGGCATCTACGAATCACTGTATTCAACCGCGTAGGTAGCGCTCTCGTATGCTGCTAGGCTCATCAACATTCCAAAAACCCGAACCGGGGAGGGTGTCCGTGACCAGTCGCCACCAGATGTCTCGGTTTACAATCAACTGACAAAGAGGGGGTCCTCAAAAGGAAGGATTTAACTTTAAAAGAAAAAGACACACTATAATTTTGCATTCATTCATTAAATAAAAAAACCCAAACCACCAGCAAACCATAATACGTACCAGCCACCTCACAATTATTTCAAAATAAGGCTTATTAATTTATCAATATTTTTAACAATAAGGTGTAATATGTGATGATCTATTTCAACTTAATTCTTCTCAATGTCAAAACATTTAGAGAAATTTGCGCACACTTCTCCAAATGCGATGACATTAATCAAATCAATTAATATTTGATCACCACAAGTTTAACCCTCACATATATTTAGCAGAGGCTTAATAAATTTATTTACACAAAGCATAACCGTTACTAAAATTTACTTACTTACTTACTTTACTAATTTAATTATTTCAATACCCGATATTAATATAAACGTTAATTATTTCTAAAACTATTAATTATCATCACAACAAATGTACCCCGTAGCGAAGTGCAGGTTTTCAGCTAGTCTCTGCATAAAACCTCATGTAATGAATTTTTTAACTTGTTAAATATAATTTTTCCCTTTTTTTGATATCTGCATCGAAATACCCCCCCCCCCCCTCCCCCACGAACAAGATGCGTTTAGTTGCTTCTGAAGCAGTTTTCGGCTGGAATGCTCCGAGATGAAAGGATTTAATCACCGAAATGGAGTCTTTAAATAGCCTTAATGATTCCATGGAAAGTGAATCAATCTATCTAATGCGAGAATGAAATTCAGAGGTGTCTTAAATCTTTAAGACAAACGAAAATTGATTCTTTTATTTTCTCTTCATTACCAGGATCTGCTTTAATTAGGTTCATTTACCTTCCAGATTTCAATATGGAATTCTTATCTTTCCAGTACGTGCATTTAGATGGAACAAGAAAAAAGAAAGGAAATACTGATAGAAAGTTCTGCAAAGGTCTTTATCGTTCTTTTATTACAGATTTATGGAGAGGTTCGGATTTTAAAATGCACACTTTAGAGCTTTATTCATACTTCGGGAATAAGGTCTAAATTAACTTTAAAAGGTTCAATAGAGGCTAAAGCCTTTAGAAAGGATTTATATGGAAGAAAACAACACTTTTCTATCCATTATCTGACCCGATTCCTTGTTATGGATACATTTACAATAAAAAGAACCAAATTTACCTGTACATGGGAAATTTTTTATATAGCAAAACACGGGACAATGCTTGAAGCCGTTTAGTAAAACCAACGAAGTCCTTAATTGTCCAAGATTTCTACGAGTATCAGTGGCAAGAATTAAAAAGAATCACTAACCGACCACAAAACAAATAATACTTAATTTATTGTCAACACAGGTAAGGTTTCCTATGAGCAAATGCTTCTGTGATTAGTTTCTCATAAGCGAATTACTGTGTTACTCATACTCGAGTGACCTCGTTTGCCTCAAGAAACACATCTGGAAAACACTTTAATCTTTATGAAATAAGAAAATTTTATTAATTAAACTGAAATAGGATAAAGAACTCTTCGTATACGAAACGAAACATCCCTAATAAAAACACTCTGAAAATACTCTGACATTGTTAGAACATTTTGATGTACCCCTTTTGTTTCGATGATTTTCTTTTAAGTTACGTCGACTGAACTCGAGCTGGCTTACAGCGTCATTTGAGTTTAGAAAGAACAATCTTTTTTGTTCTAAAGGCTCGCGCGTGTTTCACGTAGCTTGCTTTTTTGGCTTTCCTGCTTCCTCGTTCACTCTGGGGTATCGGTTCTTTTACAAGCAAATGATTTACAGCTAACGTGTCCCAGTGATGGTAAATCTATAATTTTCTGGAACTCGTATAGTCAGCGTTTGTGCTTGTCACGACTGATTTATACCTTACACATCCTGGATTGGTAAATCCCTGTTAGGTTGCATCGAATATTTTGTCTCTGCGTGCACGGCGCCTGATTTACAGTTTATGTGTGCCAACAATGGTAAATCTCTGCTAGGCCAAAGGTAGAATATTCAGCCCCAGTGCATGCTGTGACTTTCATTTCTTTTTCCTGCTGCCGAAGCTGTTTCATTTCCCCCTCACGTGTTTATTTTAAATGTAAGTAAAAATTGAGCGATTTCTTTAGTTCATAATTATTTGTTCACAAAGTCTGCCTCTCTACCTCAGCGGGAGTTACTCAGGCTTTGCAAAATTGCAAAAGAAATTTGAAAAATACATTGATACCCATATATGTTTCAAAAGCTACCCCATTAAAACATATTTTCCCTTCAAGAATACTTACAAATCGACAACAGAAAAGAAATCATTGGTAAGAAGAAGTCAGTGTGTTTCTCAAGGCAAATCCATTGTAATAATTCTGGCTATTTCAAAAGCAAATATAAACATTTTAATGGCAATAGCAGGTAAACGTTGATAAATGAACAATTTTTATTACCAATTAAATGTAGCGCAACTCTTGAAATTTCAAAAGGAACAGTTAAAACTTTATATGTCTGTTTTAAGCAATTCTACGGACGCCCCATTCGAAATCGAACCCACCTATGTATAAAAAAAAACAAACAGCAGAGCATATCTTGAATAGCTTTAGCTGAAGAAAAATTCCTTATGGTTCTAAACTTTGTCTGAGTTAATGCCACAAAACACACGTCGAAAGGACTTCCTTGGGCTTTTGTCGAATCTTCTTCCACAAACTTTTGGAAACCTGTGCCCTCACCTTTGACCATGGATGAACAGAAAACGAACTGGAAACACAGCACAGAACTACAACCTCAAAATGCTTGTGTCACGTGCAGGAAGAGTGCCTTCTAAAGAATATTAGAATCTAAAGAATCCTTCTAAAGAATCTCCTCACTATGTGTGAAAATTCCCCTCAACTGCAGAGTCCAGATTTCGTTTCTCCAAACAATATACGGTATAGACATACACACAACGTACTCTTACTGTGCACCATCGACAGTTGCCATTTTCAAATGGTGTACTACATCACTCCACACAGTGTTGCCATTTGGTAATAAAGTTACGTTTGGTATTATACATCGTGTTTTTTGACAGTGTGAAGCACACTCAGCTTTGTATGTCTTCCCAGCTATTCTATGTTATTCTGTAAAGTTGTACTACCCCCCCCCCCCATTCTGAAACACCCTATGCTATGTTAATGTGCATTCGATAATTTCGTTAACGATAATTCAGTTTCGTGTACTTGATAATACCGATTTTTTATTCAAAGAAGAGCATTAGAGAAGATTTTGTGGTTTGCAAACACACAAAAAAATTTATTTATGACACACGAGAATTTATTTTTATGTCATCGAAGGAATTTAAAAAATGACGCATTGAAGTCTATTTCTTTTCAGAAAAGAGAGAAGTTTGGTGAAGTGTGAAAGTAGATATTTTTGAATTTTAAGTTGATAACTTTAGAAGTGAATGCCTCTAATCCGAATTTTTTTCCTTTCTCTCAAGAACATAAACAAATATGCAGTGCAAATAAGTTTTAAATTCTAAGAGGGATGAAAATAGAATTTCAAACTTTCCATAAACTTAATAGAATATTACTGGCGCTTGATTTAAATATTTTCTGTTTTTCCTTTCCATGTTATTTTTTTAATGCTTTTAGTTGGATTATTTCCTTTGAGAGGTAAATTCGTCTCTTTTATGATAGTTAAAATATTGTACCTTTTTCATATCTTTCATTAATCTCTTAAAAGCACTGATTACTCGGAGTTTCAATGGAGTATTGATCTTTACACGTTTCATTAAAAATATATATTTTTCTTTTTTTTTTTGGGGGGGGGGAGACAGGGAAACGGGGAAAGAATAAAGAACCGTTTTAAAATTTTACAATTTGTAAGGAACCATGTTTGACTGAATCTATATAAGGAATCGAACCAAGTTTTTTAAAGTAACGAATTACTGTATAGATGAAATCGTAAAGTTAGCTTAAAAAACATTTAGTTAGTACACCCATATAAAAAAGGAATATTTAGTATTTAACTATCAGTCAAATAATATTAATTAAAGTACAGGGTGGTTATAATTAAAGTTCCACTTTGAAATGGTCATGAAAGGAAATCTACTGAACCAAATGTTATCAAACTTGGTAATAGTTTAAAGGAGGTCATGAGAATTTCTCATCCGAAAAAAAAAAGAAAAAAGAAAAGAAAAAGAAAAAAAGAGAGGTTAAAAAACTCACCACCAGGGAGGAAATGACGTTGTATGCAATATTGTTAAACGAATGAAGGGTCGGAATCTAACTTAACCTTTTGTTACACGGGTTTAACATTTTATATATCCTTAAGAAACATTGACCTAAACAAAATTACCATTTAAAGTATGCGCATTCCAAAAATCGTTTTCTTACAGATCACTAATTTGTGAATTTTGAAGCCTGAATGCTGGCTATAGGTACTTCTTGCTATGGGGTTATCTCAAAAGCACTGTTTATGGTGATAATCTAAAGAATTTGGCGGAATTGAAAGATGCGATACACCGACATGTCCGCAACATTCCTCCTGATATGGTGTGAGCTACTGTTGAGAATGCAGTAATGCGATTTAACTTGCTTTCGGAAAATGGTGGACGCCACATTGAACATGTTTTGTAACACGTTTCAGAAACGATTAAACATAATTTAAACCGATGTCTTCATGTCTTATTTCGTTTAACAATATTGCATACAGTGCCATTTCCCCCCTGGTGGTGAGTTTTTGAACTTTCTTTTTTTTTGGCGGAAAAGAAATTTCCATGATCTCCTTTAAACTATTACCAAGTTTGATAACATTTGGTCCAGTAGTTTTCCTTTTATGACCATTTCAAAGTGGAACTTTAAGTATAACGACCCTGTACTACTGTTGCATTATATATCATGAAATAAAACATGCTTGAAAAAATTATTTTCTTACATTTTATCTCTTAATTTCTTAAAAGGATTATTGAAAAAGAGAATGCTTAGTATTAATAATAAAAATCACCTTTTGATCTGTTTATTAAAGGAAAAAAGATAATAAATTTAACTTTTCGTTTTTCTCACTGTTTAATCTCACTTATTTAACACTACTTGAGTTGATGATAACCTAAAAAAATTTTAATTCGGCATGTTATTCACCACAAAGAGCTTAGTTAACGAAATGTTTTTAAATCCCTACGATTACTGTTGTTAATAGCCTTTAATTTTTTTAAAAAATCTAGCTTGGAATCAATTAGCCTACTCAACGATTTGTTACCGAAATGCTTTTATAATCCTATTATTATTGTCACCAATGCTTTTATTTTATTATAAAATATTGTTTTTTTCTTCGTTTTCTTTGAAAATGTTTCAAATTGTAAATGAAGTCTTCTCCCAAAAATATTACTTACAGAAGATTTTAGATTCTTTTGAGATTTAAGTGGCCGGATCAATAGTCCAGTATGCGAGGAAAAGTAGATCATGGTTTCCCGATAATAATCTGAATTTTTTTTATTTATTCAGCATTGAATTTGTTCCGTACTGATAACGGCAATTTCCGGCGATTGTAGCGCCACCTTTTGGTTGTATGGAAAAACGCGCCAGTGTGAAACTTGTTCTAAGTGAGTAAGTCGCGTCGCTTTCAGCGGCCATTTTTCAAGCCCATGTTGCGGCACCGCTTTCAATAAAATTGTTATTTATATACAGTCCTCTGCTTTCCCTCCGTACCATTTTGGTCCTAGCGAGCCGGAGGTGGAACCTTTCGCGTAACTATGGAGAAATTTACCGCTTTAAAAAGACAAAAATCAAGTTTGAAAGGAAAAGTAACGCAGATCGAAAACTTCGTGCAAAACTTTAAAAGCAGTGATAAAGCGAGCATTGAGCTCCAATTGAAACTGACGAACGTTAAAAGGCTTCAAGATAAAACCGAAGAATTACGCAGTGAATATTATGATTTACCTGAGGATACGGATTTAACAGAAATCGAAGAACTTCAAGATTTAGATTCCAGACTGGAAGAATTAGAGGTAAGCCTAAATTGCCTCAATAGTAAACTGTATGCAAGTAATAAACTTGAAAATGATCATAATAAAATAAATAATGCTGATCTGCCAACTTCATCGCCAAATGTTAAGCTCCCAGAAATCCCGCTTCCACAGTTTTCAGGAAAATACGAGGAATGGAGTCAGTTTAAACTCCAATTTTCTAATTTAATTGATAAAAATGTTGCCTTATCAGAAACGCAAAAACTATATTATTTACGCGCAGCACTAAAGGGTGAAGCAAAACAATTAGAAACTCTAGATGACACTTATAAGTCTCTGTTTAATGCATTAGATGAACGCTATCAGAACGCCAGAATGTTAGTCGAAGCACATATCCAAGCTCTAATGAATTTCGAGAAAATCACGCATGAGTCGCCAAAAGAATTACGCAATTTGGTAGATTGTATAAATCGAAACTTACGAGCCTTGAGCGTTTTAGAATATAAAAGAAACAATCTTTCAGATATTATGTTGATAAATGTTATTACGAGTAAATTGGACAGAGAAACTAGAAAACAATACGAGTTATCTCTGAATTCTAAGGAAGTTCCATCATTAGACGAATTTTTAAATTTCTTAGAAACGCGAAGTTTGATGTTAGAAGGCTTAAACAGAAATTTTTCGGTTAAGTCCAGCCCTAAAAACGTTTCAAATATCTCAAATCGTTCCAAAACTTTCATGATTAATTCCAAGGAGCATTTAAAGCTTTGTGTTTTATGTAAAAACCCACACCCTTTACATAAATGCTCACAATTTCAAAATATGAAGATCTCAAGCAGATATGAATTCGTTAAAAATCAAAAGTTATGCTATAACTGTTTAAATTTCCATACTGTATCTCAATGCAAATCGAAATACGTTTGTAGTATTTGTAAAAGGAAACACCATACATTATTGCACTTATTCGATGAAATGAAAGAAACACATGGAAATCAAAACACATTGCCTCAGAACATTAAAAGTGATGAGTCAGATAGACAGAATGGCGCGACACAGCTTGGCGCTGAAATGAGGAGTGTTTTGCTTAGTTCCAAGCTTTCAAAAAATGAAAAAGCAAATGCTGCACTTCCGCAGAATGAAAGTGTTTTATTAAATACTGTGGTTATTTATGTTAAAAATAAATACGGTCAAAGGTGCAAATTTAAAGGCTTGCTGGACAATGGAAGCGAAATAATTCTCATTACTAAGCGTTGTGCAGAAAATTTGGGGTTAAGAAAAGAGAATATTAAAACTTCAATTTCAGGAATAAACAACTCAATTCATTCAGTTAAGGCTAAAGTAAATGCTAATATTTCTAACAAAGGAGAGACATTTTCGGTGAATATAGATTGCATATTGGTTCCAAGAATAACTGAAATTTTCCCAGTAGCAAAACTAGATATTATCAAGTGTTAAATTTCCTAATTATGTGGAACTTGCAGATAAAGGGTTTTATCTACCCAGCCAGATCGATTTCTTGATCGGAAATCAACTTTTTTTTGATATTTTGAAAAGTGAAAGAATTTATACGGAAGATGGAAAATTAATGTTACAGAACACTAAGTTTGGTTATATAGTAATCGGATCTTTACAACACGATATAATAATTCTCGTTACTGTTGTTTACTTAATGAAACTAATTTAGATAAATCACTTAAGAATTTTTTCGAAGCAGAACTGATACCGGAAAATAACGTTGAAATGATTAAAAGTGCTGATGATAAACTATGTGAACAACATTTTTTGAATACCCACAGAAGGGACAATTCAGGCCGATACATTGTTCAAATGCCGTTTTCGAAGAATCCTGATTGTTTAGGTGATTCCAAACAAAATGCCTTACGAAAACTTGATTGTTTATGGAAAAGATTAAATCAAAATCCCAAATTCTTAAAGATGTATAAAGAATTTATTCGCGAATATTTAACCTTAGGCCATATGGAGGAAGTTTTAGAAAATGAAGAACCAGAAATTGTGTATTATCCCCCTCACCACGGTGTCTACAGACCTGATAAGGAGACAACGCCTTTAAGAGTAGTATTTAATGCTTCGTCTGTTACGTCTTCAGGAGAATCACTAAATTCATTACAGTTGACGGGAGGTATAATACAGGATGATCTTTTCGCTGTTCTACTTAGATTTCGAAGGCACGAATATGCACTTACTGCCGATATAAGAAAAATGTTCCGGCAAATTTTTATAGACGATTCTCAACGCGATCTATTGCGCTTATTTTGGAAGGAAGGGATGAACGAACCTGCAAGGACTTACAGACTGTGCACTGTTACATATGGTATGACAAGTGCTCCATTTTTAGCAACGCGATCACTTAAACAACTCGCAATTGATGATGGAGATCTATATCCACTAGCATCTTCAGTTCTTCAATCAGATACATATATGGATGATATCTTAAGCGGAGAATCTGAATTCTCCAAGCTTAAGGAGCTTCAGTCTCAGTTAATAAAGTTGTTGAAGTCTGGAGGTATGGATTTACACAAATGGTGCACAAACCACCCTAGTTTATTAACAGATCCATCTCAAATTAATCAAGAATATGCTATTAAATCAGACTCTGAATTAGATGTGGTAAAAACATTGGGTATGTTGTGGAAACCTAAAACTGATATGTTTACTTACATGACCAAGGTAAATCCTAAATTTAATTACACTAAATCAGAAGTGCTATCACAAATAGCCAAAATATTTGATCCTCTTGGTTTAATTGGTCCGGTCATTGCAAAGGCTAAAATCTTCTTGCAGCAACTGTGGTTACTGAAAATTGCATGGCATGAACAACTTCCAGAATCTTTAGCTAAGGAGTGGCATGATTTTTCCTTATCACTTTTGAATCTGAATAAATTAAAGATACCTAGATATTGCCTATCCAAGACACCTGTACGAATATTTCTACATGGATTCGCAGACGCTTCAGAAAATGCGTATGGTGCAGTTATCTTCATACAGTCTATAGCGTATGACAACACTGTAAAAAGTCAATTACTCTGCAGTAAATCAAGAGTAGCACCAATTCGAAAGGTAACAATCCCGAGGTTAGAATTAAATGCATGTCTACTTGTATCTCAACTTATGAGAAAATGTTTAACATCATTACATCTACATGTTGAATCAGTGTTCTTATGGTCAGACTCAACTATCGCTCTTTCTTGGATAAAAATATCGCCTCATCAACTAAAAACTTTCGTTGGGAATAGAGTTAGTAACATTCAACAACTGACTGAAAATTTCCACTGGGGTCACGTCTCCTCCAAGCAGAATCCGGCAGACATTATTTCACGGGAACTAGATGCTAAAGACCTTTCATCAAGTGTTTTGTGGTGGAAAGGGCCTACATTCCTACAAGCGGATATTATTGTTCCAAGGGATATTCCTGAATATCATTCTACTGAAAATGAACAATATTTAAATGAATTCAAAGGGCACTCCAATAAAACTCTAATTCTTACAAGGGACAATTTTTTTGATACATTTTTAAGTTTAACTAATAATTATTTGAAGTTAATTCGCATTTTGTCATATATTTTTAGATTTTTTAGTAATTGTAAGACAGGCCACAAATTAAAAGGACTGCTCACCACCAAGGAATTGAGGTGGTCGGAGATATCTATAATTAAAGCCGTCCAGGTAAGATATTTTGAAAAGGAGATTATCAATCTTCTAAAGGGAGAACCTGTGCCCAAAGGTAGTGGATTGCAAAACTTAAATCCATTTTTAGACGAAAACAACATTTTAAGAGTTGGAGGTCGCTTAGGCAATTCTGACTTAAAGTTTGATCAGAAACACCCCTTTTTTATAAAAATTCCTTATCAACGGAAATGTATATTGAAAAAAATTTATGTTTCAATTTTTATTTGTCTTGCGACTAAAGCTATTCACATGGAAATAGTTTCGGATTTGACATCAGAGTCCTTTATCGCATGACTTAAAAGATTTTTTGCAAGACGAGGAAAAAGCGCGATTTTACACAGATAACGCTACAAATTTCGATGGGGCATGTGCTGAATTAAAGAAACTGTACAAATTAATTCAAAAGCCTAATGAACAGCTTGGAAACTATTTGTCCTCAGAGCAGGTAACTTGGAAATTTATCCCCCCTAGATCCCCAAACTTTGGAGGGTTATGGGAAGCAGGGGTAAAATCATTCAAATATTACTTAAAGCGAGCAGTTGGTAATACTAATTTAACCTATGAAGAATTTTTAACGGTCATCACACAAATAGAGGCTATTTTAAATTCGAGACCTATTTGCCCATTGTCACCAGACCCTAATGACTTTCAAGCTTTAACACCGGAACACTTTTTAATAGGACGCCCACTAAATTCTATCCCCGAACCCGAGCTTATGGCTATAAATGACAATAGACTATCTAGGTGGCAACTAACAACCAAATTAGTGCAAGGCATTTGGAAGAGGTGGAAGAATGATTACTTAACTAACTTACAACAAAGATCGAAATGGAAATTTGAAAAAGATAATGTAGAGGTGGGTGATTTAATTTTAATCAAGGAGGACAATATTCCCCCCTCAAAATGGTCCATAGGTAGAATTAAAGAAACCATTAAAGGCAAAGACGGTAAGGTTCGAGTAGTGATAATACAAACTCCCACTGCTGTACTAAAAAGACCTATATCAAAGATATGTATTTTGCCAATGCAAAATTGAACCTTCTTATGTTTACTTCTTTTCTTTATTATTGTATTGTTGTATCTTTATTGATATAGTTATAATGTGTTTATTTTTAATTTTTTTTTGTGTATTGAAATGTTATTTCAAGGCCGGCGGAATGTTCCGTACTGATAACGGCAATTTCCGGCGATTGTAGCGCCACCTTTTGGTTGTATGAAAAAACGCGCCAGTGTGAAACTTGTTCTAAGTGAGTAAGTCGCGTCGCTTTCAGCGGCCATTTTTCAAGCCCATGTTGCGGCACCGCTTTCAATAAAATTGTTATTTATATACAGTCCTCTGCTTTCCCTCCGTACCAGAATTAACTTAACCAAATACAATTTGTCTATTAAGAGGTTTCCTTTTGATATTCACACAATTATTGCTGTTAATGTCTTTTAAAATAATAAAAAAATCGTTTTTTCTAACTTTTCGCTCAAAAAGTTTCGAACTTTTAATGAAGTGTTCTCTCATATCAATAACTGTCAAAAGATTGTAGATTTTTGAAGTTTAAAATGTCCGAATCGTGTTGAACGCGAGGAAGAGTAGATCATGGTCTCTCCATAAGAACCTGAGGTCTTTTTTATTTATTAAGCATGTAATTAACTTAACCATATACATTTTGTATATTATGAGGTTTCTATTTAATATTCAGGCAATTTTTGTTGTTAATGCCTTTTAAAATAATAAAAAATCGTTTTTGCCAAATTTTCCCTCAAAATGTTTCGAACTTTTTGTGAAGTGTTTTCTCATATCAATAACTGTCGAAAGATTGTAGATTTTTCAAGTTTAAAATGATCGAATCGACAGTCTTGAACGACACTAAGAGTAGATCATGGTCTCTCTATAAGAACCTGAGGTTTTTTTAAAATCCAGAATGGAATTAACTATATACATTTTGTCTATTAAGAGGTTTCTTTTTAATATTCACACGATTACTGTTGTTAATGCCTTTCAAAATAATAAAAAATCGTTCTTCCCAAATTTTCTCTGAAATTGTTTCAAACTATTGGTGAAGCGTTCTCTCGTAATGTTATCTACTATTATCAATTATGTTGTAGGTTTTTCACCCCCTGAATGAGATGAAAACTAGGCCAGAGTAAATGTAGAGGAAAAGAGGCCAGATCTCCTTTGAGGTCAGGTTGAGTCATGGTTCATGCAGATGTTTATCTAAGAGTGGAAAAATTTTAATTTTTAGGTTGCAAGTTATGCAGAAAAATTAAGTGTTTTGAAAACAGGAAACTTTTGCATGTTGTTAAAAACCAAGAATTTTACCATGTTTTTGTTGTATGTTAGCATTGTACTGAACACGTCAGGTATACCTACCCACAAAGGATGAGGGAAAGAGCAGGAAAATATGCCCCCCCCCCAAAAAAAAAAGAAGAAAAGTGTAAACTATATACTATAGGTAGTTTGAAGCTGTTCGTTTACGAAACAAAATGCAGTTGTAGCGCATCAAATCTGAGGGATTCAAAAATTTAAGGCAATCCATTTGTTGTTTTTTAAATATTTATATTTTTGGTTGGTAATCTTCATATATATATATATATATATATATTTGTCCTAAAAATAATGGTGGGGTTTTGAATGGTGATAGCATCGGAACAAAGCATTGCAGAGAGGTGAAATATACGACAAATTGAAGAGAAAATTTCCAAGTTTCTTATCTGTTCAGCAGACTTCGATGTGTGCTCCCTTAGTAGCCCTGCAGACGTCAAGACGATATTCACCATCGTCCCATGCACGGAAGAGAACATCTGGCATGATAGACGAAACAGCTTCAGTGATCCTTTCTATAAAATGATGCAGATTTCGGACATGAAAGGAATACACTTGTGTTTTTACATAACTCCAAAAATAGAAATCCGTGGGGGTAAGGTTTGATGACCGTTGGGGGCCAGACAATCCACCCTTCTCGTCTGACCCATCGCTAAGCAAATGTTTCGTAAAGAAATTCCTGCACAATTGTAGCAAAATGTGGACGAGTTCCGTCTAACTGGAAAATGGAATTCTCCGGAATTTTCTGGTGCTAGTCCTGGAGTCTGTTGGAGTCTGCCCCTAAGCTTTCATACACATAAACTTGAAGCATTTCTCTTCCATTTAACGCAGGACTCGTGTCTGCAAAATGATTTGTTGCATAGCTATAGCCATTTGAAACCCCACCATTATTTTTGGGATACACTGTATATATATATATATATATATATATATATATATAACATTTAAAAATATGCTATAACATTTAAAGCTAAAGAAATCCTAAATTAAAACCTAAATTAACATAATTTCAAAGTTCTAAAAACCCTTTGGCGAAAACCTTTAAATAGCTTCCTATTACTTAAAATCCGAATACGTAGCGTGGATACCTAAATTAACTACTTCTGCACTTATGTCACGTCACTTCTAAATTTTAACTAATTGCACCCCACTATCAAGATCACATGACGAGTTACGCAAATAAAGTCTATTTAAGGCTCTGCGCCATGTAAATGTAGCTCTCACCGATTTTCTGTTGCCAAGTAAACATGTAGTCTTCAGTTAAATAAATTTTTTTTTGAGAATTGCGGTGTGATGTGTGTGTCCGAGGTTGAGAAGATTGAGAGGCCAGTTCTTTATAACTACCTCCGAGATGCCGAAAAACGTCACCAGCCAACGACATTGTCTGCGGGAACTGATTATTAAACTGTTGTGACGCACTGCCGGGAGGCCATATCATCCATTTCGCCTTCAAGTAGATGAAGCAAGGAAATTAGCTAAAGAAATATCATCCGTTTCGCCTTCGTTCCTCACCCCTCATCCGTGTCGTCATATATATATATATATATATATATATATATACAGGGTGTAACGAAACTCTTGGGCAAAACTTTAAGAGGTGATAGTACACATCAAGACAAACAATATTATATCGGAAACTTAGGGTCCCAAACGTCTTCCAAAGGAGATAGACGCCATTAAAGTTTAGGGTCCGGAATTTCAAATGATCATAAAAAAACGGGAAAATTTGTCGATTCGTTTGCTGTTTTCGCTTAAATTATTCTTTATGTCAAGATTTTCTGGAAAATAAATTTTAAAGATAAAGTTAAAAAAATGCCGATAGAGGGCGCTTTAGACTTTGGAGTAACAAACAACTATTTTTTACTGTTATTTTTTGTATCAGATTAAATGCTTTCAAAACCTTAGACTTAAACTTAAATTTTGAGCTCAAAATCTGAATCGTTGGGGGTGGTTATGTCGCGAAAACTCAACAGTGTTCAGGAGGTGAAATTTGAACCCCCCTCCTCCCCTGTACGCAGTTGTTATTCACGATTTTGGATGCTCGGTCGTAGACCAGGCAGCAACTATTACCCACTAAACGTAAAATAAACGAGAGAGGGATGACAAAACATAAAAAAAAGTTATTCATAACAGACGATCATTTGATCGGGCCATATCTTCTGCCAAGGCGCCTGGACGGCGGAACGTATCTGGTATTCCTACAAGAGGTGCTTCCAGTTCTGCTGCAAAGTGTTCCAGCCAACATAAAGGCTCGTATGTGGTTCCAACATGATGGAGCGCCTGCACATTTCAGCGCAAATGTGAGAAGTGCATTGGATACAGCATATCTAGGGCGATGGATTGGACGGGGTGGTCCGGTAAATTGGCCGGCACTCTCGCCTGACCTCTCCTGTCTAGACTTCTTCCTCTGGGGCCATATGAAGAGTCTTGTTTACGCAAGCCCTGTCGACTCCAACGATGAACTGGTTGCGAGAATTGCCGTCATAGCAGGCGATATCCGGGAGATGCCCGGGGTATTTGCTAATGTTCGAAAGTCCCTCTGCCGGCGGTGTGAGGCCTGCATCCTTGCTGGTGGGCGCTCTTTCGAGCAGTTTTTGTGATTCCACAAGAAAATCATGCGTGTACCATTTTCTACGTGTCATCATTCATTCAACCTTCATTCATGCGCACGACGTGCGTACATAAAATTGCTTTTTTTTTATTTCGAGAGGAGAAATTGCTCATGTCTAGTATTATGAATAAATTTTTTAATTTTGTCATCCTCTCTAGTTTATTTTACGTCTAGGAGGTAGTAGTTGCTGCCTGGTCTACGACACAAAGTCCTATGACACCAAGATCGGGAATAACTGAACTCTGTTCAGGAGGGAGGGAGTTTCAAAATTCAACTCCTGAACACAATTCCGTTTGCGCTACTTAACCACCCCCAACGAATCAGATTTTGAGCTCAAAATTTAAGTTTAAGGCTAAGCTTTTGAAAGCATTTAATGTGATAAAAAAAATAACGGTAAAAAATAGTTGTTCGTTACTCCAAAGTCTAAAGCCGCCCTCTATCGACATTTTTTTTTAACTTTATCTTCAAATTTATTTTTCAAGAAAAAACTGACAAAAAGAATAATTTTAGCTAAAACCGCTAACGAATTGTCCCATTTTTCCGTTTTTTATAATCATTTGAAATTTCGGACCCTAAACTTTAATGGCGTCTATCTCCTTTGGAAGACGTTTGGGACCCTAAGTTTCTTATATAATATTGTTTGTCTTGATGTGTACTATCACCCCTTAAAGTTTTGCCCAAGAGTTTCGTTACACCCTGTATATACAGTAACCACCGCTTATAGTGATCAGTGGTTATAAGAATCAACCGTTTATAAGAATCAATATCGCGAAAACAAAAACAAATGTATTATTTTCCTGTTAAAAGTTTCGCTTTAAAGAATCAATCCACCGGTTTTAAGAATCAGTTTACACTCTTCGCTTTTCTTTCATTTTTCCAAAAAAGCCACTTAAACCCTCAAAAGGTACGAAGTTCTTTCTTTATTGTTTTTAAAAGCAAGAGTTATAAGATGGGATGGAATACAGTCTTAAAATGCTCCCCTTTCTTTGTTAAACATAACATAATAGTTTCCCCTTAAACGCTTTAGCAAAACACTGTCCTATTAGCTTGATCTAGGGGCATCTTTACCCGCCCGGGTCCAATTTCACTTTTCTCCACTGACAAACAAAAATAGGGACTCTTTTTCCCACCTCCCACATCCTGGTTGCGGCTTCCTGGACCCTGAAACACACAAATCTTTGGCGAAGTGTCCACTATCACTCAGGCAGACGTGACATTAGTAGATTCAGCACGTTATCAAACCATTAAATGGAAGCTAGAAGGTGAATCTTGGTCTGAGACTATTGGTATCGAAAGAGGTATAAACAGCCTCCTGAAAACTTCATTACGTCAAACTACCATAGACAACCTTTTCTTGCGCCCTTCCTGTAGTTGAAATATTAAACTCTTAAGCAGGTATGTTGTAACAAATATTGGATTTCTTCCTTCTCTTACTATAATCATGTGTATCTACTTATAGGTTAGAAATTAAGTTGTATTTTTCAAATTATAAACAACAATTTTAATAAAAGATAATTAACGTAAATTAAAGAGTATTTTATGGTAAATTATCTAATATATGTATATATAAGTGTGTGTGTATGTGTGTGCCTGTCCAAAAACCTAAATTTCGGCTATAAGAATCAACCGCTTATAAGAATCAAAAACAGCAATAACAAACGTGATTCTTATAAGCGGAAATCACTGTATATATATATATATATATATATATATATTATATATATATGTATATATATATTATATATATACACTGAAGTGCCACTGAATTAGGGATAGAAAAGCCTATGCAAATTGTGTAGCACTGCGCATCATGTATGCGCAAGTGAGGGCGCTGTGGTAACTGCATATATAGCGCATACTGTGGTTGTTCTGAATTAGTTGTTGGAATTGCCAGTATGGGTAAACTGCTTGATTTAGACGCCTTCGATCGCGGACAAATCGTAGGTGCGCGACGCATGGGCCATTCAATTTCCGAAATCGTCAGACAGCTAGGAATTTCAAGGTCGACAGTGTCAAGAGTATACCAAGAATACATGGATGGTGGAAAAAAAACTAGCGATCGGGCAAACTGCAAAGGACAATTAGCCTTGACAGTGCGAGGTGAGAGACGGCTCAGACGTATTGTACGTAGACAGCGAAGCCAAACATTAGCTCAAATTACCACCCAGTTTAATGACGGTGCCAGTCGTACAGTCAGTAAACGGACTGTGCAACGCTCGCTTCACCGTATGGGTTTCGGGAGCCGTCGACCTACGAGAGTACCACTGCTCTATACTCGCCATCGGGCTGCACGTCTTGCCTGGGCAAGAAAGCACAGAGACTGGAGTGTAGAGGACGGGAAACGAGTAGCATGGAGTGATGAGTCTCGATTCCGACTACTTAACGCCCACGTGAGGCTGAGAATATGGCGTCAGGCTCATGAAGCCATGGATCCTGCATGCCTGGCTGGAACTGTACAAGGGCATGGTGGCTCAATCATGGTCTGGGGTGTTTTTTCGTGGCACAGTTTGGGATCTTTGGTGCGTGTACCAACCTCCCTCAATGCAATTCGGTACGTAGAGTTGCTGGGTGATCACCTCCATCCGTTTATGCTGTTCTGTCATCCGCACGGTAATGGAGTTTTCCAGCAAGACAACTGTACCTCTCACAAGTCCCGGTTGGCTACTGGCTGGTTGGATGAGCATTCCTCTGACTTCTCTGTCATGAATTGGCCACCTAGAAGCCCAGACTTAAATCCTATTGAGCATCTTTGGGATGTTTTGTAACAAGGCGTGAAAGGCCATCACACAGTACCAAAGAACCTTACTGAATTATGGACAGCTTTAGCCAATATTTGGCAAGCCATTCCCGTGGAACGTTTCCAGAAACTTGTTGAATCTATGCCTCGTCGTGTAGCAGCCGTTATCAAGGCCAGAGGAGGCCAGACTCGTTACTAGGTAGGTATCCCTAATTCAGTTTCACTTCAGTGTGTGTATATATATATATATATATATATATATATATATATATATATATATATATATATATATATATATATATATATATATATATATATACATATATATATATATATATTATATATATATATATATATACATATATATATATTATATATATATATATATACATATATATATATATATATATATATATATATTATATATATATATATATATATACATATATATATACATATATATATATATATATATATATATATATATATATATACATATATATGTAGGAAGGAGTTAGTACTCCTTCCTTTAGAAGTGAATCATTAGACTTAATTATTTTGAACATTTAATTAAACTAGACGATGTTTACAAGACAGGACTAACACTTAGTATGAAATTAAAAAAATAAACACAGAAGCATCAAAAGAGCTAAACATCGGGAGCTTGCAGAACAACACATCCGCTTAAAGTCCTTCGTGCCGCAGTAGCAGGAGTGGAAGTTGTAGTAATAGTTCAGTTGTGTTGCCAAACTCACTCTCACACGGCCGTTCTGACTTTCCAGACGTCCGCGGCTGGGTTGTCAACAATAATTCTGAAAAGATAAAAAAAAAAAGAGCAGAAAAAGGAAAAATATTTCAAAAAATCAAGCAGTGTTCAACACAGTGGTATTGGTGTTCAGTTTCTGCACCACTGTTTCATTTTGTCCGCTGCAGTTGATGTTATGGTTGGACCATCGTGATGTCCTAACTTTCGAACTTCGTAACGATCGTTGGGGTTGATGTTCGTGATCTCATATGGTCCGAAGAACTTTGGTCGGAGCTTTAATCCGGTTCCAAATTGAGTTCGTTGTATTGCCACTTTGTCACCGATCTTGTATTTACAAGCCGGTTTACGCCGTTTGTTATATTGTCGTATGTTTTCTTCCTGTAGACGGAGGATATTTCGTTTAGCTTCGATACGTAACGCTTCTTTGTCATCAAGAATTCTTTGGTGGTGTTCCTCGTCAAGAAGATTTTTAATCTGTAGATCCTCTTGTTGTTTCATTTTAACACCAATTAAAAGTTGAAAGGGTGTGAATTTTGTACTGCGTGTGGTGGTACTATTTAAGATACGTTGCAATCTTGGGACATATTTAAACCATTTGTCAGGTTCATCTAGAGCTAACTTAGTTAAAACGGGAATAATTGTGCCATGAACACGCTCAACCTGACCGTTGCCACGTGGCACACCTGTTGCTATTGAAATGTGTTCAATTGACTGTTCCTGGCAGTAACTTTGAAATTCTGAAGATGTGAATGCGCTACCTTTGTCAGTAATGATTTTTGAAGGGTTGCCAAATGTAGTTTGTTGCAAGGATAATTTGTCTAAGGCATCTTTCGTAGAGGTGGACTTCACGGGATAGATCCATACAAATTTGGAAAAGGCATCAACTACTGTAAAAAGATACTTATAACATTTTTTTGTCGATGGTAAAGGTCCTAAAAAGTCGCAATGGTAACATTCAAGGGGTGCATCACCTTTTGGAATGGGGTGAAGGTATCCT
Organism: Dolomedes plantarius; assembly: GCA_907164885.2. Classification (NCBI taxonomy): domain Eukaryota; kingdom Metazoa; phylum Arthropoda; class Arachnida; order Araneae; family Dolomedidae; genus Dolomedes; species Dolomedes plantarius. The sequence continues at coordinate 139,096,240 of OU015491.1, read as the reverse complement.
TCTTGTTTTCCAGATTTTCGCGAGGACAAAATGCAAGGAATACAGTTCGAAATAATTTCTTGAACTAATTTCTTAAGTTGAGGAATGAAAAATTCACGAGAAACAATTAATTCGGTTTTTTGTGAAGCAAAATGACCTTGTGAATGGGCGTTTAGCACTATTTCTTTCTGCATCATTTGTGGTACTACTAAAAGTTCGGCATCCTGATGAAGTTTATAAAGAATTCCGTTTTTAACAAAAAATTCATCAGAAGGTGTAGATTCAAGCATAGATTTAATTTGAGATATAAATTCATCCTGGTCTTGGGCATTTTTCACCTTTTGAGTGATATCATTTGAGATAATTACAAGAATGGGGTTACGACTTAAAGCATCAACATGTTTCATCTGTCTACCGGGTCGATGACAAACTTCATAATCAAAGTCTTCTAACATCAATGCCCATCGAGCAATTTTAGCTGGTAGGTCTTTTTTGTGCATCGTTTTTTGGAAAGCATCACAATCGGTGATAATTTTAAATTTTGTTCCCAACAAGTAGTTTCGAAATTTTTTTAGCGCTTCAATAACGGCAAGAACTTCCAGTTCATAACTATGATATTTTTCTTGTTGAACTGTAGTTTTACGGCTAAAATAATGAATAGGATGAAACTGTCCATCATCGGATTGTTGCAAGAGCACAGCGCCAAAACCTAAGGAGCTGGCATCAGTGTGGAGTTCTAATGGGTATCCCTGTTGAAAAACATGAAGAACTGGGTTTTGTGAAAGAATGTTTTTAAGTTGTTGAAAAGCTGCTATTTGTTCAGGGGGTTTGGGAGCTTCAATAACTTGAAATTTTGGTTCAACCTTTTCACTTTTGACGGATTCATTCTCAAGGGCATCATCATCGGCATCAAATATTTTTGGTTCAAGAGTTGCTTTGATAGTTCCAATATCAAAAGCATTATCATCATCGTTATCATGAAGCAAATATAAATCACTGGCATCAGCATCATCTAAATATTTTCCATCATCATTATCATGAAACAAATCTAAATCATTGGCATCATCATCATCATCATCACGTTCAAAATCAATTGGATTATCCATTTTCTCTACCCTAGAAATCTTATCTTGAGTAGATGTTAGAGGTTTTTCAGACATGCATATTTGGCCCTGATCTTGAATTTGTTTTTCTACAATTTTCTGTTCCGCAAAAGGGAGTCGTCGAGAACGTTGATTTACGGGGATTTCATCTTGTAATAAAATAGTCCTTTTAATTTCAGTGTCTTGAACTTTATGGGGTTTGTAGGAAGTAACGATATTTTGAACTTCCTCACGAATTTCAGAATTCAAAATGTGTGAAAGATCAAATGGGAAAGCTTCGTCATCAGGAATATTAGCAATATTAACGAAGATGTTATTATCAAGAGTAAAACGAATACCGTCTTCATCAAATGTAAATTGGGTTTGCTGCAAAAAGTCGATTCCGATAATCACATCAAAAGGAATCAAGTCATCCTCTAGAACATGTATTTTAGCAGGTAAAGTAATGGTTTGAATTTCGATGGAATCCTGAAAGAATCCGATGCTGTGAACTTGGTTTTTGCCAATTCCTGAAAAGGGAATGTTGGTGGGCTGCAATGGTGGCGAACCAATTCTTCGATAGGTTTTCTCATTGATGAGGGTTGCCTGTGACCCAGTGTCACAGAGTGCTGTCAATTGAATTCCTGCAAGTTGAATGTCAACATGCATGGGATTTTTCGATGAAGTTTCAGGAGAAAGTGCATTTACAGTTTTATCAGAAATAGGTTTTTGAGAATCAGGTTTTGGTTTAGAATTTCGATAACTTTTAGGGCAATTAGCATGAACATGACCAAAACTTTTACATCCGTAGCATTGTTTACCATGTGACTTATTCAAACATTGGTTGCTTTTGTGACCTCTCAAGCCACAGGAAAAACATACTGGCTGTGTATTTGGGCTACGTGTATTATCGACTTGCACATTGAGGTAGGAAGCATCAATTTTTTTCTGATTATTTTGTCTGAAATTTTGTGATCTGTTAAAGATTTGTTCATAAATTTTCAACTTTTCCTTAAATTCAGGGACGGATTTACAACCGTAAAGAATAACTTTATTGTTTGTTGAATCAGGAATTCCGTTTATGACATACTCAAACAGAGAGGAGTCATCGAGAGAACCTTTGTGTGCCAAATCTCTCATAGCTAAGAAATATTCTTGTAGGGTTTCAAACGGTTTCATACGTCGAGATTCCATTAATTTATGTAACTGAATACCGTTAATTTTGTCCGAAAATTCGTCTAATAAATGGTGCTTCAATTGTTCCCAATTTGTAATTCCACGAATAGACCTAATTAATGTTTGAGCGGGACCAGTTAAACATTTTCTAACAAAAGTAATTTGGTGAATTGGATTGTTTATCTGATATAAACAAAAAAGTTCTTCAACGTCAGATATAAAATTCTCAACACTGTAATTATCACGAGACGAGAAAGGTTTTATTAAATCAACAACGTCTTTCAGACTAAACAACTGGAAAGAGAGATTCGCAGTTTCAACTGAAGGCAATGAATTTTGATTTGATTCACCAACGGAAATGTGTGTATTTTGCTTATTCGAAGATTCTTTTGCGTCAATGGTGGGGGAAAAGGGAGATCTATTTTCCTCTATAACGCTGTTAGTTTGGGATGAACGTGCACCCGGAAGTGAGTCATCATTCACTTCGCATTCCGAAAGATCAGAAAATTCTGCTTTTAATAACGATAAATCACTAAGACTCATAAGAATGGTATTGGCACATTTGTCTGGGTCAGTTGAAAATTCTAAATGAAGTAGATTACAAATAGAAATCAAGTCTTTAAGTGAAAACTCTTTAAGTACTTTCTGTTTCGTTGCTTCCAACACGAATGGCTGTTTAAAACCTGTAAATTTACGTAATCTGGTACGATTTTGTCTGTCGCCGTCTGTACCAAAAATTAAACGATGTAGAACCTTTATTTGATTCGTACCACCAAATTTTAATGATTTTGCAATATTGGGGTAATCGTTGAGAGTAGCCATAACTATATACTAGGTTCAAACAATTATAGTACACAAATATACAAATATTCAAAACCAAAATCAATACTTATAATACGTAGTTACTCAAATTCAAAAGTAGAAAATAATATTTCAAATCGAAATTTTTTCAAATACCAATTCAATAATAAAATATTGATTCTCAAAATATGCATCAAAATAAGTAATCTTTAAAACAGGTTTTGTTCAAGAAAACAAAATTATGAACTAAAATAAGCATCAAATATCAAATAATAAGTTCTTCAAAATAATTTCTCTGGTTGAAGAAAACAGGTGACGTAAATTTAGATATGTATCAAGTTAGATATTACTTCAGCAAAATATTCATCAAATTAATCTTCTAAATAAATCACTGTTGAAGAAAATAGAGGATGTAAATGCAGCATCAAAATAATAGTTAAAGTTCGAATGTTAAAAGCATCAAAATTGGGAAATCGAAAGTATCAAAATTGTGAAATCGAAAGCATCAAAGCATTCTGCAAAATAAAAAATATTCTCGCAAGAAAACAGCAGAATTAAGTTCAACATCAAAGCGCATCAAATAAGCAAAGTTGTCATCAAATAAACATTCGCTTCGTCAAAATTATGCATCAAAATAATAATATAATAATCTTCAAAAGTATTCAATTCGCGATCTTTCAAAATATATATTATGTTGTGGTTTGTTCAAGGAAACAAGATTCTTCAAGTTAAATGTCGAAATTTTCATCAAATCATCAAATAATTTCATCGAAATAGAATTCTCTTCAAGAAAACAGAAGTGATAAATTCAACGTCAAAGACCATCAAAAGTGAATTTAGCATCAATTAAATTCCTGCATCAAAAGAACGTTGAAATATCTTTCAGTTTTCTTAAATCATCAATAAGCTGAGAATTCCCTTAATCATCAAAATTTTCTTGAACAAGCGTCAACGTATGCATCAAATAATTTTAATATGATCCAAGTTACTTACAATTCTGGTTTTGGTTCTCATCATCCCATCAGAGTATCATCAGAGTCCGTGGCACATCACTTTGGCTTTCGCTTTCGATATCCAAATCCAAAATGACAGACAACAGTAATCCAGTCGAAATCAAGTCGAAATCAAGTCGAAATCAAGTCGTATCATCGAAAGAAAATAAAGTTTTTTTTTTTTTAAGTTCAGCATGCTAGGGGTATTTTTCGAGTCCGAGGGCCGAGCACCCATGTAGGAAGGAGTTAGTACTCCTTCCTTTAGAAGTGAATCATTAGACTTAATTATTTTGAACATTTAATTAAACTAGACGATGTTTACAAGACAGGACTAACACTTAGTATGAAATTAAAAAAATAAACACAGAAGCATCAAAAGAGCTAAACATCGGGAGCTTGCAGAACAACACATCCGCTTAAAGTCCTTCGTGCCGCAGTAGCAGGAGTGGAAGTTGTAGTAATAGTTCAGTTGTGTTGCCAAACTCACTCTCACATATATATATACATATATACATATACATATATACATATACATATATACATATACATATATATATATATATATATATATATATATATATATATATATATATATATATATATACATTTATACATACATACTCTACTTCCGTGTTTAATTTTATTCAGGCTATAATGTCAAAATTAAACATTCAAGTGTCACATTAATTTTCTTTATGCTATTTGTACAAGTAGTTTAAATATTTACGCACAGCTAATTATGAAAAAGACCTGATAGCTTTAGTTTAATATGATATGACTATTAATACTCTCCCATAAGGGGCCTTATGATCATATGCAAATATGTGTGTGAGTGAGCTGTGTGTATTTGAACATAAATTTATAATAATACAGGTCACTAAATATTCATATTGTTTTTTTCTCTAAAGGTTACCAAATATTGCTGAAATACAGCAAAAATTTTCAACCTTTTTGACTTAACTATTACTGCATTTCCCATTCTCTCGAAGAAAGCTATTCTGTAATGTCCTAAAAAATCTCGGACGCAGTTCTTTTTCGCTCTCAATTGGTCTCCGGGGGAAATGTCATGGAACTATTACTGTCAAAGTGCTTTAAAAGCCTAGAGTTAAGATTGTTGTTAACCAAGAAACTACTTTAACATAATGACCTGCCGAATGCGATGAATCTAATGCTATCAGATAAAGTAGCGCATTCGGGGCCAAAAGAAAAAAAAAGTAGGCCCAAAGTAGATTAAGTAAAAAGCAGTTAAGAATATATGTTTAAGCTGAAGTTAATGTTTTTTTGAAAGGGTCTGACAAGAAGATGTTCGTGGACAAGGACATGGTTCATGTAAAATGCCAGAATGACATAAAATTCATAAACAGTTGTATTTATTCACTTCTCAAACCAATTGAATTTTTGTATGAACGAGAAGTATTTTATAAGTCTCGTATTGAAAGCTCCTTTAATTAATCATTTCAAATGAGTCCAAAAAATGTGTAAATTTTTTTAGAAAAAAATTGAAAATTTGTGATAAAACTTTCTAATCCAAAAGAAAAACTTGGCATGTGATTGAAAATTTGTATTTTAAAATAATTTATTGAATAAAAATTTATCGTATTAAAAATTATTTATTTTTATTATTTATATTTTAAAATTATTTTTGACTTATCAAGTTCTTCCCAAACAGCTAGAGCTGTTATAAAGCCCCGAAATTTACATTAACTCAGAATTAAATCAGAGTATCACCCCAGTTAAGGGTATTTTGAATTCGAGCTAGCATTGCAATATCTATGGTAACAATTTTTATCTTTTTAAGAAATGATTTTATAAAAATGGTTTAAATTATTAAAAAGAAAAATTTTGATGGGGAAGCAAAACTTTTTTTATTTAAACAAATCAATGAGTGAGAAAATTTGTGTTTTTAACAATATTAATTGTTTTTAATAGTATTATAATGCAAGGCTAGAAACTGCGTGAGAAAAGGGCGGCACAAATGGAATGACCAGCTGAATGATCTGAAGGCTGGACAAACTAAGAGTGTGCAGGTGGCACCATCTAGTGACTAAAACAAAAACAGACAAGAAATTGTCACCAAAACAAAAATTAAAATAACAATTTTGAAAAAATATAGAAAGATTCATGGCACCGGCCAAATTTATCTGGCTCAACCGATTTATGCCGCCATTTGTTCCATATTTTTACGTATTGCCCTGGAAGAAAACGACTGATTTTCCGAGATACTAATTTAGGGATCAAGCTTTTAATAGAAACAGTTCTTTAATTGAGGATTACCTCGATAATGTAACTGAAAAGTCCGTTTTCATTTTAATCTTTTAACACATAGCAGTGTTTTCTAAAATGGATATCAAGGAAGGATCCCATGAGGTTCCACGAGAAATGACATCTTGCAGTGAAAAAAATAACCACGTGACAGAATGGTTGTGATTGCTTTTCGATTCATAGTGACTTCCTTCAAGAATCTGGATTGGATTTGGTGGCTGAGATCCACGAAAACATTCAAAATCTTCTCAGAGGCTTATTAGAATCTCAATATTTACCAAAAATAAAGAATGAAGATTATCTTTATGTACAAAATCCATTTTAAGTTAAAGAAAAGCTAACAGGATTTCTCACAGTAGGTTCTGGCAACTATATTCAAATCATTTCAGAAACTCAGTTAAAGTAGTTTCAAAGGTATTGATGCAGCAGTTTTAAGATCTGGTGTATTTAACGAATTCAGACGAATCCAGATTTACGAAAACTGACTATTCGAATTCTATTTCGTTATTTGACATACATATTTTAACACAATTTTATAATCTGTCTCTGTTAAACATGCTAACAGAAAAATATCACGACATATCGGTTGCTTCGCCAGCTATGTGAATTAATTTACACTTCACATGAGAATTAAGTATTTCAAACCAAATTTTAAGTGGATATTGAGGTCCAAGGAGATACAACATTTTTGGCAACCTTCTTAATCTAATTATTTTTATTATTTGTTCTCAACAATTTCAAATATACAAGTATTTTTCGATTTCATGTTTCAAGTATTTTATATAAATAAATTCTCTATATAAAGCAATTTATGTTTCATTTCATGTCTTATTGAAATAGGAATGGTAGGTATTGTCTGTAAAATATAGCCGTAGCTTCCGCGATTTTTGGAAAAACATTTTAGTTTTTCGCGACAAAATAAATTTTAGAATCTCTGCGCAAGAAGTACCTACAAGTAGAAACAAACAAAAACATACTTAAGGTTGAAAATATGGCAACCTTGATGACAAAGGCTTGTGTCTATAATGTTTCCAAATTGATTAATATAATTTTCAAAGGTGGGCCAACAAAGGTTTTCAAATTTGGGGTCATTTTTCTGTTTGTTTCACTCAGAAAAGTTGCATCAAATTAACTAGTTTTTAAAATTTTTAAAACAACATTAGAGTATTAATCTTTTAATATCAAGTTCTGTTTTGGGCTCTAGGTAATAAATAGGACATATATGTGACAGATCCCCTTGTTTTTTTGCCATTCAAAATTTATTACGTAATAACTGTATACACCCTCACGCTCGGGTCATAGCATAAATAAAAACTACAAATATATTTTTTATTACATGAAAACTTAAAAAAAGTCATTTCATTTTACATAAATTTGAGGTATAGTGTTAGAAGTCATGATAATTATAGAAATTTCGAGATGAAAAGGTTTAGATAAGTGAATAGATTTTAATTTATTTAAAAGAAAATGCCTAGCAAATTTAGCGCATAAGTTTTTGTAAAGAAATAATTTCAATTTATCATGCAGTAAGTAATAAAAGTGAAGCAGAGTAATATAAGCCTGTGTTTTTTCTTAAAATTTTGAGGCAGCCTCATATTAATTAAAATTTTCCAGATTATAAAAATATCTTTTTTACTTCAAGAAATAAATGTCAATCAGAAATTTATGAAACGATAAATTTTAGACTTTAAGCTTCTAAAAGGGATTTAAGCTAATTAATTAAAGTCAATCGGGGTGAACTTAACTCCTTATAATCTCTCAAAAAGGAAGTTAAATATTTTAATTTGAAGGCCAGTTTTATAAGAATAAGATTAGCCTTAGGCAACGAATGAAAAAGTTCCGAAAAGCGATACATTTAAATTTTAGTCACTACTTTGAAACATCTATATATTTAAGTTGCTAAGCTGACTTTTTGGGCAGTCCATGAAAGAAAACTACTGCATCAATTTACTTCATTTTGGTCTTAAAAGATTGTAATCTGTAGATTTGTCAAATTTGGTTTTTGCAACCGCCATTTCTATTAATTAGCGATAATTTACAATTAAAAAATTTATTTCTATGCATGCTCAGTGACATGTTTAAATCTGTCTTTAGAAACTAACTGTTTCTGCGCATGCTCAGTGACATGTTTTTAATGATAAACACGTTTATTCCGAGGAGTCTCTCTAGATCTCTCTCTGCCATTTTTATTTTTATGATAATTATGTTTGTGAAGTATAAGATTAATCCTCATGGATATTGTTTATTTTGCGCTGTTTAATTAGCGATAATTTACAATTAAAAAAATTGCTTTCTGCGCATGCTCAGTGACATTTTTAAATCTGGCTTTAGATACTCTCTATGCACGAGGCCACTTAAACCCATTAATTTGTTTCTGCGCATTATTATGATTTTCAACATTTGACAATGATGTGTTGAGTATAATTTGTGTATTTGTCCATTTATTTACTATCTAGCCGTCATGTCTTGACAGATATCCAGAGCCTGACTAAGGCAGGGGCATACGGGGCAGTTGCCTCGGGCCCCCACATCAGAGGGGGGCCCCCAAATCGAATAGAAAGTTTAGTATTAAGTATTAAGTTCTTCATTACTGAAGTAGTGAAGCAGAGGGGGGGCCCCAAAGAAGTTTTTGCCCCGGGCCCCAATTAGGCTAAGTCGGGCCCTGCAGATATCTACTAGTTTTATTTACTTAACGAGGACTTTATATTAGTCTATGTACACCACAAGTTTACAATTAAAATCTCAAGACACTCAATTTAAGGATATTATTAACTATTTCGAAATAGTTCTTTTAGCGTTCTCAGCAGGAAAACAAATCACAAATACTTGACACTACATGATTGATGAGGACTTCCCATCTTACTAGTTAGAGATTTTCTCTAAATCCGTATGTGAAAAGTTAGTTAAATTTCTTATTTATTTATCGGATTTAGTTATTATGTGTTGACACAAATCCCCTCCCCCTCTCCCCCCCAATAAAACATTTCTATGTTGAACAAGTTTGAATATGAATAGGGATTTTTGGATGTTCTCTCATTATGGAGGGAAAAAACATTCCTCTGGTAAATACAAGGTGCGCCCATAAAATAACCGAACAACTTTTTATAAATAAGAAAATTATTACTCACCTTTAAATAAATTTATCTCCTTCAAAATAATCACCAAAGGAGTCTATACAATTTTTCCAACGTTTCTTCAAGTCATCGAAACACTGTTTATAGGCGTTGGAACTAACCGTTCGCAAAATACGTGTAACATTTGATTTAATATCCGAGACGTTTTCAAATTTCTGTCCTTTCATGGCCATCTTCGGAAAAAGGAAAAAATCAGCTGGCGATAAGTTGGGAGAATATGATGGGTGATTTATCACTGTAATTGAATGCTTAGCAAGATATTGTTGTACAGAAATTGCTGTATGGGACCTAGCATTATCGTGCAAAGGAAACAATTGCCCAGAATCAAACAGTTCCTTCCTAACTCGCCTTATCATGTTTCTTAATCGAAAAAGCACCTCCTTGTAAAAATACTGATTAATTGTTTGATTTTCAGGAACAAATTCGTGGTAAATAAGTCCTTTGTAACCAAAAAAGGCAAAATCCATGAAAGGACAGATATTTGAAAACGTCTCGGATATTAAATCAAATGTTACGCGTATTTTGCGAACGGTTAGTTCCAACGCCTATAAACAGTGTTTAGATGACTTGATGAAACACTGGAAAAAATTGTATAGACTCGTGGCGATTATTTTGAAGGAGATAAATTTATTTGAAGGTGAGCAATATTTTTCTTATTTATAAAAAAATGTCCGGTTACTTTATGGGCTCACCTTGTATAATCGAAATTCCTTGGCTTCATCTTGTTTTTAAGATCCTTCCCCATTATCTATTCCTTTTAGTGATCCCTCTTATTTTCCTGGAGGTAGTTAGTGATTTACATATCGAATAAAACTTTTGTGGTAAGTTCATAAAGTCCATAGAGCCCTGGTGGTTTAGTACACTACACCTATTCAGAAAACGGATGGTCTTGAGTTCATTTAAACCAGCTGGCTTAGTTCTGTTAGAGTGGGAGGAAGAGTACTGAGAGAGAAATTACACTTTATAAATACCGCTTTTAAAATTAGTGTTTTGAATTTCTGTGGAATGCAATCAGACATCTTTTTAGAATATGCTTTTAACGTAGCTTATAGGAGTGTTTGAATAAAATAAAAGAAAAATTTGGCCCGAGGTAGTCTAGTGGTAGCGTGTCGGCTTTCGTCACTGAGGGTGTTCAGTTAGAATCAAGAGCCATTAAATAATCTTCGTGTCTATGCCGGATAATGGCACGTTAAATCCGGAAAGTCCGGTTTTGAGGTCAGAGCGGGTACGATCCCCCCAGATATCGCCCCTAGGGATGCTCGGTAAAAATTGAGGTTCCACCTAGCAACGACGAACTCCAACCTTTGTGGTGGTATTGTAAAAAAGAGCGGCACTCCTCAGTTCGCAAAGTCTATATCAACCTGGTCTGGAACACTTTCAGCCGTGGGGCATTAGCTACAACAACAACAACAACAACAAAAGAAAAAGTTGGATTTGAGATGACTACGCTTTCGAGAGTATTCCTTGAAACCTCTTCATTATCTACTTGAAAAAAGGAAAACAAAAGTAAATGTGACGATTGCGTATAAATTTTATGATCACCATTTTTTTTACTCATTATGTGATGCTCTTTTATGTTTAGTTCGATCATTTTTGCTAAAAGATAGTTTGAAACCAGATTAATATGAATTTTTTAGAGAAATGTCCGGAAATGGAAAAAAGTTTCCTTTGGCCCCTATTACCGTAAAATCTTGACTATAATACGCACACGTGTATAATACGCATGTTGGATTTTGCGCGAAATTTTCGGAAAAAAATTAAAATTCGACTATAATACGCACCTATAACTTAGCAATATTTTATTTAAAAATTGCACAAATATTTATCAACATAAATAAAATTTGTAATAAATATAAACCAAAACGTCAAATTCGGTAAAAAAAAACTTAAATTTTTAATTCAAAGCAAACAATACTGTGAAATTATTAGTCTTAATAACTTTCACTAGAATACAGCTCATCCATTGTTTGCCGTTTATTCAATGTTTAAGACTACGTTTTTTTTTTTTGTACACGAGAATAATACGCACCCTCATTTTTGCAGACTAAAATGTGAAAAAAAAGTGCGTATTATATTCAAGATTTTACGGTAATCCTTAGTCACACCATGGTTAAGATTTCGTTTGGGATTACAATATCATAAAATGGATCTAAAGCAGGCTATACTCAAAATTAACCGAAATTAAGCCTTATTTTCTTTACAATTTGAGTCTGAAAGATGGATTTTTAAGACATATAGGTTTTAAAGTAAAAACACCAGAAACTTTTCCGTTGTAATAGAGAAAAGTAACAGCGTTACAACAATAAAAATGCTGATATCTGTTTATGATATTGCACTCAAGGTATCGGTCTTTAACTTGATAAGTTTTCTTCTTGTTTATACCTTTTGCAAGATGTTTCTCCAATACATTTTGTCAAACGTTCTTAATTTCCTTATATTACTTCAAAACCATTCTTTCATAACGTAATATTAATAAAAATCTTTCATAAAGTAATATTAAAAAAACTTATGTCTTTCATAGACGTTAATTTACGTTTCATTATCGTGTTATTTTGAAATTTGATGTTTCATTTTTTTGTTTATATTATTTTAAGCTTCTGATATAAAATGACGTACTAACCAAATAGATACACTTAAAAAATTCTTTTCTTTTTTCCTGTTAATTTTTAAAAGACTTATTGCGATATTTAAAAATTTTTTTAGTATATTTCAACTGCAGTTAAAAAGTAAAGTTAGAGTAGAGCGCCTTTGATTTTTATTGAATATAGTTGATTATTCAAAAGAATAAGGTTATTATGTAAAAGAAAAATTTGACAGGAATATTACTTCAGAATAAGTCATTTGCACATGAATTATTTTACTTGTCCCTTCGAATTTTATTGAATGAATATGGTTGATAATTTATGAATATGAGATTACCTTGTAAAGAAAAAAATGTAATTGCAAAATACTTCAGAATGAGTTCTTTGCTAATAAATTTTTTTCTACATATCTTTTCGAACTTTATTAAATATAGTTGATAATTTAAAAGAACTGGAGGCTTTCTAAAAGAAAAAAAATAATTTCAAAATGTTTTAGACTATATCATTTTTGTAAGATTTTCTTTCTTTATATTTCCTTAAATTTCAAAACTGAAAGTAAGTTATATAAGTGTCAATAAAATACACAGATTATTTAAAAATGCTTATAGATTTCGAGGGAAAAAATATCGTTGGTTAATTTGAAAAGAATGATAAAATATTCCATACAATACTCAAACGAAACTTTTTAATAGTGATTTTAGAGAAGACCGTTTTTTCCTACTACGCCTTATCTCGTGTTTTGTTTTTATCTATTCTGTTTCTTCTCATTCCCGTGGCTGAAATAGTACCTATAGCGACGTACTTCTTAACTTTCGAAACAGTTTTACCATAATGGCGCACCTACAGGCCCTCAGGCGAGTAATTTCAAATCGTAAGTGGCCACAAGAGGCAGTCGGCGCCCCAGAAGGCAAAGAAAGGGCTCTTAACGAGTAAATGGTTCGAATATCTGGTCCTGAGATAGGAATTCATAGAATGTCTCCTGAAATACTGCCCTTCGTTGCGGGAAATTTATGATCTCCCTCTACATGAATTGTTCGCTTTACGGTTTCTATTTCAAGTTTAATGTCAGTCCCGAATGCGAAAAAAATTCCCCGAAATGACACAAGAACGAACGTTATTGCTCTTGGGTTGTAAATAAGAGGTTAACCACGCTACATCCTTTTTCTTCTTTTTTTTTTAGAAATATTCGAATATTTACGTAAGAGATGGATTTGGCTCAAGGTTCTTAGAAAGAGGAAATAAGAGGGGAAAAGGGGGTGGGGAAACGACAACAACAACGACTATAACAAAAAAAAACGCTGTTTTACCTGGCTATTTTGATATCCTCATTAAACTATTGGGTTAGGTATACACGGAGAATAAAGTCAGATTAAAACTGAATTACGAACACTCAGAGAGTGAGACTGAAAAAGGACAAAAAGTAAAACAATATTTTTTTCCCTATTTTTGTCCTATTGTCTTGTTTTGTCCTATTGTTATAAATATGCTGCAATTCCTTAATAATCTTTTCCCAACGGGATGGGATAGCATGTATCCCAAGAATCCGGACTCAAGTATGAATCAATCTCTCTCTCTCTCTCTCTCTCTCTCTATATATATATATATATATATATATATATATATATATATATATATATATATATATATATATATATATATATACAGGGTGTCCCATAAATAACCGCCCAAACTCTGCACAGCCAGATTCCCCGTTGGGAGTACATAAAAAATGCCCAAAGAACTGTACCTGTACGACCCATAGTTTTCGAAAAAATACGAAAAACAAAGTATGACGTCACATCTGGTGCAAGGAAAAAACATTTTATTTGACACATCAACAGCATTATTTGCATGTATTTTCCGACGACAATGTTCAAAATGTTCGCCGCGCATATCGCGTCATGCATTAGCGCGCCGTGGAATGACGTTAGGCTGTCGTTTAACTCGTATTTAAAAGGCTGTATCTGGCAGCTACCGGTATTCTTCGCTTGGTGATCATATATTCTTTGTGAATATTGCGACATGTATTTGATTTACGGCCAATGTAATGAAAATGCCTTACGAACCGCTAGGGAGTATGTCCATCGATATCCGTCACACCGTCCTCCCGATGCCAAAGCCATTCGCAGGCTGGACGACAGACTGTGAAATACGGGAAGCATCTGCCCGACACACAGTCGTCACAATTTTGAAGATGCGATATGCGCGGCGAACATTTTGAACATTATCGTCGGAAAAGATATGCAAATACTGCTGTTGATGTGTCAAAGTGTTTTTTTTCCTTGCACCAGATATGACGTCATACTTTGTTTTTCGTATTTTTCTCGAAAACTATGGGTCATACAGGTACAGTTCTTTGAGCATTTTTTATGTACTCCCAACGAGGAATCTGGCTGTGGGGAGTTTGGGCGGTATTTATGGGACACCCTGTATGTGTATATATATATATATATATATATATACACACACCTGTGGCTTGGTACAAGAAGTGACTAATTGGCGGTATTTGATGTAGCTATTTTTCTGACACATTGGCGCAATTTGGCTTCAAGGGAGAGGTATTATTCTCTTCGACAAAAAATTTAACAGATTTTTTCAAACCAATGTAGTTCAGTAATAATTAGTTCAGTACATTGTCTAACTTTCAATTTTCTTGTAATTTTCAGAAATATACATTATATTACTTAGTATCACTGTGGTTTTATTGTACCCTTTGTTCTTTATGACTTCTGAATTTGGATTAAGCGGACTTTCGGATTACCAAAGTTCGGATTATCGGAGCTCCACTGTATATATATATCCTCCTTAATGGCCGTTCTTATAAAGGGGGGTATGAAATTTCCTGTTCTAAACAGAGAATCTGAAAAATGGGCCCCGGAAGCTAAAGGTTAATACCTCTCTCTTATAGACGTTGATTTATGGAGTCCGGTCGAGAAGTTGAAAAATAATGTAATTTAGTCCACTTTTACAGCCCTAACTGTAAAAGGAACATCTCGGTTATTTGTCGCGTAAATTTTCAATAGACCCTTTCCTCGAAAGCTCTTTCAAATAAATATTCTTCTTAGAATAAAATTTCTTTACAGTGGTGGTCTTCTCTTCCGTACGAGGATATCCGTTCTTGTAGGGGTTCCTGTTCTTCACAGCAATTCATTTTGTTATCTCCCCCTCGTCGCGATGCATGTATCTAACAACTTTTCTCTTGTTCCTTCATATTACCCTTTGGGGCCAGGTCCTGTGTATATTCATGTCCAGTCAACGAGAAGCTAATGCAACTTGGCGAGTTTCATGGAATAGATAGTAATTTTTACTTCACTTAATTTGAACTCTTTGAAACTTTTAATGAGAGCAGATATATTAACTTATTTTAACTTAATAAAAGTTGCCCGTAATTTGCATGCTTTTTATTTTATTGTAGCTATAAATCTTTTAATTGAAATTTCTGTTTAAATTACGCGACCGTGACCTTTTTTTCTTTTTTTTTTTAAAATCGGTCTCTTGACCAGGCGTATGGGTGAGTGGTTATTGTATATAACTATGAAATCTGTATATACGTTTGCTATTGCTCTTGGATTGTAAATAAGAGGTTAAACACTCTACATCTTTTTCTTCCCTTTTTTATAATAGAAATATTCGAATATTTACGCTAGAGATGGATTTGACTCAAGGTTCTTATAAAGAAGAAATAAGATGAAAAAAGAAGTAGGGAAACGACAACAACAAAATGAACACTGTTGTTCCTGGCTATTTTGATATCCTCATTAAACTATTGAGTTAGCTATACATGGAGAAGTCAGACTCTGAAATCTGTTATACATATTTAAGGGAAATACTGTATTTATAGAATAAAATCTTCGTACTCGGGGTTCACCATAGAAAAGAAAATTATCTTTCTACCTCCCTACCTGCCTACCTACCTACACACACACACACACACATATGCATACATACATACATAAATATATATAAATATATATATATAATTAAATAAATAAATAAATAAATAAATAAATCAGAGAAATTAAAGTAGTAAATGTCTAATAATACTGAAAGCGTGCCGCCAAGCGATAACAGGTTCAACTCGAACATACCCAGCAGCGAAAACCCGCCCATAATGTTTCTTTCTCGAGTTTGCGAAAACCATCGACGCGTCAGCCCGCACTCAACATGAAATATTCCAAGAGCAAAATAGGTGCGATTGATGTGAAGATTGGAGGTAAATTCTTACTTTTAAGGACTGAAACTGAAAGTTGTCACGCTATCGCGGTGTTTGTACTTAGGTAGCCCTTATTTACGAAAACGGTAGTCCCTAAAGAAAGGATATTGATTGATCGTCCTCTGACAAAAAATCTACTGTTAAAAAAAAAAAAAAGAAAAAGAGAAAGAGTTTAGCAAATGAACCACGTAGCGTACAATAAACTTTATTGTACATTTATTTAATGTTGGTGATGTCTTACGGCAAGGAATTATTTAAGAGGACAGTGGACCTTCAAACCTAACTTTTTTTGCTTTGAATGAATTTACTTGAAATTTGAATATGTGATTAGTAGCATAGATATGTAAAAGTGATTAAACTTTAATGATGAAATATTAATAATTTATGAAATATTAATTATATCAAAAATTGGCCTAATTAAAAATGTCCCATGCGCATTTCTTTTGCATATACTATGGTGATTTTTATTTACAGGATACCTTATAGAATTAACAATGAAACTTATTGCTTATTTTAAGCATTCTTTAAAAATATAAAGTAAAAGAATTAATAATAATGAAAACGCCCTTTTTATTACGCAAAATACCTATAAATCATCTTTTCAAGTACAAAATTTATAAATTCTGAGCTACGAAGCATAATTATTTTCAATAAGATTTATTTGATATACAGTTAACTATATAAAACTTAAATTTCAAAGCAATACGATTATTAGAAATGTGCCTGGAGCAGTTTGAATATTCGTATGACATGAAAATTGTTATTTTGAGAAAAACACATTTAAGTTATTGCTATTTGTGGTATATTCACACTACACCGAGGTTCTTTCTCTAGCATAGGGACAGTAAGGTAGATAAAACTAGTAGTCTAAACGACACAAACATTTATTGACAATTTAACAAAATATTACAACGAGAACTCTGAGCACGAGGTGGGCAAGCCTATTGCATCTTACCAGACCCCCACTCCTACTACTGATTTCTCCCGACGATCCCTTCAAACCCTAGGGTTCAACGCCCCCGCAGCCAATCCCTCTGATTGGTGAAAGGGAGGGGATCACGGGGTACGGCACTCTTACAAACATTACACTACACCCCCCCCCCCCACACACACACAAGATAAGTGTTGGGGGTTCAAAAACAACAAACACTAATCTGACAATTAGTAATGTTTGACCTAATTTCTAACATTCAAATTAATAAAATACCACTTAAACACTTATATAACACCTTAAAAGAAAATTAATTATAGGTATGAAAAATACTGATTCAGCACTTACTCACAATTTTTTCTAGTAAACAAAAATAACATACTACTACGGGAATTCGACAGACGTATAGAAGACATCACATACAATTTCTTTACAGGGATCCTGTAAAACACTAAGAAATTAGAAGGTTAGTATTATAAAAGAATTTTTCAATGACACGTAGAAATGTTTTGGGAACACAATAGTTAGTTATAGTGCACTTCACTAAAGTTTGTCAGTCACTTAGTTCCAGAGTCCTTTAACTATTGATATCAAAATAAACGGAATAAGGCATCCGCGTTAGGCATCTTTGCCCCTGGACAATGTTTCATAGTTATATTATACTTTTGTAGTGTAAAAACCCAGCGCTGCAGCCTGGAGGATTGAGGAGCACACCTTGTTAAAAAAGGTAAGGGATTGTGATCTGTATAAAATTCGATCTCTGCTCGAAATATCCACGTTTCAAATTTCTTGAGACTCCAAACGATCGCAAATGCTTCACGTTCGATCGTTGACGAATTTTGTTGGGCTTGGGTTAATTTTTGGCTTGCATAAGAAATGGGATAAATTCTTTCTTCAAACCTCTGCGCTAAACAAGCCGCTATCCCAACCTGCGAGGCATCTGAGTAGATGATGAACGGTCTTCCAAGAATTGGCGTGAAGAGCGAAGGAGCATTCATCAATGCAGTCTTCAGTTTATGAAAAGAAGACTCGTGTGCATCTGACCAAGGTATAATGTCAGGAACCTTCTTCTTCGTTAATTCCGTAAGTGGGAAGGCTAACTCTGCATAGTTAGGAATGTACTCACGGTAGTAATTACATAGTCCCAGCACACTACGGAGTTCTTTCTTTGTCTTGGGTCTAGGCAATTGTTCTATGGCTTTAACTTTATCCGGATCTGTTCTGTGTTTGCCTGATTCAATTATATGACCTAAGTATTTGATTTCGGGTCTAGCGAAAGCACATTTTTTCACATTCATCGTAAAATTTAACTCTAACTCTCTAAGTTTAGCAAGCACAGAATCTAAATGTATCAAGTGAGTTTTCCAGTCCTTAGAGAAAATCGCAATGTCATCAATATATGCTCTAGCAAAGTCTCGGTATGAGGAAAGAGCTATATTCATAACTCTCTGAAAAGTCGCAGATGCGTTCTTCAATCCGAAACTCATGACTTTAAATCTGTATTGCTGTCTATGGGTCTTGAATGATGTCAATTTTTTACTTTCTGGGTCCATCGGAATGGCCCAATATTCCTTTAATAAATCTAACGTCGTTATCACGTTGACTTTACCAATAGAATTAATTAACTCGGTTGTCTCTTCCATGGGAAAATCATCTGTTATCGTTGCTATATTCAAGGCTCTAAAATCGACACATAACCGCATTCCTCCATCCTTTTTGTTAACACACACAACTGGGTATGCTATCTCATCATCACTTTCTTCAATCAAATCTAAGACTAAGAGCTCTGTAACTTGCTCATCTACCTTCGGCTTTAGTGATTCGGGAATTCTATATACAAAAGGTTTCTTCCTTTCTTCGTTCGGTTTCAAACGAATTTTATGTGCTCCCACTTTCGCAATTTTCACATTTCCTGTAAACAACATATGATTTTTACTCAGTAAAGTCAACAATTCTCCAACCTGGGTTTTATTTAAATGTGCGCATTCAAACTGTTTTAAAATATCTTCAATATTTACATTAGACGAATTAGGTGTTGGATGGATTTCTCCAAATTCTTCCTCATTTTCAAATACTACACCTACAGCTTGAACTCTGGGATGGTACTGCCTTATTTTGTTCACATGCACATGCCTTACTTTCCCATCCGCAAGTTTTACTTTATAAGAATGTAGATTACACCTTTCAATAATCTCGCCTGGTCCTGTCCACCTAGCGTATAATTTGTTTGCAGAGTCAGGAATTAAAAGATACACCTGCTCCCCAATACTAAATTCTTTCATCCGTGAACGTCGATTAAAATAATTTGCGTAAGCTTTCTGTTTGTCAGCTGCAGAAAAGGAAGCATGCTCAGCTGCTTTTTCTAAGTTAATTTTTAGGTCTTGCAAATATTCTGCAACAGTTTTATTTAGTCCTAAAGGAATGGGTATCTCCCCTGCCCAACTCGATTTTAATACTGCTAACGGACCACGGGGTTCTCTTCCATACATCAATTTAAATGGAGAAACCCCTGTCGTGCAGTTGGGTACTTCTCTGTAGGCAAATAACAAAAAGGGTATATGCTTATCCCAATTCGATGGGTTGCTTCTAATTATGTGATGCATCATGTTTTTGATAACTTGGTTATACCGCTCAACCAGTCCATTACTAGCTGCTTATCCAGGCGTGGAAAATCTAGGATGCGAGCCCAAACGTTTAAGAAATTCCTGGGTCAACTGAGATATAAAGTTGGTGCCCTGATCACTGGCCACAACATTAGGAATTCCTGTTCTAGAAAATATCTCTAATAAAGCATCACACGTTGCTTTCGCAGTTATAGACCGTAATGGCACAATTTCCGGTCACCTTGAATGCTGGTCCTGTAAACATAGAATATATTTATGCTTTAGAGCAGATGGTGGTTCTATAGGCCCAATTATGTCTACATTGACTACCTCAAAGGGTAAATTTGGCCTTACCACGGGTGAGATAGGAATTTTATCTCTGGCCCTCTCCGGTTTTTTTAACTGACAGTTCTCACAAGTTTTTATGAAATCTGCAATGTCTTGAGTCATGTTTGGCCAAAAGAAGCTTAATCTGATTCTTTATCTCGTCTTCTTTAAGCCCATATGGTTTCCGAATATAGATTCGTGTGCTAATTTTAATACTTGCAAACGTCTCCCCTTTGGCAACACTAACTGCGAAACAGCTTCTCCTACGACCTTATCTTTGTGATAAATCAAATCGTCAACCATAAAAAAATTTCCTTTTCCACATTTTACATCTTTTCTTACTTTCTGGAGCGTTTCACATTCAGTTTGTTCTAATTTCAATTTCGCAGCTTCCGAAAGTTGAATCTCCATATCACCTTTTTGACTCCCCGCTTCATTTTCTTCTTTATTTGCGTCTGTTTTCTTGGTCTCACTTTCCACCACATAAATATTCAGCTTATCTTCGGCATTCGAACTTTCCCCGACGGGGGTAATAGCCGGCGCTGTTTCTCCCTGCTCTTTTTGGGACCCATTCCCCGTTTGACATTCAACCCTCTTCCACCCATAAATTTCATCGGCCTCAGTATCCCTCTCCGTAATCGTGTTTTCGGTTCTCAGAAGCTCATACACATATGGGGGTAGCAGGCATTCAGCGGCCAGTTTCTCCGTGGAGGCCGCTACTATTGATATTGGATACGTCATCTGGCTGCAGGTTTCATCAGCCAGTGCAATCTGTATAGAATGTAACTTCGCCTCTACTCTTTCGTTAAACGCGGACATCAAAACAATTTTACCTTGTGATGCTTCGTTACTAAGCAGAATATGCTTATCTTTCAACACGGTGATCTGTGTAGCACTGTCTAATACAGCGGGAATCTTTTTACCACCGATTAAAATGCTTACATATTTCAAAGCTTGAATATCTGGTTTAGGAGTGAAGTATGGGGATGCGATTTCCGCTATTATAGCGCTTTCTTCGGTTGATTTGCTATTCGGTTTTATATTCTGCTGGCTCGTAAACTCTTGAGGTTGTTCCGAACAGCTTTTCGCCAAATGTTCGGTGGATGAACACACAAAACAATGTTTAATTGGTTTCGTTCTATAATTGTAACTCTTCATAATTTCGTAATGGTGGGGGAATATATTTGTCACTTCTTTCCTTATTCATCCCCTTTTGGTAGTTAGTTTCATATTTCGTAAACGATTTCCCTTTAGACATAAAATACAAGTCGCATTCTTTGGCTAACTGTAAAGGCAAAAAAAATGATTCCCCTTGTCTTATGCTTATGTGAGCGGCTGTCTCTGGATCTAACGTTTCTATTAGTTTATCTGCTATAATCAGTTCCTTAAGGGATTCAAAAGTCTTTACTCTTCTTAATTTGCAATAGTATTCTAATGAAGTCGTTAATCTTGAAACGAATTGAATGTGGGTTTCATTTGAATTTCTTTTTGCTTTACGGATTTTTTCTAAACATTTTTGAGGCGTTGGCTCATACTCTCGAAGAACAATTAATTTAAGATTTTCGTAATCATTCAATTCTTCCTGTTTAACATAAACTAATAAATTAGAGGCTTTTTCTCTTAGTAAATTTAATAAAATTTCTGCCTTCAACTCCTCTGGTACCTTTTTGGTTAGGAATGCGCGTTCTAACGAATCAAAAAATACACCCCAATTTTCAGGTCTCGTTGGTAGAGCTAATGTTAAAGTACGAATACTTTTGATTAAACTTTCTACACTAGTCCCACCTTCAGAAGTTACTCTGGTTTCTGTCTCATCTGCATTTCTTCCCTCAGCCCGAATTCTAGAGAGCTCTAATTCGTGTTTTCTTTCATTTTCTAATTTTTCTTGTTCATATTTTCTCTCATTTTCTAATTTTTCTTTTTACTCCCTAATTTGTCTCTGTTCTAAAATATCCTCTGCCCGTCCTCTTACAAACTCGGGATCTTTCTTGTATTCCTCGGATTCAATAATACTATTTTTAAGATCTGAAATTCTCGCATCGGGGATCACTTCTGCCCCAATTTCTTCGCAAAGAAGTTTAAAGTCCTCTTTCTTAAATCCTTTAAACATTTTCTTAACTTAACTTCAAATGTTCATTAACTTATAACAATTTGAATCTTCTTACCTGTCTTTTCCTAGTCACAGGTATTCCCTTTAATTCAGGTATTGCACCTACGATAAGCACAGTCCTACGATACAGTCCTACGATAAACACTACCTGATCCCTTGAACATGCCAATGCTGGCGACTGCGACAATGTGGTGTATTCACACTACATCGAGGTTCTTTCTCTGGCATAGAGACAGTGAGGTAGATAAAACTAGTCGTCTAAACGACACAAACATTTATTGACAATTTAACAAAATATTATAACGAGAACTCTGAGCACGAGGTGGGCAAGCCTATTGCATCTTACCAGACCCCCCACTCCCACTACTGATTTCTCCCGACGATCCCTTCAAACCCTAAGGTTCAACGCCCCCGCAGCCAATCCCTCTGATTGGTGAAAGGGGGGGGATCACGGGGTACGGCACTCTTACAAACATTACACTACACTATTTGTAACCACATAATATCTAAATTAAATAAAAATTGCTATAACTAGGAAAGTAATCACAGAAATTAAAAATTCTTTTTGCAACACATTCCTACTCGTCCATAGTTTCACAATTCAATAAAATAAAAAAAATCAAATTTTTGGACAAATTTCACAAAGTCCACTGTTCCCTTAATATGTTACTTTATTTATTCACATCAAACGAATACCTCATTATTGAGTTCGGCATAATCCGTGGCAAGTCTCAGAAATGGGTACATGGTGGACACTGCTGTATTTTGTGATATGATACTAATCACAGTACAGTAATTTGGAAAAATGTTTTCAACATTATTTTCAATTTCTATGACTGAATTTTAAAATTCAGACCATAAAGTAACACTATGAAGTAACGTGACTATCAATAGAGCTAAAAATAGATTGGAAGTATGCTGTAAGGAATTTTTTGAAGGAATGATTTAAAACAGTATCGTATCATCAAAGACCAAAAAAACAAGAATTTTGGAAAGAAATTTTAGTCATTAGTTTACATTCTTTTTAACTCTGCAAAGTCGAAATTCCTAAAATTTAAATTCCAGGAAGTTTTTGAAGTTCGAAGGATCTTTCTTTCATTGTATGGTTCTTTAATAACGGAAAATTATTAAGAGATTGTTTATTTTAATCGTAAGGCAAAAAAGTGTAACAGGTTAAAGCCCGACCGAAGCGATAACTTCCCGAAATGTTCTACGTGGACGAGTTACGCTACAAAAGTTAGAAATAAAAATTTTAATAAAGGACATAGATTTTTTAATAAGTTTCAAGCTGATAAATAAAGAAAAGAAAGTAAAAATTATAAGCTATATGTAAATATCAAAAATTCTGTATGACATTAGTGAAACGTCATTCTGAGAAACGCGCATTAAACTTTTGAGAGAGATTACTCACTTATTCATATTCTTTTTCAGATTTTGTTAAGTTTTTATACTTCCCGTTTTTCTTGTATTTTTTAAAATCGTATTTTAATTTTTACTGAAGTTGGTTAAACAGTAAATGCAACAAATATTGCTAACTTCTGACACTGTTTGACCGTATAAACATATACACAATACCTTTAGAGGACTGTGACCAAACAGGAACCAGTTTCTATTGATAAACTGTGAAAGAGAAAACGACTGGATTTTGTGAGAGGGAGTGAATGAGAAATATCTCCTGAGGCATATTAACTGCAAGCTTTTGTTTCGTGTCTCCTGATACCTTCCTCAGTTTAAAATTAGTATTAAGTGTTTGTGTATAGTTTTTTTAGGGTTTCTGCTCCAAGTTTATTTTTTACGCATTAGTAGAGTTGGCAAACTTTTCATCTTTGACTTCTAGGGTTGGCTAAGTTAGTTTTACTGACACGAGTCATTTACTTTTTCCTCTCCTTCATTCTGTAAAAGGTGACAACTACTTTTCGAGATGGAAATAGATGACTATGATGGATTAGGAACATCTGAAGTCAGGAGTGGATCTTTATAGCCACAGTATATTTTTTGATATTCAAAACATTTATCAGTTGCCACCCAAACAATATACTGTATGCCACCCAAACAATAGATTGACAATCTTGCTTGTACCAAGCTAGAACCTTACGGCCTGTTCACATAGGAGTCCGTTGCGGAGCGGGAAGTATTGAAATATATTTAACCAATGACAAACCTCCAAACGATTAGCAATGAAGTTTTTAACACCTATGATTGGTTTATTTTCGTCTCAACGTCATCTTTCCCTTAACGCTACGCAACGGACTCCTATGTGAACAGGCCCTTATTCACATTGCGTCCTTCAGCGTCAGCGGTACAGGCATCGACATATTTTTAACTAATCACAGACCTTAACAATTTCGTGGCTAATCATTTAGTGGCCTGTGATTGGTTAAAAATTTTTGATGCTCTGAAGCTGACGGGAACAAGGCCAGTTGTGTAGAAAATTATATCCCTCAAGAAATGATTGTTTTCTGGAGAATTCCTTATGGGATTTTTTGATGCGCTGGCCTGCTATAGGCCTGTTCACATTGCACTAGGAGCATTGCGTTACGTTACTAAGTTGACTTCAAGATTGTTTACACGAATTGTGATTAGTTTGACGTATCACGGGGTCAATTATTTGAGCTCTTTGATTAGTTAAAATTTTAAACGCTGACGCTAGGTAAGGGCCTGTTCACATAGGAGTCCGGTAGCGGAAGCGTAAAAGGAAAGATAGCGCTGAGATGGAAATAAACCAATCCTAGGTGTTAAAAATTTCATTGCTGATCGTTTGGAGGTTTGCCATTGGCTAAATATATTTCAATACTTTAACGCTTCCGCTACCGGGCTACTATGTGAACAGGCCGTAACGCTCCGAATTCAGTGTGAATAGGCCATATTTTGATAAAAACCTCTAACAAAAGCTCAATGACTATTGTATAATGACGTTAAAGATATAAGATTTCAAGGTTAAACATTACACGTGTGCTGCTATAATAAAAAAAAAATACTTCCGTGTCATTTACACTAATATAATTGACTTGGCTTTTAATTTCCCCGAGCATATTTTTTCGTTCGCTTTTTTCTGTAGTTTTTCTTTTTAACATGTAAATTAATAGATACAATCTTAATGAGATATCGACTAAGCAGCTTAGTTATCAAATAATTAAAATATCATAAAAATTTAGGGAACAAATGGAAAAAGTTTTTTACTTCCATAATCTTGAACGACACAGATAAGAAGCAAATTTAATCTTGAGTCATTTTATGCGGAGAGAAAAAAAAATGCATTACCTTTCATCTCTTTATTTTCCCAAAATATTTACCATTAAACTTTTATAATTTTCGTTGAAGTACGGCATGTTTTGTTATTTTTATCTGCCATGCTATTACTTTGTGATGTACAATAAGATATTTCCCACATCAACTCATTACGTGAATGAATAACGAACAAAGTAAAATTATTAATGCGGCTGATGGGATTTTCTAAATTAGATAAATGGCTTACGAGAACTTTGGTAGAGGTTGATCATTGTTGTATTTAGGATGCTACGTGCCTGAGGAAGATTGATGTAAACGTATTAATAATTATTAATGACTGAATATACTTGAAGAGGCTGGTGCTAATATTTTCGTAAATATGTTATGTAGTCAAGAAAAATATAATGATGGTTCCTGTTTGGTCAGATTTCCTAAGCAACATATTATACTACTTCTATTACATTCTATTCTTAATAATTTGCTTTTTATCATTATTTTATACTTCAGTTCATTGTTCATAATGCTCAGGATTTTACTAAAGTTTTGATGATAGTTCTTGGAGTTTTGGCAGTGGATTAATTTGATTCTTGTAAGGTAAATATGGTAAATGAGAGAGGGTAAAAACAAGTGATTTATAAAACGAGATATTAAAAAAAAATTAATTTTGTGTACTTTAACTTTACTACTTTAAATGCTATAACACTTACTACTTTAAATGCTATAACACTTTAATGCATTTTAAATATTTCAATATAAGGAAACATGATACTCTGTTTAACTTTTTGCACAAATTTCATACTTTTTATAGCAATTTCTTATAAAATAAAGTGAAATATAAAATTTGATGACTGCGAAGTTAATAAATGTTTCATTCTTTATTCTTGCACGAACTCTGACATCGGCTGACTTACGAGTCTATCTCGTTTCCCGAGATCAGCAAAACGTGAATTTATGACATCGTGTAAGACTATGCCGCTAAACTAAAGGGTTTTTAAATGAGCACGGATGAGAATATCTCAAGTCGCATATGGAAGGTTGAACAACTTGGTCAGTTCATTAGAGCCAGAGTCATGGGCTTAGGACAGTGTGGATGGTACCGCACATATCGCTATACACACATGTCTATCTGAGTTGAAAAATCTCGATTGTCGTACTTCGTTGTTGTTGTCGGGTCCAGTAAGATACATCTTTCCACATCAATGGTTCTGGAAAGCCAAGAGAGCCTTAACGTGAGCGTATTGTGGGCCATTGTACGAGATGCATTTACATGAACAAGAGACTTAAGGTTAGGCAACGGTACACAGCGTTCTCCAAACCCTGTGTCTTTTGGGGACAAACAACAGGTAGTCTATTAGCCGAGGCATGGCTTTTGAATCAGTGGCCCTTCAGACAACTGCCGTCCCATGACCATGACGGTAATGCCTCGTCCGACAATCCTGATAAATTCCCAACTGGTGTTACATAACGCTTAGCAATGAACCACACTTCCCATTTGGTACAGGTGACAATTTCACGGTGGAAAGCAGACAAACGGGTTAACGTCGGCGACAGTCTCGCTGCGAAACACCCCTTGCATATAGTTACGGTGAGATATCACTTGCAATAGTTTACCTTCACTGGTATCTAAAAGTGTGTCTGACCGGTCAACGATACGTTAATGAAGTCTTACGGCCTATCGGAATGCCACTGCAATCACAAGAATAAAAAAACCTATTCTTTTGGATGGTTATACAGAAATTCACAAGCTAAATGTTTCTCGGATTTTCTACAAATTGTGGCATTCTTCCCTCGCTTCCAGTGTCCGCAGATCTTTCTGCCTATAAAAACCTTAATATGTAGCATTGCAGAATTCACCATGAACATTCTAAGTGAATAGTAATTTTCAGAACTTAAAAGAAAAGAAAGTATATTTTTATTCACTTAAAATTGTGTGAATAATTGTGTTTTTTTAAAAAGAAGCTTTCATGTTTCCATTGTTGAAATATCGCAAATACCGAACAGGTTTTCAGAAAAATTAAAAAAAGTGTTGATGACTCAAACGCTGCATTTATGTTAATTTATTTAAGGTAAGCAAAAACAAGAAGTTTATTAATTAAAGTCTTAATCCATTTTCTTATCATTCATCTGACCCAGACAGAAGATAAAACTCAATGAACTGCATTAACATCACTGTGAAGAAGAAAAAAATATGCTGAGTTACTAGAATTCTCGCGTTTGCATTTGTCACTTAACTGCTATTATTCGGCAAAGACAGAAACTTTGCGTCATTGATTTATTGAATAATAAAGATCCATTATTTCTTACACTGATAATAGGAGAACTTTCTAAATTTCATCTAGAGAATATGTGACCATTAGGGGGAAAGCAAATTAGTTCTAACATTTGCAACAGAAAATGTCCCATAATGCATTAGAGAAAAATGGCTTCATTTGTAACACAATATACCGTATGAATAAGTGATATCTGGTGATGCAGGAATATTTCAGGCGTACGATATTTCATTGTGTTAGGAGATAAAAGCCATCACAATTAAGTTACTTAAAAGACATTATTTTAGCGGGTCTTGAGAAATAATGATTTTACTTACTCATTGCGCTTTTAAATGTTTTTCCTCTGTTTAATAAAGCATTTCCTAAGTTTCTGCAGCGTGTAATATATTCGAAATAATTGATTCAAATTAGTTAAATAATTACACAAATGTCATTTCCATTTTTTTCACACGCATACAACTTTTGCTCTCTTATTAGAATTGAAAATATGTATTGACAACAAACATTTTGGGTAATACTCATGAGTTACGAAAAATGTCCCATTAATTTAATGCTCATGGGCACTAATAGTAACAGGGGTAGAGATTACGATACTTGCGTGTGTTCACATAAAACTAGACTAACACAATTGATTATGGCTGATAATCTATGTTCCAATAAAAGGAAGATTTTAACTATTCGAACAGATATTAAGGGAATGCAGTGGCCTTAAATGTGGTTAAGATATGCACTGCTCCCTTACGGGTGTGCAGTATTACTGATAAAAAAAATCGTACGGTGTTACAACAGATTATATTCTTCAAAATTCGGCAATCAAAGGTATATGTTTTATGTTATCCTTCGGCATACCTGTTATCTTGTTGTTGTTGTTTCTAATGCCCCTTGGCTGGAAGTTCCAGACCAGGTCCATATAGGCTTCAGGCTGAAGTGGTCGGTTCCAGTTTATATATAGCACCACAACGGTCGGAGTCCGTCTTAGCTAGTTGCCACCTCAATTTTGACCGAACACCCCCAGGAGCGACATCTGGGGGGATCGTACCCTATCCCACCCTCTCTCACCTCATAGAGGGATTTTCATGCCTACGGATTTAACGTGCCCATATCCAGCAAAGACACGGAGGTATTTATTGGCGCATGCCGGGATTCGATTCGAGCACCCTCAACACCGAAAGCCAGCGCGTTACCGCAAGGCTATCTCGATCCCATGTTATTTTAATCGGTGGGAATTTAGCTTGATAATTCGTATTTAGAGAATTATTTGTGTTTCTTGGATATTCTAACGGGAATTCTTTTGTCCTCAACCTAATTGTTTGTATCTCCCCTTTAAATACTTTCAAATGCCTTTGAACTTTCCTTTAAATATTTCTGATGTATGAAATCGTTATAAAAGGAAAAGGCCTCCAAGGCAGGCCGAGTTCTCAACCATTTCATGTTGTTGTGTATTATGCTGATTTTCAGAGTTCGTGATCATGTAAAAATGGTCAGCAAAAACTAATTATCCCCCAAAGTATTTAGCTTAGTAGTTAATTCGAACATTCTCATCTTGCAAGCCACTTTATATAGAAATAGAAATATAATCTTTTGTTATAAGTTAACTTTTTAGTTAGTTAATCGTGACAAATTAAGCTAATAAAGACATAAAGTTTAATTATTTTTTGAGCCTTAAGATGTTTCATCTTAAATTTCTAAACAAAATATTCATGAAAATAAACTAACGCTTCTATGTTGCTTTTGTGTGACCGAATTTTCTTTGTTCTTCCACATTTTCTATTGAGGTAAGATTTGGAAATTTTAGAAAGATTTTTTATAATGCTGAATACTCTGTAAATAAATAAAATACTGTATTAATAACTTTTGGTAGTCAGTTTTCCAAACCGAAATTCTTTAGTCTTGCTATTATAAGGTATAAAAGAACTGCATTAAAAAGATCTTGAGAAACTCCAGACAAGAATTCAGAAGTCAATAGGAACTGAACTTCTCATACTATTGCAAGCTTTTCTTCAACAATATCCCATGGGATTCAATTTTTGAAAAAATCCTTTCTTACATCAGGTTGTTTTTCAGCTATAGTCCTTGTAATAATAAAACTATCAAACGTGTTCTGGCTACAGATTTCCATGACAAACTTTCAGTCGCGATTTTTCCTATTACCTTGGATGTTACGCAATTTTTATTCGCTGAAATAAAAAATTGAAAATTCTTATTTACATTACAACGTTTAAATTTTAAATATGATCCGGCATACGGCTTCTCTTTACACTAAAACTTTCAAGGAAATCTTTGCATTACCTTTATTTCCCTCCAAATGTAAAAAAAAAGCTTTAAAATGATAGTAAATACTTATTTTAAAGAAATACTAGTACCTCTATGAGGTCAGAGAAGGTGGGAGAGGGTTCGATCTACCCAGATGTCGCCCCTGGGACTGATCGGTCAAAATTGAGCTGGAAACTAGTTAAGATGGACTCCGACCCTTGTGGTGTATACACTCTGTACCAATAAGTAGGGGACATCCATGCAAATGACGATATCTGCGGTCCTGATATACGTCACGCCCTCCTCTGTTAAATATCATGTAGAAAACAACATTAACATTAGTCGCATGCAAGATGCCACGAAGTGCAACGTTATCTGATTTCGAGAAAGGTGTAATCGTCGGATATCACAGAAATGGCCGATCCTTAAGGGGCATATCTAGTGAGCTGAATTACCCAAAATCGAGAGTGGCCTATGTGATTCAGAAGTGGAAGGTGAGCGGTGATTGTCGGAATGTGCCCCGAGTAGGCAGACCCACGAAACTGGGAGATAGAGACCGATGGGTGCTGTGAGAAATTCGGAAGAATCGCACCCAACCGATGGCCCACACATTCCAGGAGTTTCAACAGGCATCCAGGAGTGTTGTTTCGATGAATACCATCCGTAAGGAAGCGCATCTGATTGGTTTTCATGGTCGTGCTGCCGCCCATAAGCCGTTGATCACAAAGTCCAACCGCGCTGATCGGTTAATGCGGTGCAAAGCAAGTCGAAAGTGGACCGCAGATCAGTGGAAATGAGTTCTCTAGAGCGACGAATCAAGGTTCACCCTCTAGCGTTCAGATGGCAGTGTCTGGCCTCTTCCTGGAGAACGCCTCCTGTCAGAATGCATTGTGATCACAGTAAAGTTCGGCAAATTATGGTCTGGGGGTGTTTCTCCTGGTATAGAATGAGACCCTTGGTCCCAATTCATGGTAAGCTCAACTCCGACGACTACTGCACTATTTTGGGTGACAGTGTGCTTCCTACGTTGTGGCAGTTTTACGGGTTGGACCCATGTTACTTCCAGGACGACAACGCCAGCTGTCATGGTGCGAGGTCTGCCATGGATTGGTATGGTGACAGTGAGGTTAACCGAATAGTTTGGCCTGCGCAGAGCCCAGACATGAACCCTATCGAGAACCTCTGGGACGAGTTGGATCGCCGAATTAAGGGGTGCAACAACCGTTCAAAATCGGTGAAGGAACTTTTATGTCTTCTCCAGGCCGAGTGGAAGAAAATGTCACTAGCCGTCATGCAAGGACTTGTGGAAAACATGCCTCGGAGGGTTGAGGCTGTAATTGCCTCTCGTGGAGGCACTACCAACTATTGAATATGAATAAATTTTGTTTTTCTTTTCTAGAACAGGTATACAAATGCATATTGGTAGATAGTGTGTAAACCGGAGCCCCAGATTTTAGCCCGAAGCTTATATGGACCTGGTCTGGAATTTCCAGCCAGGGGACATTAGAAAACAACATAAAAAAATTAGACCAAAGGGTGTTTAAAAAAATTTGACAACATTTGAGATATAAATTTCTCAACAACCACATTCCTTAATTTAATAAAACTGAAGAGGCTTATTGTTGAGTAATTAAATATTTATTGACCAAAATATGAATGAGAAATACAAATGCATGTGGATTTTATGAACAATTTTACAAAAGTTCAATATGCTTGACGCCTGTGACACGTCGAGTCATTTCCTGTCAAACGCGCTGTAGCATGCCTTTGGTAAGAGTTACAAAAGCTGCACTGATTCTCTCCTTGAGTTTCTCTTCATTTGAAGGAAGCGGGGGGTACATATACCAGGTCGTTAATACTGCCCTCCTAAGCATAAAAGACATATCTCAGTTTTTTTCTCTGAGAAAAAAGACAGATATAGCCAATTCCCATAGGACTTCAACAGTTTTTTGAGATACATCTTATTTCTTTAATGATTTTCTATTATTTCTAAATAAGATAAGGCCTTCTGGTTGAGGAATAATGTCAGGTAGCTCACAATCAAGAAAAACCGTAAAAATGGAAAAAAAAATTGAGGTACGTCTTTTATGCTTAGGAGGGCAGAATATACTCAAACAGAAAAAAAAAATCACAGGGCGTCAGAAATGGTGAACCTGGTGCCCTTTAAAAAAAATTTTTTAAAAATGTTTTGTGTTGTGCTGTTTCTAATGCCCCCTGGCCGGAAGTTTCAGACCAAGTCCGTATAAGCTTCGGGTTGAAGTGTGCGGCTCCGGTTTATATAGCACCTTAAGGGTCAGAGTCCATCTTAGCTAGTTTTGACCAAGCACTCCCCAGGGGCGACATCTGGGGGGATCGCACCTTCTCCCACCCTCTCTGACCTCATAGAGAGATTTTCCGATTTAAGGATTTAACGTGCCAATATCCGACCTAGACTCTGAGGTAATAAATGACGCGTGTGGGGATTCGATCAGAGCACACTCAGCATCGAAAGACGGTGCGCTACCACTAGGCTACCTTGTACCCAAAAATGTTATGTAAAATATCAAAATAAAATTTTGACGTGTTCAACACGTGATATTAAAAAATTAGGTAATTTGAATGAGTATTGGATAAGTTATTAGAGCGTAAAATAATGTCAAATTTTCTGAAACACCTTGTATAATAATGGCAGCAAAAAAATCCGTATCTAAAAATACGGCATGGGAATATGGAATTGGGACTGTTTTACGTTATTGTTTTAAAGCGAATATAAGTGAAAACTTTAATAGAAGAAAATGAGCTTCACGTAATGCTGCTGAAAAAACAAGCATCGGATCACTGTAGAATTTCCCTTTAACTTTTCAGGAGAAACGTTAATTGGCGTTCAGGATTTCATAAGGAAGTTCATGCACTCTTCCAAGACACCTGCTTAATTAATAGCTGAAAGGTAAGGAAATTCCTGAAACATACCAAAACCAATAAGGGTGTACTAGGATTTTTCTGTTAAAAGTTCAAAATAAAGAGCATGCAGTATTTAAATAGAATGTCTTCAAACCATCAATCAATACCTGCGGGTACACACCAGCAGAGTTGCCAAATAAAAACACCGAAAATAAGGGACGAGTTTTGATAACTATACTACTAGGGAGTATATATTCCGGGGGAGTACCCCCCAGAGAAAGGGGGTCCAGGGGTACTCCAACGGAAATTTTTCAATTTGCCATTTTCCATGCATTTTTCGTTCAGTTTTGGCAACTTACATAGAGTTTTGGTTAAGTAAATTATAATGTAATTACATAGAAAATTTGCAAATCAAAAACAATTTAAAGTTGGTTTAGGCATATAGTACAAAACTGATTTTTATTTTATTAGTTTACTACAACTAAGTAACTGTCCTTATAAAGCATTAGGGACGTGTATACTAAAATTTGTTAGCTACAACGTGCTTTATTGGTGTTATTAGGACTAGGCCTGAGCCAATCTTCATTCTTCATCCATTCATCTCTAAAAACACATAACCTTTTTTTCGGCCCATCACTATTGGATTTTGAACGTTTACCATTACCACTGTTCATATTCAGGGATTAGTTTTATAACAAACACTTAATTCAAACGCTACTATCCATCAACACGATCACACACTAATCTGCATTCGCATTTAGCACTAGACTGAGACTGTTGTCGACGTGACATTCGGATCCCGGCGCATACAGACAACCTTCTCGTCAAGGGCCTGTTCACATAGGGGTCCGGTAGCGGAAGCATTAAAGTATTGAAATATATTTTACCAATGACAAACCTTCAAACGATTAGCAACGAAATTTTTAACGCCTGTGATTCGTTTATTTCCGTCTCTGCGCCATCTTTCCTTTTACGCTTCCGGATCGGATGTGAACAGGCGCTTGTATGCGCCCAATTCGTATACAATAAATTTTTTATTTTGGCGGAAACGGGACTTTTGCCGTTCCGTATCAAAGTTCTCCGGGACGCGGGACAAAATTTTCAAATAAGGGACTGTCCCTTAAAATCTGGGACATTTTTCAACCCTGGTACACACATAAACTCACATGTATAATTAAAAGCTAGTTGAACATGGTATACCAAGATAATAGCTGCTCTGTCGCATTTGTGTAGTTCTGTTGTTTCTGTTGCTGGTAGGTATGTTATACATTATAATCACTAATGAATATATATATCTGCAAAACCCTTTAAGAAATCAAAACTAAAAGCCATACTAAATTTCAAACATGCAGTGTCGAGATGAAGTTATAGTTGAAACGTTTATAATTAACAAAAGTTTCTTTAAGACTTAAACACCGACGTTCTGAGTAGACTGTTGACGTGACTTTATCAAGTGATAAACCAACACCAGTAACACTGCTGCTGGACAAATGTGTCTGAAATAATGAAGCCGTATTACATTTCTGATGCAGGGTTTCTACATTTCGGACAGACTGGGTGACGTCCTCCACTCTGTCTCACACGTACGTGTGACAGAGTGTTAGTCATCAAGGGAACCTACTAGATAGCCTAGCCTAGTCAGCACTAATATAAAATAAGCAAAATTTAGTACATGGATTACAATTTTTTTGCTACCTTTATAGAATAATAAGCTCTATTACTTCCATTCAGAAAAGATGGGACTTAAATGTGGTTGAATTTGTAAAACACAGAAATGCTTTATTTCAAATTTGAAAGTATAATCACGTAAATTTAAATTGCACAGTATTCCAGTAACTAATATTGTACCACAAGATAAAATATGTAAGAATATATATGTAAGATAAATGCATAAAAGAAATAGATGTCTTCTTTAAAAATATTCCAGTTTGTATTTATTCAAATAAAAATCGTATGATTTTTCTTAGAATTTATTTCAACGATAACACGAGTGTACGGGGAAAAACCATAACAGAAATTTTATGTATGATAAGTTTTATAATTTCGCCGAACAAAATGG
The DNA here is from genome assembly GCA_907164885.2 of Dolomedes plantarius. Taxonomy (NCBI): domain Eukaryota; kingdom Metazoa; phylum Arthropoda; class Arachnida; order Araneae; family Dolomedidae; genus Dolomedes; species Dolomedes plantarius. The sequence continues at coordinate 139,061,358 of OU015491.1, read as the reverse complement.
CTTTACTATTCATTCTCTAAGGCAGGAGCATAAAGTGGAAAATGGCAGAAATAGACATTGCGTTTAAAATCCAATTCAGGATCTCGCGATGGAAAATAACGCATTCCTTCTCTCTCGAAAATATTTTATCTCAGTTTCTTCCGTGTCCCTGGATGCTTTAAACGAAATGTAAAATATAAAAAGACAATCATTTTAGTATTATAGTGCCCGTTTGTATTCGATCAGTAAGAAATCAATTTAGTTTTTATAGCTATCCTGCAAAATCATTTACGATCCGAAGATGTTATCAAGAAAATATTTTTTTTTTGCATATTTTCTTATAAACAAAAGCGATAATGGCCGGGCCCGTGTACGTCATAGCATCCTATATCTGAGGAAGCAATCAACAGATATATCGATTTTCTGTTTCCTTGGGTCGAGTTTCGTTTTCTTTCCTGTTAGCTTACACCGTTCAAAAACTCGCCAGTAAGATATTTTCTTTCTCAGTTTTGAATTTTAGATATCGAAAATGCGTAATAAACATGTCTCGTGAAAAAAAATAATAAATAGAAGTCGAAGGCGATCGGTATGATTTTAAGCTAGTTTCCTGTGTCGATTTTTATTTTCTATTAGTTAACCATTGAAAATGCTTTTTTTAGCTTTCGATTTTAATTCAGCTGAGATTTAACTTGAAATTTGAGATCAGGTTTTAGTCGGAGGTAGTTTAATTAATTTCTTGTTTCCTTCGGTAATAGCTTTGATGCAGAGTTATGGAGGTATCATTTTTAGAAAATGTTCCTCCTTTTAATTCTGGCCAAATGTTTGGAATATTACTTTACAAAGTATATCTCGGAAGACATATATGTGTACATTTTTAAGATCATCTTGCTATTAAATTACACGAAAACTGTTTTTCATTTAGCAATAATAGCTTATTTTCTTCGAAAATTGTAGTAATTCGCTAAAAGTACAATGTTTTTACTTAGCTTCATAAAACTTGTTTATTTAAAAAATGGCAGTAGTTAGAAAGACTTTACTAAAATGCATTCTGAGAAATAGAGAGTTCCTTTTAAAATAACCCTTAATTATCTTATAGTGCAAGATATTATTGTCCTTATTTTATAGGTAAAATGAAGTTTTCGGCATAAAGTCTTGCTCAAATGTAGTTAAAAACTACGGATCATGTGCTCGAGTATCAATTTCAAAGCATTTATTTTAGGAGATAAGGTAAATTCTTATTTCTCTTTTCTGCTTGTGATTGGTAAACTTCCTTATCGGTGAAATATTTAAGAATGAGAATGTTTTATTTTTGGTAACAGGTGTTTTATATCTTAGACAGCATAAATTTATACCTATTTAAGAGGAATTTCTGTTTATCCCATTGCTGACATTTTGACTTTCGAATTCGTATGAAAAGCGGCAAAGTTAGAAAGGTAGTATTCTACCGGGAATTACTAATATGAATTTAATCGTTATTTCATATTTTGTTCATTCACCATTAGTTGTAATTCAAGTAGTGTGGCAAGAAATTTTCTTTTTTTACCACAAAAAATTTTGACTTCACCAAATTACTTAGGTAAGAATTATAGATTTCTTCCCAATGATGCCATCCAAGTAAAGCTTTTTCAGGTGTTCATAAAAACTTAACATTACTTATTCGATTTCATAAGGATAAGGTTTGCCTGGCATAATACTGGTTTAACACATCTAAGTATAAAAATATTTATTACTGAAAAATTAAAATCGATTAAAACTTTTTGGATCCTTCAGTTTTGTATACTTAAAATTTTGGTTTAAGGTCTTATTTTTCTCGACATAAATCGTGAGAATATTTTGATCTATTTTTATTTTTACTTTAAGAACTGTAGAACTCATTATGTATCAGTCTCAATAGATTTAAAAAAAAAGCATTATCTTGGCTCATTAGTAGTCTGATTTTATAACACTAAGACTGGACATAGCTTTATCAAAATGAAAGACTTAAACCTATAACAAACAAAATCTCTTTTACATGACCAATGAATAAGGTTGTTAGATACACTATCTAGCCAAATGTATCCGGAAACCCCCCTAAAGAAGTGGATCTGGCAGGTGACGTAATTTGAGGCGTAACCGAAAGCTATAAAAGTGTTGGCAGTGGTTTGTCAGATCATATTTATGCGTTTGTGAGACAGTGAGTAAGTCAAAGGAGCTTAGTGACTTTGATCGTGGCATTTTATTGGGATGCCAACTTTGTGGGAAATCAGTTCGTGAAATTTCGGACATCCTACAGAAGCCAAAATCCACTGTGAGTGATGTAATTGTGAAGTGGAAACGTCGAGGCAGTGAAATTGCAGAAAAACGAAGTGGCCGACCGAAAAAAATTAGTGAACGCAGTCGTAGAACTCTGAAAAGGGTAGTGAAACGAAATCGCAAGTTCTCGTTCATTGAAATCACTCAGGAGTTCCAAAGTTCATCAGGCGTTTGTGATAGTAGCAGGACTGTTCATCGAGAGTTAAAAAACCCGGGATTCCATGGTCGTTCAGCCGCTCACAAGCCAAACATCACTCCCCAGAATGCGAAGCGTCGATTGCAATGGTGCAAAGCTCACCGTCATTGGACTGTGGACATGTGAAAAAATGTTCTTTAGAGTGATGAATCTCGATTTACAATCTGACAGTCTGATGGACGCGTCTGGGTTTGGCAGATGCCCGGCGAGCGCTTCTTACGTGACTGCATTGTGCAGACTGTTAGGTTTGGTGGTGACAGCATCTTGGTGTGGGGGTGTTTTACATGGTTTGGCCTGGGTTCCTTAGTTCCTGTGTTTGGAAATATGAACTCTGAGATGTATGTGGACATTCTGGACAATGCTGTACTCCCAACTCTAAAGCAATATTTCGGGGGAAGGCCCATTTTTCTTACACCAGGATAACTGCTCCATTCACATATCAAGACTTGCGCAGGCATGGTTTGAAGAAATGGATGTTCAAAAACTGGACTGGCCTTCTCAGAGCCCCGATCTAAATCCCACTGAACACCTTTGGGATGAAATAGTACGCACATTACGTAGCACAATCGACCATCCTCACTGTCAGCACTCACTTCAGCTGTGATGGACGCCTGGAAGTTAATTCCTATAGACACCTATTGAAAACTGGTGGAAAGTCTCCCCAGACGTGTGCAGGCTGTCATCGATGCAAAAGGAGGAGCAACATATTAATATATGGCTCAGGACTCTCAGAGTCCGTACCACTGGGCGTCCGGATACTTTTGGCCAGATAGTATATATACGATGCAGTGCAGAAAATTCCATAATATGCATTTTTATATGCGTTTGAATTCATCATTTAACATTTTTTTAAAGTAATCCAAACAAATGGGTCTGCATTGCTTGAAAATATTTTTTTGAACAGAAGTATTTATATAAAATCGAAAGTGAACTGTGTTTTTCGTTTAATTCGCGTAAATGAAAGCTTGTTTATATAGACAATTCATCCGAAAACTTTAAAAAGAATCAATTTATGCGGTATTAAATTAAAAATTCAGCTCCTGATAACATTTTTTTTTTTTTGTGCCAGAACTTTTTGCAGCCATGAAATGTTAAGATGTGGTGGTGGTGGGGGGGGGGGGCGAGGAGCAAACCCAGGGGAGAAATTTTCGAAGTTTTATTTAATCTCTTTGGCCCTGTTAGGAATACAGAGGCTTCGCCATCTGACTCGCGAACGCGATGTCTTTTACAAGTATGTTTAGTTTTATATTGGTGCAGTAATATATACACTCCAGTTTCGTGAATAATTTAGATATATTTTCTACTGTACTTTAATAATAATGTTAATGCTTCATTATTAATATACTTTATCTTGTTAAGAAAGGGAAATATTAATTTAATATTTTTCTAAGTGAATCAATTTATAATTTTGGTTTAAGGCTGCTGTGTACTATCGCTATTGGATTCGCTCACCTCAATGTCAACATATGGAGAAAATGTGTCTACTATTTACAGCTACATAAATGCTAATAATCCAATAAAAATGGTTTTTTCAGAGGGTCTGAACTTTACTACCTTGTAACAGAATTCATTTTATAAATGTCGTTCACCAAAGGAATTGATGAGCGTTTAAAACCAACTATACCAGATTTTTTTCAAGAATAATTTAAATTTTAAAACATTATTTGCATGTTTAAAAAATGAAAAATGCCCCAAGGTGTAAAATTTCTTTCTCTATTAAGGGGTAGAAATGAAAAATCTTTAAATCCAAGTCGGCAATCCATGGACAAATTTTCTCTATAGGCAAACACTGAGGACAGCGAATCCAAAAGGGTTTCTACACAACAGCATTAAGTTATAAATTATCCCTGTTCACCAAAGGAATTGATGGTCTCCATAGGTTAACAATGAGGTGAGCGAATCCAATAGCGATAGTACACAGCAGCCTTAAACCAAAATTATAAATTGATTCACTTAATTGGTGCTATGGCTTTTTATTTAAATCTTTGAAATTTTTAATATTGAAAATTTTGATAAAATAAGACTACTTTACTAATTAATCGTAATAAGTGAGAGAATCCGTATCACTCTATGCGAAGTATTTTAGTAAGAATGATATAAAAGAAATGATGGGTCATTATGAAAAAAAAGCTAATGTTACTGCAGATTTAGTGGAAGGAAAGAATGCTCAAATTTATCTAATTAGATTTGTTGACATATTGTTCATAAATCCATATAACCCTTTGTTAAACACATCCTCTTTGTAGTTGTATTTAATCCGTTTTTCATAAAGACATCATTCATTAGATAGCAATAAGTTTTGTGTGCTATACCTTTTACTTTAGTATTATTTAATTTTTTTTACTTTCATTTACAAATAAATTAAAGGCTCTTACTCTAATGCTTATCTATTACAGCTTATCTATTTCTAAAATATAATTTGCATTAAAAAAAATGAAAAAATGCCCCAAGGAGTAAAGTTTCTTTCTCTATTATGGAGTACAATTAAAAAAATCTTGAAATCCAAGCCGGCAATCCTTGAACAAATTTTTTCCGTAGGTAAACATTAAGGTGCGCTAATCCTATAGGATTAGAATACAGCAGCATTAATAACGCAGAGATCATATTAGCACGGATTACGCTAACATGGTGACCAGGCGGCCACCATGTTAGGTGTTTGAATGCATTTCAGTCACGTTTGGCACCTAAATTTCCCTGCGGGGGGATGAAACTGTCATATAATTAGCCCACACACATCACCCGAGATTCGATAAACTTATCTAAAAACTTGATGGTGTACAGTTACAAGCAAGCATACTCGGGTTATTATGTTTATAAGTAATACAACAAATAAACTACAAACCTCAGTGAAATGTATCAAGACAAAATTTACTTTTCAGTAATCATTGAGATAGTTACTATTAAATAGAGCTAAATCATAGCGTGATGTTTGGAAATGTATTTCCGTAAGTGGTTAATTATAGAATAATTCCAGTGAATAGCGACAAACCATGGTGAGATGTATGCAAATATCTCCACTTTGGTTGCGATAATTCCTATTAACAGAGATAAATCACAGTGAGATGAATGCAAATGCATTTACTTTAGAGGTAATAGAACAGGTAATTCTGATGAATAGTGATAAATCACAGACAGATGTATGCATATATATTTACTTTGGGGAGATATTTCATATAGATGTTACAGTACGATGTCTGGTAAAAATAATAACCTATTGAATATTTTACGAACGGAGTACTCGGTTAGAACTCAGGTAACGAATCATAAACAACATAATCTGAGGGCTGACGTTAATCCTATAAAAATGATAAACTCATACAAAAATATATCATTTCCCTGCTAATATTCTATATAAATATAAAGCTTCTTTATTAAATGAATATCTGCTAATATTTCTTCCCATAGACTAGAAATATTAAGTTAGAGAGCGAAGATTTGAATATGCAACTCACGCATGCTGCTAAGGCTTTGTGTCTCACGGGATGTGATTAGAATTCACACACACACAAAAAGATTATAGCCCTGTTTTTATTTATTCTCTTCTAACACAGAAAATAATTTTCAGTCGCATCGATACAACGTTAAAAAGAGTCGCCTTCAGATCTACAGTATACGATTTTACGAGCGTGTCGCTAAAAGCATCATCTTACGAAAATAAGATTAGAAACTTCATTACGCAGCTAGATTATGACAACGCATGGGAATATACCCGAGTTTTTTCTACAAGCTAGTTTGCTGCATTGATTATATACTATAAAAATGTGCCCGAGGTAATTCAGTTCTTCATACTTTTTAACCCCCGAGCAATGTATCGACACTCTTACATTATACGTGATTAGGAAACCTTGTTTGTACGTCCAAAAACTTACATATAATATTTAAATTATAAAAATGTAATATCTTGACTTATTAGTAGTTTGATTTCATAAAATTAAAACTGGACATAACTTTATCAAAATGAAAGACTGAAACCTATAATAAACAGAATCTATTATACATGATGCCTGATTAAGGTTGTTAGATATGTATCATGCGCAGCAGAAAATTCCAAAATATAAATTTTTATGTCCCGTTTAAGTTGAGCATTTAGAATTCTTATAAATTGAGGGGATATCGGGGGCATTGTTGGCTAAGGCTGCTGTGTACTAACCCTATTGGATTCGCTCACCTCAATGTTTTCCTATGGAAAAAAATGTCTACTATTTACAGATACATAAATGCCGATAATCCAGTAAAAATGGTATTTTCAGATAGCCTGAGATTTTCTGCACGTTGCAACAAGATTCGTTTTATAAATTTTGCCCACCAAAGGAATTGATGAGCGTTTAAAACACACTATGCCAGATTTTTCCCCGAATAATCTAAATTTTAAAACATTATTTGCATTTTTTTAAAAACAAAAAAATGCCCAAAGGTGTAAAATTTTTTTCTCTATTACGGAGTATATTTAAAAAACAATCTTTAAAACCAAGTGGACAATCCTTGGACACATTTTCTCCATAGCTTAACATTGAGGTGAGCGAATCCAGTAACCTACGCGGTGCTCCCGTTACCAGATACCAAGTGTCGCTTTAAATACGGGCAAGCTTTGAAAGACAATGTGATTACCGCGTTGGAAAAATAAAGACCATAAAGACTTATACTCTGCTAAACCCTTATTCAGTGCTTCCCTTCACTCGCTAGACTATGGCCGAATGGCTAGGGCGCTGGCTTTCGGTACCACAGTCTGCGGGTTAAAATACCACTCTTGGCATGAACGTTTGTAGCCGTTCGGAATCGGCTTTAAGCAGTAGGTCCCGGTCTAATTAGCCCTCGTGTAGCAAAAATTGACCGTAGCGTTCCAAACTAAACCAAACCAAACCGATCCCTTCACTCGCAAAACTAGCATAGCAGACAAAAGAATCGAACGCCATATCTTATTCTGACCGTACGCAACATGTCCCATGCATGATCTCCATTCATTGGACTCTTTGTAGTACATGGGAAAATCGAGCACTTACAATACATATGAATAGTTTTGTGTATAAAATAAAAAGACATTGTTTGAACTTGAATGCTAGAATAATAACTACCTGTATTCTATTGCGTTCTATCCCTAATAGCATAGGCAGTCACGGCGCCGTCGAAGTAATCACTCTGTGAGTCACATTACTTATAGTCACTATGGTAGCCGAATTTCGACCACCTAGTCTCTGCGTGTGAATCTAGTCTCTGACCTCTTGAAATGATTTTCCTCTATTGCAGTGGTTCTCAACCTTTGCAATAGAGTCATGTCAACGTCCCCCTTTGGATGACCTTCAGAAACTATGTGCATACCCCTCCTCCCTCAAATCACAATGTGTGAATTCAGAGCGACCAAGGTACATGCGTTCGCTACAATTCATGACCCAGACAGCTTAATGAAGGCTCGGATTCTAGTACAGCCGATTATGAAAGAATCATGCGTTAACAGTAAATAACACAACGGATCTATGGTGTTTACATCACCAGCATTGCAATCATAAAATAATAAATGAAAAAACAATGATGATACGGTAGCTATTTCCCGAACGCCGAATTTCATTTTCACAAGCTATGCTAAAATTCGGTCTACACGTGTTTTTTGCTCACCGTTCGCAGCCCCCGCCTGAATATCACTCATGCCTCTTCAGGGGGTGGGGGTGGGGGAGGCGCTGCCCCAAGGTTGAGAACCACTGCTCTAGTGACTTCACTCTAAAGTCTTTCCGTCAGACTGGTCAGTCACCGTGTGATGCCCGATGTAGGTCAAAACACATTGGATCACAGTGAAGTCCCATGTGGCGTCGCCGTCTACAAGTACAACAATTTCGCAGTGACTTGGATGCATACATCAATTCCACGTCCCGTGATTGGAGAGCGGCTATACCGTGACTTAGATTTCTGGTCACTGCGCTACAGACAATATTCCTAAGAATTAAAAGTACAAAACTTTCCGCAAATATTTTTATCTGTAATACTTAACTATTGGATTAAGGCTGCTATGTACTAAGAAAAAAATCGTATTTCCCTTGTCCTCTTCTTGCAGACTCTTGTGGTGGGAGGAGTCCAGTTGACAGTTTGAGAATTCCACCCCCCTTAGGATTGACATTTTGAGGGGTTGTAATGGCTCTCTCTCTATAAGGGGGTTAAGCGCTGCCCCCAAATTTTTGTAACAAGTTCTTTTACGTGGCTTACAGTAGAGTGAACTGGCAGGAATCGTCACGCAGGAATGTCCCCTTCATAAGAGCTTTCTCTCAAGGACTCTGTAGCTGAATGGTTATCGCATAGGACTAGTTTTCGCATCGGAATGGTTCGCATCGGAGGTCCCCAGTTCAAATCCTCGCACAAGCTCTTCGGGCAATTTTAAAACCCTTCATTACACACTGTATCAAATTTGATACATAAGTTATGTTTCCCCTTTACATTCAAAAGCAATATTTTTTATCCACTTGTGCACCTTGTATTAATTTTGAAACATCATAGCGGAGCTTTTAATCACTGTTAGTTACATTTTCGTAGGATAGATGGCAACAGGAATACAACTGCGATCTCAGTAAAAGATAGCCAGTCAATTCATACCAGACCTGCCTTAGTATTTGCTATATTTTCAGTATTTTAAAGTCAGTTTACATCTTTGAAAGTTTTATAAATATATTTTATAGGTACGTAGCTTTTATAATTATTAATAAAATACTTCTTTAATCTTTTATAAAAAATTCAAGTATGATTTCAATTTTATGTATCAAAAATGATACATGGTGTGCTCACGCCATTTTTTAAGGAAATGGCAGGAAGAAAGTTTTTAACACAGAAAGAAATTGAGGAACTTATGAACAGATCGTGGAGTGATCATAGTGAAGATGGATCTGATTCAGAAAGAGGTGGCAGCACAGGTGATCCTAATTACAAACCAAACAATGAAGTTTGTGATGAAATTTTTTATGGTAATAGTGATTCGGAAGATGAGGTATCATTACTTGATAATAGCGATTTTCTTGATCTGCCTAATGGTGGGAACATGCCAAAAACTAATAGAAATAATACAGGGAGAACAAAGCCTGCAATCAACTGTAAGAAAACAAATTTACTTCTAAATGATGATCAAATTTTATTCGGAGATGATGATAATCTCTCTCCTGAAATTATGAATTTGAACACACATCTAAATTTTTTTAGTTACCTTTTTACAGAAGATTTGATTGAGCATACAGTTCAAGAAACAAATTTATTCAGTGTGCAAAAAACCCAGAAAAGTGTGTCAATATAACGAATTTAGAAATTAAACAATACATTGGAATTTGTATAATGATGTCTATTGTACATGTACCAAACACTAGGTCATATTGGTCACTTGCCATAGGCAATGATGTAATAAAAGAATGCATGTCATTAAAACGCTTTGAAAAAATAAAGAGAATTTCTACATTTTAATGACAGCAGTAAACAACCACCACATGATGGCCCTCAGCATGATCGTTTATATTAACTTCGACTAGTTGTAAATGCTTTACTTGAAAAATTTCATACCGACCCTATGGAATCGCGTCTTTCTGTTTAAACTTAGTTTTTGTTTGTTATTGTTTTAATTCACACGAGATTTATATTGTGTCATTAATTTATTTTTGTTGGTAATTAAAAAAATAAAATTAATCCGATTAAAAATTATGCTAGGTAACATCTAAATCAAAATAATTAATTTATATATTAAAATTTTTAATTTTAATAAAATAGAGAGAGAGAGTTGGTTGAATAAATGAGGGCTGCGCTTTTTAGCGTGACAAAAATACACTAATATAATCAATAGAAATCTACATATTAATTAAATCACGTTTAGAGTTGAAAAAATAACGTGAGGAACTTCGTTCCTCACAGGGGTCCCCCGACCGCACAATTATTTATTTAAAATATATTTTTGTCAACTATTTACAGGTACATAAATGCTGATAATCAAATAAAATTGGTATTGTCAGATAGTCTGATCTTTTCTGCAAAGCGCTACAGGATTCATTTTATAAATTTCGTCCACCGAAGGAATTTATGAGTGTTTAAAACACACTATACCAGATTTTTCTCCGAATAATTTAAATTTTAAAATATTAATTGCATTAAAAAAAACGAAACATGTACACAAATGTAAATTTTTTTCTCTATGACGGAGTACAAATTTAAAAAAAAAGTCTTTGAATCCAAATCGGCAATCCGTGGACAAATTTTCTCCATAGGTTAACATTGAGGTGAGCCAATCCAGTGGGGTTAGTACATAGCAGCCTTAAGCGCAGAGAAAGAAAAAATTAACTTTGTTCTATTTATGATAAATAATCCAAAATCAAACGCTATTAGGGTTGAGATGTAAGCAAAAAATATTTCTTTAAAAATAGTCATATTAATGTAGCCTTCTTTCGAGACTGATTGCAAAAATTGTGTAAATAAAAATAAGTGTGCATAAAAGGTGTATTGAAAGATGCAGAGAAAAGGCGAATAAATTAAATAGAAAAATTTAATTATTTTTATCGTGAAAACTATGATTTTATAAAGTATATAACCAAAGAGGATTGCATTTCAGTAACATATTAGTTTATATTAAAAGTATTTGTTATTCTTTTGTGAGCCGTATATTAATGTGATATAAATTTTCAATATCTAATTTCAATTTTGAGACGTGCAATTTGATATTAATTAAATATCTCTATTTCAGTGTTTTTTAGAGATTCTTTGAAGGCATTAATGTTTATAAGAAACCTTGGACGAAAACAGAAGAGTGAATATGATGCTGTAGTTATAATCCTTTTGTTTACGACGAAATACATTGATGGAACATGATTGTTCAATTTGTAAAATAAGACTATATTATATGGTCATTATTTTCCTAGATGTAAGCTGAATCCAAGTGCATCAAAGTCTTTTATTTACCTATGTTAGTCTATACTCAAGTTTTAATGTAGGAAGAAATAAAAGATAAATAATAGCGTATAATTTTATATTTTATGGTAAAATAGAAATACAGTAGTGCTACATAGGCAAAAATGAACGAAACGTTACGTAAACAAAAATGAACGCGAATGCTACATCTCCGATACTTAGATGCAGACACGACGATATACTATACATAAAAGTGCTATAGACAAGAGCGTTTTCTCCCGAATTGTGTCTCTTGTACTAAATAAGATAGTTTTATGCTATTGAAAACCTATCAGACGCTCTCTGTTATTTCCCGTTGTAGCCATGTTATATTACAGAAGTGCCTGGAGAATTCAGACTACAATCGTTATCACGGGTTTTAGGTAAATCACACGCTTTTCTACCTCCTTTGTGCTTAAGGTACTAACAGCATAAGAGATTAAACAGCATAAAGATCAGAAAACACATCAACACTAGTAAAAATATCTTTAAAGTTCCTAGTTGAATGTAGTGCTGGTGTCTTGGCTTGGGGAGGTATCAATTTTATATAGAAGAGGAAACCACTGTATGTGTTATAAAGAAGATTGACCATATCAGAAAGGTATTGTAAAAAAATATTCTGCCGGGTTATATTTACATTTTCCGCGTAAAATTCGAACAAAATTTTGTTTTCACGAACTTTGTAATACCCTCCCTGACAACACAGATGGAGTCACAGAAGAGGTACTGCATAGAGCGGATGTCAGACGCATTGAATGGAGCTTCATCTACTCAAATATGAATCGTACTGAATGCATTTTGAAAGCAAGATCTCGGAAGGCTTATTGCAAAAATTACACTGCCTTGAAAAGAGAACTTCGCAACGTACTGACAGAAAAGTGTTGTAGAGGCATTAGAAATAATGGAGTATTGCAGTGAAAATGGGTCATGTATCTCAGTGTTTTTCTATAATTTTCCTATAACGCCAGAGGCTGTATTTACTGTTTGTACAGTCATATTTTGATGTATTAAGTATTAAACGTACCCTAGACTTTACGGGCTGTAAAAACATTAAGTTTGAAGTACCGAGTAGTAAAGAGGCTTTATTTACTGTTTTTACAGCCATATACTGACTGATGTATCAAGTATATTGCAGGAAAAATAACAAGTTTAAAGTATCGATGGTATTTTAAACTTGCTGTATTTGATCTTAACCCATGGATAGGTATCTCTATCTTGCTGTGTAAATACAGATGTAAAATTTCCTATATATTACACTATTTCTTTCTTGATTTAGGGAGCTGTACAACATTAGTTATACTAATAAATATCTCAACTTAGCTATAATGTGCCAACTTGTATATTTTTTCAAACAATATCGAACTTTAATAGCACTAGTTACCCGTCAAAACATAATGGTTGGATAATAAGTAAATGTACTAATACACAAATTTTACTCAACCCATCATTGCTAAATGTTGAAAATCATAATATTTAGAACTAGCCGGGCAAAGTCTGGCTATGGTCGTGCTTCGCCCAGCTAACGAATCACTTGGCACTCGAATCACAGTTCAATTGAATTAAATTTGTTTTTTCACTTTTAATTGCCAAAAAAATCCCCCCAAAATCAGTGCATCTTCAAATGATCAATTTATGATTAAAAATTTTGAATTAAAAGTATGAAAAATAGAAAACTAATTAATAGTTAGACGCATGATGAAACATTTCTTTTCAGTGATTCATTTTTTAGTGAGAATCACGCTGTGTTTACATTGCAAAACACAGGTTACGTTTTGTTCGGTGGAGTGTACATTTAGAACTGAAATATCTCTAAAACTATTAAAGTAACAGAATAAGTGTAAGCAGAAAAAATTATCAGCTTTTAAAGCTCTTTCTAAATATGTAAAATTTATGTACTTTCTAAAAAAAAATACATTGATTTTAACTTTTAAAACATGGCGGTTACGTTTTGTATCGGGGGAGTATGTATTTAGAGTTGAAATATCTCTAAAACTATTAAAGTAACAGAATAAGTGTACGCAGAAAATATTATCAGTTTTTAAAGCTCTTTCCAAATATGTAACATTTATGTACTTTCATGAAAAAAAAATACATTGATTTCGACATTTTCAAACATGGCCGAATTTCATAACGGATGCCATACCGGAAACGGTGTACCCGGAATTGTTCCCCGACCGACAAAGTTTTTCTTTTATTTATATAGATAGAGAAATACACTTTAAAAAATTAATACTGAACCCAATAAAATAGATAGGATTACTCAACAGCACGAAATAAATAATTTCCGTCAGGTTTAATTCTATATCCCACAAATAAAATTAAAAATTAAAATGGCAGAGAGAGATTCATCGGAATAAACAAATTAACGTGTTCACGCCGCCTCGTGCTTAGTAAGTATCTAAAACCTTATTTAAACATGTCACTGAGCATGCGCAGAAACAAATTAATGTGTTTATGTGGCCTCGTGCTTAGTGAGTAACTAAAGCCAGATTTAAACATGGCACTGAGCATGCGCAAAAAGCATTTTATTTTAATAATGATATTATCGCTAATTAATAGAAATTGCGGTTACAAAAAACCAAATCTGACACATATATAGATTAAAATCTTTCGTTTAAGATCAAAATGAAGTAACTTTATGCAGTAGACAACTCACGAACTGCCCAAAGGATCGGATTAGCAACTCAAATATACAGATTATTAAAATGTGAAATTATTTAGGTAAAAATATTTTCAGTTTTTTCTTGTATCTAATGTTAAGTACCAACAGGGGAGAGACATTTTGCCACATGTTTAGGAATATCATGTACGATACACCGATGTTGGAAATTCAACCACGCAATTAATTTCCTTCTATTTATGTCTTAAATTAGTACTGAATATGTGAAAAAGGACAGAATATCCTGAATGTTATTTAAAAATACAAATTTATATTCTATATTCTTCCAGAGGATTTTACGTATTATGTTCTTCCCGGTTGCAATATTGAGATATATGCTAATAATTACTATTTTGAATATTCATTGTGTACTGAAAATAACCGAGAAAAATATTTTAAATGAATATATTCAGTACCAGAAATTGTTCTATATTATAAAAAAAATCTTCCTTTAAAAAATACCAATATTTAAAAAGTAAATCGTTTTTTCCCCATAACATCTCTCCATTCTTACAAAAAGATGATCTAGTCCGTCTCAAAATTTGTTCAGCCCAGGCAGCTAGAATCGATCTTATTTCGCTTGCTTTCCTGCAAAATTGGATCTCAAATACTCTAATGACTCAGGCAGGATAATCAAGGAGCTATTTTTGATAAAACTCTGCTTTTTCCAAATTTTTTTAACTGTATCATTCTTTTTCGTATACAGTGGATACATTGAAAGGGTTCAGATGATGCAATTGTATAAAAATGCAATTGGAACCGAAGGAATGGAATTTTTTTTCTCTTTGCAAATGAATACCTTTTAGATTTTTGAATATACTTTTGGAAAAAAGTTATGTAATTATTTGTATTCCTTAGTAAAAAAATTAGTTCATTCGAGATGTGCATTTTTGGATAACATTTTATATGTTAGAAGACTGAGGGAAGTATAACCGATGGTAGGGTTCATTATTCTTAAAAGAGAAAAAAAAAACAATGTATCACAAAGCAAAATGTTCATGATAATACTAGCTGAATACCCGTACTTCGCTACGAAGTACATTCAAATTAAATACAATGATCAATGTACGCAATTGATGCCAATATATATATATATATATATATATATATATATATATATATATATATATATATATATATATATATATATATATATATATATAATAAAGCGATCAATGTATGCAATTGATGTAAAAGAAACGAAAAAATATATTTATAAAAAAATCGTAGCGGATATTTTTATAGACAAAATAATGTAGAAGAAAATATTCAAATTAAATCTAATAGAACATACTAAAGAATATAGTGCAGTTAATACAGTACAGTTTGAGGAACATATCTTTTACTGTATTTTAATATTTTTTTGATAATGTCTAATCGTCTGCCGCATTAGCAAGAAAAAAAATTTGTTTTTTGACTATTTCGTTGTTATGCACGTGACGCAAAATTAGTTCAAAATATCACAAAAAAGAAAGGAAACCACGTGATCGGCATTTAATAAATTAAATTCGAAAAATTAATCTTTAAAAATTCACCGAAAATAAGAAAATGGAGGTAAATATTCGAAAAAATTTCATTTTAAAAGAATTTTTATGATATCTCTTGTGATATAAATTTTATAACCCTCAGATTATTATTTTAAATGCCAACTTTAAAAAATATTACAAAAACAGCTTAAAAATTAAATTAAAAAAATCTAAGAATTTTTCAAAAATCTTTCTTATTGCACCCCTATACTATAAGAAGAATCGCCATGCAGAATTTCAGTACTTTATGTCCAGCCGTTTGGTCTGTGCGTTATATGTCAATCAATCAGTCAGTTACGGAACTGTTTTATATATATATATATATATATATATATATATAAAGAAGCTTGTTTATTATATGCATTTTCCCAAAACTTTGAAATGTGCATAGCGACCAATTATTATAAAATCGAATGTAAATAAATTCAGTGTAAATTAACAAATGTATAATAAAAGATAGTTTTGACTCATAACGGCAAAACTACACCTGTAAAATATAGAAACTGGTAGATTAAAACCTTCAAAGGTTTTCTAACGTTTTTTTATAAATGGATATTATTGCCGATCTGAAAAGATTGTTGAGCTTAAGCGATTAGAATCAATCTTATTTTACTTCCTATAAACAAATTGGATCTCAAGTAATCTAATGACTCAGTCAGGATAATCAACAAGTTATTTTTCGAGAAAATATTGAAAGAGAATAAGCCTCTTTGTACAGAATAGACACTGCGAAGCAACTTAGAGCAGCAATCGGAAAAACGTTGGTTTAACAAATATGATGAAATTTTTTTGTCAAGATCAACAGATTTTGAAGATATTTTTGTTACATACCTTTTTCATGTAATTATTACATTCCTTCGTACGAAGTTTATCTTGCTAGGATTTACGGCTGGGGAATTTCGATTTTGTATATCAGCCTAAGTACATGGTTAAAAAATCGTTAAAGATATTTTTAAACTACAAGATGCGCCCATAAAGTAACCGGACAATTTTTTATAAACAAGAAAAATATTACTCACCTTCAAATAAATTTATCTCCTTCAAGATAATCGCGAAAGGAGTCTATACAATTTTTCCAAAGTTTATTTAAATCATCGAAACACTGTTTATAGGCGTTGGAACTAACCGTTCGCAAAATACGCGTAACATTTGATTTAATATCCGAGACGTTTTCAAATCTCTGTCCTTTCATGGATTTTGCATTTTTTGATTACAAAGGACTTATTCCCCACGAGTTTGTTCCTGAAAATCAAACAATTAATCAGTATTTTTACAAGATGCATTTTCGATTAAGAAACGGGATAAGGTGAGTTAAGAAAGAACTGTTTGATTCTGGGCAATGGTTTCTTTTACACGATAATGCTAGGCCCCATACAGCAATTTCTGTAAAACAATATCTTGCTAAGCATTCAGTTACAGTGATAATCACCTACCATATTCTCCCGACTTATCGCCAGCTGATTTTTTCCTTTTACCGAAGCTTAAGATGGCCATGAAAGGACAGAAATTTGAAAACGTCTTGGATATCAAATCAAATGTTATGCGTATTTTGTGAACGGTTAGTTCCAACGCCTATAAACAGCGTTTCGATGACTTGAAGAAACGTTGGTAAAATTGTATAGACTTATTTGGTGATTATTTGAAGGAGATAAATTTATTTGAAGGTGAGTAATATTTTTCTTATTTATAAAAAATTGTCCGGTTAATTTATGGGCGCACCTTCTATAAAGATTTTAAACTAAACAAGACTGAAATAGTTTTAAGGGTACTGCAGACAATGAGGTTGTCTGCAGTACCCTTAAAACTATAACCCTGCAGATATTTGGTTCGAGGGTGGAAAAAAGCAATTTAAGATTGGAATGCACAAATAGGGCAGATGTATCTATTTCAAAGAATATGAAAGACGAAAATGAAGTTTTCCTCTTTTATGGGACATTTCTATTCTAGTTGCAACGTAAAAAATGCAGAATGCGTCTCTTCCCTTCAATTGTAATCTTTTCCCAATCGCAAAAATTCAGTTTCAGTTTCAAAATTATCAGAATTCATAGATGATAGCCTTTCATTAATATATCGACTTCCAGGGTGACCAAAAAAGTATATAGCATACAATTGTTTAAGAACAGAGATTTAAGTTGTCACAGGTCAGGAATGGAAATGTTTGCTACATAATCCTATTCTGAAATTAAACAATCTGTAAAAAGTTTATTTGCAATTATTAATTGAACCAACTACTGATTGCTCAAACTAGAGGTAGATCAGGAATTTGGTGAGGATTTCTAAAAAGTCTGTCACTACGACTATGATTCTCGTAGATTTGCTCCACACTCTTAAATACTTTGTTGAAGCCACCACCACCAAATACTCTATTAAGGAATTTTCGACGAGTGAAATACCGGGTAAAAATTAGTAAAATATATAGAAGAATACAGAGTTAGTCCTGACAGAGGGCCGAGATGAATTAAACACGAATACAACTGTATAAAATAGTTTATGTTCAGGGGAATTTCAGATTTTCCGTATCTCATTTCAAAAATATGATATGAAAGATGGACTTACAACTTTATTGAATCCGCAACATAATTATGAGTAAACAACGAATTGTATGTATTTTAAAAACAACAAAATAGGATACAAATTGGAATACTTTTAAATACTTCAAAAATATGCAAATAAAATCTATGAAATGTACATTTAAATAATTCCCATTTCCGTTTAATCTCTATATATAAAACAGTTCCGTAACTGACTCATTCACTGACTGACATACAACGCACAGACCAAACCGCTGGACCTAAAGGGCTGAAATTTTGCATGGCGATTCTTCTTATAGTGTAGGGGTGCACTAAGAAAGATTTTTGAAAAATTCTTCTTAGATTTTTTAAAATTAAATTTTTAAGCTGTTTTTGTAATTTTTTTTAAGTTTGCATTTAAAATAATAATTTGAGGTTTATAAAATTTATATCACGAGAAAGATCATAAAAATTCCTTCAAAATGAGATCTTTTTCAAATCTTACCTCCCTTTTCTGATTTTTGGTGAATTTTTAAAGATTAATTTTTTAGAATTTAATTTATTAAATGCTGATAACGTGATTTCTTTTTCTGGTACTTTAAATAAATTTATCGTCACGTGCATAAAAACTAAATAGACAAAAAAATATTTTTTTCTTGCTAATGCGGCAGACGATTGGACATTATTTTGTCTATAAAAATATCCCTTACGATTTTTTTATAAATATGTTTCTTTTACATCCATTGTATGCATTGATCGTCGTATTTATTATAAATATATATATATATTTATATTTATATTTTTTGGCATTAATTGCATATATTGACCGTTGTATTTAATTTGAATGTACTCCGCAGCGAAGTGCGGGTTTTCAGCTAGTTTAAACATATATGTAAGAGAGATAAACCAGTGAATGTACAAGAAACAAAAATAAACTTTGAGCAATATTTGCAAAAATTTCTCATTTAAGGAGCATAGTTTTCATCGCAATATATTCCGATGTATTTTTTTAGTAGGACGTTGTAATGTTTTGCCATTGATCATACATAAGGGTTTGTATGGCAGAATATGTTCTTTCAACGTCTGCTTATGTCGGTTACGTCACTTGACAAAAGAATGATAAAAGCTACGTATGTATGGCAGTATTACCTGGTGCCCCCCATGAGATAAGTTTCTTTTTTGGATGACTGCGGAATCCACTTACTATGTATCAGCAATCGCATTTTTTTCCAGCGTAACAGATATGCTTTCGAACACATCAATTTTTAATTTTATCGCATGGGGATAAATATTTTTGTGAAGATGGAAATATTCCTGATTTGGCATCTTTTGATGCATAAGGATCAATTAATCCCCATTGCCAACAGGAGGCAAGAGTACGTCAAATTACACCTAATCTTAATCAGGTACCAACTCCAATGGCCTTTCAACGAACTGTTCGCCTCACATTGCATTGTACCGGGTATGGAAGCCGAAGGCCTATTTGAATGTCTTTGCAGTTTGCGGCTAACAAGATCAAATGTCTTTAGTTCTCACAGGATCATAAGGGTTTGACAGTAGATGAATGGATGACCTGACGGAGAGTTTACCTTGCTTTGATTGCTTATACTATCCCCAGATCTTAATCTAGTTGAGTATTTGTGGAATGAGGTTGAAAGCAACATCAGGCAGCTGGATCCAAAACCATTAAATCTTAGAAGACTGAAAAAAGTAATTAATCGGAAATGATTTCAGATACCTCAACCCATTTACATCTCATAAAGTCTATGCCAAAGAGAATCGCAGTAAAACTTAGAGCAAAAGGTGGTCCAACGAGGTACTGAATAGGTGGTCATAATAAATTGGCACTATTACAAAGTCCGTATTTTTTGTAGTCTTTTATCCTCTGGGATAGGGACTTTTATCTATATCCCCACTCCTTCATTATTACATACACCGATCTAAGGCGTATTGTTAAATGCTCATATAGTAGCTTTTGGGCTTGACTTTCCAAATTGAAAATTTTTAATCCAATTATCCCTTTCATGGAAAAAAAATTATTTACAAAGTTGTCTGACGAGTGTTATCCAGTCTCTAAAGATTAGGCTTTTCTTTGAAATTAAAAACTAATACAATTGTAAAAATCTAATGTTTTTAATAAGTAACAAAAGTTAGTTCACTTTAGCTTGAAAATTGAAAAATAAATTATAGATGAACTTTCTAGTATTGTTGCATTATTAAGTTGAACCATACTGCTTCTGAAACACGCATCTTTCGTAACCTTATCTGAAATTAATTATTTATGTAACTTTATTCTAGAAAATAGAAGGAATAGAAAAGGTCAGATTTAGTTGTCAAAGAATGTCATAAAAAAGGCACGTTCAATTAAAAAAGAATATCAGTTAATAATTAAGAAATATCAATGCACATTTAAATAGAATCTTTCACCAAAATTTTTAGAACCCTTTCGCAGCCACCCGCATTATTTTCAGCGCAGACTATCCTAATCTGTCCCGAAACCCGTTCAATCGAAGAAGCATGTAGAATCGATCTTATTTTGCTTGCTCTTCTGCAAAATTGGATCTCAAATAATCTAATGACCCAGGGAGTACAATCAGTGTGCTATTTTTGGGGAAAATGTTTCTTCTCTCACAATATTTGGGTTGCACCACCAGTCGCTATAGAATTGCTGTAATAATAAAAAAAAACCTTAGACAGGAAAACTTCATCTCGAACAGATGAAAGGTTTTTCCGAATGTATTTAAATGTATTTTAAAGCCGCCTTTTCTGCAGAAACAGTTTTATGCTTTAATCTACGTTTATCCGCAATCGTTAAGTCGGGAAATTGTGGATATATCTCTCCTAGTGTTTGCCATTTAAACATAAAGCTCAGCACACAGTGAAGAATAACAGATATCTTACAGGGCTGGGAATCACTCCCGCATCTTCTAATCGCGTGACGTATGGTCTCTTTAAAATAAGGAGTTAGTATAGGTCATAAATGCGTAATTTGTAATGATACAATCAATGGTAATAAAGTGACTGAATTTAAATTTTTTGTTTGAAATTACAGACATGTTATCGGTGGAATTAAAGGAATATTAAAATGTTCAACAGCATTTCAATATTCCTTCAATGTTACTGGGATTAAAAGCGCAATACGGCTATTTTATAGAAACCACATTTTAAAGTTTGATACCGGTTGACCAGATTTAAAACACCTCTACTCTGATCTCCCTGTACATCGAACTACTCAGTGTAAAGGCTTCCAATTTAGTACACATGCTTTTCAAGACACGGGGAAACGGATTACGCGAAAAAATATTTAGTTCCTGAAATCATCGATAGAAGGCACTGTTCAACTGGACATATGCTGAAAATACACAAAAACACATTTTAAACACATTTTATTTGAACGCACCAAGCATTCACGTGACAAACTCCTTACCGACGCAGGGAATGCTGCTCAATGCCCTTTATTGTAGATGTAAAATCTGCAGTTTGTGAACAGCTTTTTCATATGCGGATCGTATTGGACGTTTGAAATGCTTCTCCCATGCAGAGTAATACCATCTTTCAAGTATGACAAGGTTACTAGACGTCTTCCATAAACAAGATTTTTTAAGTGTCCCCACAGCCAAAAATCACACGGATTAAGATCCGGAGAACTTAGATGGCCAGGTTGTCGGAAACGCGAGACTGATTATTCTGTCATTAGTAAAACGTTGCCGAAGAAACTGCTGTACACTGAGTCCAATATGTGGAGACGCTTCATCTTGCATAAAAATAACTGAATCAAGACTGCACGAGGACGGCGTCTCTCTCTTTCAGCCGGTACCCGTGTGAAAAATGGTTAGAGTTGAATACGAGTCGGGTTCTAATTTTTCTTCTTTATTACACACACACACACACACACAGATAGGACAATTATGTACAGGGCTCAAGTATGAGCAAGAACATTAAAGTACTGTATTAAGAGAAATGCGGGATACAAAAAGGCCGGTCTCCTGTGAGCACCGCCTACACTCTCCACGAGACAAGCTAGTTCTCCTTCACCGTGACCTGGTGTCTCCTTCATACACAAAAAAACGTTACTAGAGGGCGCGAGGCCCTACACCTCCCCCCCCCCCCAAGATGGGAGTTGCATTTGCAATCTGCAACATCCATCTGACAAAACCGAATAGGCCTAGAGACCCCCATTACAACAAATCTACATGAATAACACGAAACAATTTTCTGATATAAAGAATACACAGTGCAACTTTAGCATATGTACCATTAAACACAAATTCTAAACTAATAAAAAAACGCAATTACTTAATATAGCCGAAAACACAGTACAACCCTAAAGTATGAATCATTAAGTACTCATGTCACCTTGATACTGGGTTACAGGAATATTCAAAACATAACATGAACAAAGTTTTTTCATTTTCATAACAGGTCCTCTCCTCATCTTAACTATATAAAAGAAAACTTTCAGCTCGAGGACTGCACCTGAAAAAAGTCTGAGACATGTTATAAACAATTCAAAAGCATTGAAGAAAGAAAGTCTTTTTTTTTGAATGTCCGTTATTTCCATCAATAGTCCTTCAAAGACGACACTCAATTCGTCGATACAGGACACCTTAAATGTCATTCTCGCTCCTCGGTAGTCTTGACAAAGCGTCTGCATTTACGAGTTTGTTTCCCGGGCAGTGCGTGATGGTCAAGTTGTAGCGTTGCAGGGCCAGCGCCCAGCGCTGTAACTTCCTGAAAGAAGAGAGGCCATGTGACCAAGGGATGTACCCGTTGACGTACATCACCAAGGGAGCTGATTGAATCGCTCCCTTGGTGATGTACGTCAACGGGTTGTGATCAGTGATCACTTCGATCGGCGCTCCGAAAATCCAGGACTCAAACCTTTTGAGACACCACACAATTGCGTAGGCCTCTCTTTCTATGGTGGCCCATTTTTGTTGTGTTGAGGTCAGTTTCTTACTGGCGAAACTTGTGGGGCAAATTACCCCTTCTTCGTTCTTCTGGGATAAACATGCCCCGATGGCGAATGAAGATGCGTCAGATTGGATGATGAATGGCTTGTTTATCGATGGTGTGTAGAGAGTTGGTGCGCGACATAGCGCCTGCTTCAACGTTTGGAATGTTCGCTCCTGAGCCGTTTCCCATGGAATAATTTCTGGCGTTCCTTTGCCAGTCAAGATCGTTAGTGGGTACGCTAGATCGGAATACTCCGGTATGTAGTCTCTGTAATAGTTGTAGAGTCCGAGTAGGCTTCTCAACTCTGTTTTTGTCCTGGGGGGGTTTTAAGTTGTGGATGGCCTCTAATTTTTCAGGATCGGGCTGGTGTCTACCAGAACCGATCACATGGCCTAAGTATTTTATATTGGCTTTACAAAACACACATTTTTCCACATTCACAGTAAACCCCAACTCTTGCAGTTTATTCAACACTAAGTCTAACTGTTTCATGTGGCTATCCCAATCGGAAGAAAACACCGCGATGTCATCTATATAAGTTCTACAGAATGAGTGGAACTGGTTTAAGGCCGTGTTTAGTACCCTTTGAAACATTGCCGCGGCGTTAACTAAACCGAATGGCATGACTTTCCATCGGTATACCGCTCTATGTGTTTTAAATGAGGTAAAGTCTCTACTCTCCTCCTCCAATGGTATCTCCCAGTACCCCTTTAAAATGTCTATAGATGTTATCACATTCGCTTGTCCTACACTATTTATTAAATCAGCTACATTCTTCATCGGAAAGTCCTCCTTTTTAGTTACGACATTTAATGCTCTAAAATCTATACAAAGCCTCATCGTCCCATCCTTCTTATTAACACATACTATTGGGTATGCTATTTCTGCTACACTGGGTTCAATCAAATCTAGTTTTTCTAATTCTCTGATTTGTTCATCTACATTTGACTTCAACATTTATGGTATACGATAAACGTACGGTTTCTTTCTTACCGCTCCTTCAACTAGCCTGATTCGATGTTCTCCCACTTTTGCTACATTTAACCTTCCCGAAAACAATTTCGAATACTTTTTAAGTAATTTTACCAACTCTCTCCCTTTCTCTTCATCTAAATGGCTAATATTCACTCTCTCTACGAAATCCTGGGAACAATCGTCTCGTCTGGGGTAGGAATTATTTCCCCAAACTCTTTATCCTCCTTAAAAATGACCCCTGAGTTGCTTTGCGCTCGCGGGTAATATTTTCTTATCTTGTTCACATGAACCTTCTTTATCGTACTATCCAGTAATTTTACCCTACATGAGTGCTCTGTACATTTTTCTGTTATCTCCCCGGGTCCTGTCCATCGGGCATATAACTTATTGTCAGAATCCAGAATTAATAATATTACTTGGTCCTCTACTTTGAAATTCCTAACTGATGATCTCCTATTAAAATAATCTTGGTATGCCTTTTGCTTTCCCTCAGCTATTATAGATGACTTTTCTGCTGCTAACTCCAAATTACATTTTAGCCTTTGCAGGTATTCCGTCGCCGACTCTGATACGTTGAGAGGTATATGCACTTCCCCTGCCCATGTTGATTTGAGTATAGAAAGTGGTCCCTTGGGTTCCCTTCCATACATTAATTTGAATGGGGAATGTCCCGTGGTGCAATTAGGAACTTCGCGGTATGTCCATAATAAGAACGGTATCTGTTTATCCCAATTCCTAGGATCCTGTCTTATAACATGATGCAATCCTCCCTTCAAAACTCTATTATATCTTTCGATCAAACCACTGCTCGCCGCATATCCCAGGGTTGAAAATCGTTGGCTACAGCCAATCCTTTTTAGGAACTCTTGTGTTATGACTGACATGTGTTGCAAAATTCCCTTATATCTCTCCCCCATTGTGGGCCAATAGAAACTGCATTTGATCCTCTCTCGCATTTTACGATCTGCCATATGTGCTCCGAGCACTCCTTCGTGTGCTAACTTCAGCACTCGTTCTCTCTTACTATAGGGCAAAACCAGTTGTGTAATAGGTTCCCCCAAAATTTTGTCTTTATGAAAAATCAATCCATCCATTATTATAAAGTTTCCCTTCTTAAGTTTAACTCCTGCCTAACACGGTCTAAAGATTCACACTGATTCTGTTCCTGAATCAGTCTTGCGGTCTCTGAGAAATAAACATTCCTATCGTCTTTTTCATTCGTTTCAGCTACAGCTGACATCAACTTAGCCAGGGTAACTTGACCCTTATAATTCTCTGTCTCCCCCGCTAGTTGCACTAAATTTTTCTCCTCGTTCACTGACACCTGCGACCCTGGTATCTTCCCTTTGTCCCGAGTAATTCCTGACCCCCACCTCCTTTCTTGCTCCCTAAGTAATAAACTATCACACCCCTCCGCCTGCTTAGCTCCTCGAATCTGCGCTGCGGTCCTAGAGCCACTGGACGCAATTTCGTTCCCGTTGCCAAGGTCTTCGAATTCGAGAATATTGTTCTCATGGACATTCCTTAAAAGTGTATAAACGTTGGTGGATAGTAAGCATGTTACACTCAGTTTATCTGTAACAGACGCTATGACTCTCAAAGGAATGAGAATTCGGCTCTTATAGATATCGTCCTTTAACGTCATAGGAACCTCTGTTAATTGGGCTTCGATATTTGTACCAAAGGCGGGCGTGAGAATTATTTTTCCTCGGGTTTCTTCACTTGGGTTAGGAATATTATTTGGGTGTAGTATAGGTAGCTGGGTCCCACTGTCTATAATCCCTTCAACTTCGTAACTTCCCACTAATATTTTTGTGCGCTCAAGTGGTTGTATTTCTACCTGGCACTCCGGGTTCAGATATTTCGTTTGTACTTTGGCTACCAATGGTTCATCATCCCCTTTTTCTTTATTCGTTGTTTTACCCTTACTAGTTTATGAGTTATTTCCCCAATTTTGGCCTTTCTTCAGGCAATCTTTTGCAAAATGCGAACTCGCATTACATAGAAAACATTCCTTTGGCTTTGGTTTACTACTATAGTAATTTTTCCTATCCTTGTCGTAGTGCCGTAAATGTGGGGAACATACTTATTTGCATTTGAGGGGAACTTTTTCCACTTATTGCGCAAGTTTTCGTTATCTACTTGTTTCGACTTATAGAAGGATTTACCTTTCGAGGTATGATATATGTCGATCTCTTGACCTAATTTTGTAGGTAAAAACCAGGTATCACCCATTCTGATAGAGATGTGAGACTGCGTTTCTACATCTAGGGTTTCAAATAATTTGTCCGCGACAGTTAAATCTATGACTGTGTCATAGTTTTCCATAGTTTTCCACTTCCTGAGTTTTACATAATATTTAAACATCGTTTTTAGCCTCGACGCAAATTGTACATGACTTTCGCGAGCGTCTCTTTTCGCTTTCCGGGAATTCTCCCAGCAAATCTGCGGTGTAGGTTTCAAATTACCTAAGTACTATAGCTTTCAATGAATCGTAATCCTGCATCTCTTTATCATTTATGTATATCAAAATATTAGCCGATTTTTCTCCCAAGAGATTAAGCAATATTTCTGGCTGAAATTGTTTTGGCACTTTCTTCGTAATAAATGTGCGCTCTAACTTGCTGAAAAATATGTTCCAAAGTTCTGGTCTAGTCGGAACTGGGATAGTAAGCGTTCTAACACTTCTAATCATGTCTATCAGTGGCTTATTACTATCGTTACTATCGCTACTGTTTTGTGCATCGCCCTCCGATCCACGTTATCCCCCGCCATTAACTGTGGCTCGTGCCTTAATTAATTCAAGTTGCCTCTCGAGTTTTACCCGTTGTAGCTCTTGTTCTTCCCGTTGCTTTTCCCTTTCTTCCCTTTCCTTTCTATTTTCCACCGTAGTGAGGATAAATTCCCTAACGAAATTTTCGTCATTCTCACACTCAACCGATTTTAAAATGAGTTCCTTTAACTCCTTGATCTTATGATCGGGATTCTCTACAACTCCTAGTTCCCTCTCTACCTCTTTCAGGTCTTCCTTTTTAAGCCCTTTAACACTAAACATCTTTACATATCATAAATCAAAATTTATAAACACATAACTATAAATAACAGTAATACAAACAATATCAATCTTAGCAACCCATCACCTCCGTGCGTAGAAAAATGTGTGTCAAAACCCTTAAGTAATGCAAAACTATAACCTCAATTTATCCCCCAAAACAAAAACAAAATTTTTGAGGAAGGGTCCTACCTCCATCCTAGCGTTGCTGACTCCACGCTGCACAGTTCAGTTGATCGTATCGGGATCCTGTCTGGTGTGACAGTGTACGAGGACGGCGTCTCTCTCTTTCAGCCGGTCCCCGTGTGAAAATTGGTTCGAGTTGAATACGAGTCGGGTTCTAATTTTTCTTCTTTATTACACACACACACACACACACAGATAGGACAATTATGTACAGGGCTCAAGTAAGAGCAAGAACATTATAGTACTGTATTAAGAGAAATGCGGGATACGAAAAGGCCGGTCTCCTGTGAGCACCGCCTACACTCTCCTCGAGCCAAGCTCGTTCTCCCTCACCGTGACCCGGGGGGGTCTCCTTCATACACAAAAAACGTTACTAGAGGGCGCCAGGCCCTACAAAGACATTGCTACTGTTGCGAATGGGGTACAACAAAAATTTCAAGCATCCTATTGTACGTGTTGACCGTCACGTTGCATGTCACAGGGCCAATGCGAGTAGGATTGGCCCTGTGGGACAATCCGTAGGACTGGCCCCTTTCGGGGAGTGGAGTGGAATCTCTTGGAAGGTACGGGCATTTTCAGTATCCCAATTGCGACAGCTATGGGTGTTCACTGTTCCACTGAGGTGGAAATGGGCCTTGTCACTCCACAGAATCTGCCATGGCCACGATGCATCCACTTCAACACTTGCAAGAAATGTCAATGCAAAGGTCACTCTCTTCTCACCGTTGATGGCCAGCAACTGTTGATTATGACGGATTTTGTACGGGAAACAATGCATCATTTTTCTCAGTACGTTTTTTCAAAGCACGTGCAATACTACAGACTACAACATTATCCATTGACTGTTCAATAATAGCGGTGGCAACATCTTCAACGACATCTGAACGAACCAATTTTTTTGCTCGACCTGGTTGAACTCCAAGATGTCCAGTTTTCTCGAAACAAGCGATAATTCTCCTGAGACCGTGTAGAAGAAATGGTACTTTGCGCAAATTCTTAAGTCTACGAAACTCTCGAAGTGCAGTTGCAGCATTTCCTTTATTTTCATAAAACAGCTTCCCAAGCAAAGCGTATTCTGGCAGCGGGACAGCCGTCACTGATAAGAATAACACTCCCCAGTTTTATCCTCTTTTATACCCAGAATATGGCAAATTTTTGTGCTTACAGTGCGGAATTGCAGTTATAATGGCAATTTAAGCTCCTCTGCTTTTTTTTAAAATTTTCTCCTTTTCCATAAGGGCAGTAGAAATTTAAAGGGAAAAATTTCATTTCGCATGTGTTTGTTTTTTCTATTATTATTTTAGTCTTTTTTCATATATTATGTTGTACAGCGCCACCTATCGGAGTATTTGAAACAAATTTTTTTTCGTGAAATCCGTTTCATCATATCTTGAATAGTATGTGTACAAAATTTGAAGCCTTTACACTGAGTATTTTGATATATAGGGAGATCAGAGTAGGGATGTTTTAATTCTGGTCACCCGGTATTTTTAGATTAGTTTTTCATCAAAACATGCAGAAATTTAAAGATTTTTTAAATATATTAGAAAGGAAAACACTAAACAATAGAAAGAATAGAAATGCTGTTTCAGCCCCAGAAGGCTGAAACAGCATTTCAGACTTCTGGGAACAGTTTCGTTTTTCAAATTCAATGTATTCGTTCTTAATACAGGCGATATTGGAATGGACCGGTGTACCCTTGAATTGAGCCTTTAACTTGAACTACTTTTGAGGAGAGATATCTCTTACGCATGATAGTGCTTTTCTTACACAGTAACCTATCTATGAATGAAATAATGTATTTACACTTAAGCCACTGTGGCAAGTTTATTTAGGTTAAACTTCTACTCTGCATTACGAAATTTTGTCCTCTTGGATCCATTTATTCAAAAGAGATGGAAAAACAGGGTTCTTTGATTTATTTTGATCTCATATTCATATTTACTCTGTAACGGAATATTAACACTAAAAATAGCAGCATAATTTCCTTGTATATAGACGGAATTAGAACGCACTATAACAAAAGCTCAATCAAATTATGCTTTTGTGTATGAGGAAGTGTCAGGAAAAAAAATTATTATTTTGTCCCATTTATTTTTCTTAAACATATTTTAAAGAAATTATTTACACCTTTGTTAAGACTAAACAATGATTCAGTTTGAATATGCCTTAAAAAGGTAGTTATTCTTCTATACTAACATGAAAATTGTTAATATGGCATCTTCGGAGTTCGAGAGAATATATAAATCTTTTTCGACGGCAAATTTAAAAGAAAAAGAAAATTAAAATATTTTCTTGTGTAGATTTTTTTCTTCTTAAAGTGTGAGATCACTGGAGTATCGAAAATGTTCATTTAATTTATCACTGATTAAAGAGAATAGAAGTCTGGTCTGTTATAGGCATAAACTTAATAACTGTTCAATCCACCATTGTAGAACCTTAGAAAATTCGAAGCTGATATTTACTAATGTATACTGCTGGACATTAAAATTGCAACACGAGGAAGGAAAGCAAATAACAAAACTTTAATTATTGTACGTATACATTGTAGTAGGAAGAAAACATGATTAAATTTATAGACTGTGTGGGGCTATCCAGGGTCCGAAATTTGTATACAAAACTGCCACACCTGACTGCTAAAACGGCTCTAAGATGGTTAGGCATTGAATCAAACTGGGATTGGATGACAGATACGGCCAAGTCATTCCATGTTGCTTTAAGTCTATGCCACACTTCAGCAATCTTAGTGTCTGGAGAGCGGTGGTGGCCAAGTCTCTCAGCTACCTATCAACCCATGACCAGATGTTTTCAGTGGGTGAGAGATCTGGAGAACGTGCTGGCCAAGGCAACAGTCGAACACCCGCTGTGTCGAGGTATGTCAGCACACGACGGGCAACATGCGGTCTTGCGTTATCTCGTTGAAACATGACGTCGCCGAGGCCTCGAAGACAGGGCACAGACACCGGCCTTGAGATCTGAGAAATGTAACGCTGGCTGTTCAGATTACCGACAACGCGAAAAAGAGGCGTTCGTGTCGTGTACCCAATGGCTGCCCATACTATCACACCAGGTGCAGGGCCCGTATGACGATATCGAATGCAATCAGGCCACGTGCGTTTTTCTCGGTGCCTCCAGAGACGGATACGTTTATCATGGTGCTACAAGCAGAACCGGGACTCGTCTGAAAAGATGACGTGGTGCCACTCCTGTATCCAGTTTTGTCGTTGGGCGCACCACTGTCGTCGCGCGTCTCTATGCTGCAGTCTCAAAGGAAGCCGCAATAATGGTCGCCGTGCAGACAGTCCGTTATGTTTCAGACGTCGTCGCACTGTCCGTGCGAATACTTGTCGTGCTGCAAACAAACTCATTTCCTGACTCAAGGTCTGTGATGTGGCTGTACGATTCTGCAAGGCCAATCTGACACCATGTCTGTCCTCTCGGCCACAATTCGCAATGCAACTAGGATTACAGATGTTCAATGTAACGACCGTCATTCGTGAGAATGGCAGTCAGACGTGACACGGCACTCCGCAATGCACCAAAGAGGGTTTCAGCTGAAATTTCTGTCACATGATGGTGAATAGCGTCTTTCAACATGGCCAATGACATCGTCCGACCCCTGTACAGCTGTGACTTGAAGAGGCTCGTAACCAAAAGTCTCGAGGTGTAAGGTCTGAAGACCTTGGTGGCCATTGTTGTGAGTTGGTGGAAAGAGCGAGTGAGGACATGGTTATCTTAAAATGTCGATCGCAGCAGGTGCTGGACAGGACCTATGATGTGCGGAGTTGTTCCATCCAACATGAATATTACACTATGGAGAGCTTGTTTCTCTTGCAAGGAGGAAATGATGCTGCCAAGAGCTGCATGACGCGAACAGAAAAAGTGACAGAAAAACTTCGAAGTGTACCAGTTGGATGATCTGTTTAAATAGCGATAGGTAGCATCTCCGGAACCACTACAGTATCACCTGTCGGTAACAAATGTAGCTATTCTGGCAGTAAAAATTTCCGTTATTAAAAAAAAAATCCGATGTCTTTTTGAGCATTTCTGTGAAAATCGCACCGTGCTCGTGTCTATACTTTTCAAACTATTGAATTTTTACTTTTCTGTGACATTTGGATCACCCTGTATATCTAAATCTGCACTTAGATTGATTTTTTGTAAATCACATTTCAACACTGAGGAAAAATTACTGTAAACGATTCGAAGGATGTTAAAGATCTATTAATATCCGCTTCGAATTAATTATAGCTTCTAACGTCAGCATAACTGTGCTTTTTATTGTAAAGTAACTAAGGAGGAATTGCTGCTTTTGCATTGGTGTTAGTTGCAAACCTTTTAGTAGTATGCAGCTAATTAACCGTGTATAAACAACCCAGAGGCTAAGCCACGAAGCAGAACTTCAAATAAAGGATGTCTCTGTATTTATAGATATATGTTTATTTTTAAAGTGTTTTTTAAAGTTCACATATCATAATATAAATTCCTATTGTCTAGAGGAATTAGAAAAAGGATGAAATGAAAAGGTGACCATTGACGAAGAAATATACTACTTATTAAAAGCATTAGATTAAAGACATAGGACACCTAATATTTATCTAAAATAATATTAAGTATAAAAGTCAAAGAGAAACATCCAATTTCTATTTAATGTAATTTTTAACATAAAAAAACTGAGCCCGGGAATTTTTTTTAAAAATTGCGCCAAAACAATAATGAGACAAAAATAAATTATATATACTCATATAGCGTTTGAATACTGTTTATGAAATTATCAACGTAAAGCGTTAAAACATCACGATAAAGCGTAAAATAACATCTCATTTATCATTAAGCAAATTCAACAAATAGCAGTGTGCAAAGTAAGATAATTTATATTACTACGTAGCAAAAATTAATAGTATATAAGTATATTAACTATCAAATGTATGGGTATCGACTTCGTAAAGCGAAACAAAGAAAATAACACAGTCTTTATTAATACATGACATGGGAAATCGTACGTCTGAAAATCCTAAATAATTAAAATACAATGTACAATTTAAAATAATAACCGTTTCCAGTTCATATATTTGTCAGCGTGTAATGTGATATCATCTTCTGTTAAATGTTTGCCTTTTAAATATCAGAATGAATTATTACTTCTCACGATCTAATAATTATCGATTAAAACATCTCACGAATGGGGTAGTTTGGTCATTACTTTAGTCATTAGGCATCTCTTTAAAAAATAGAAATGGCTTATTGATTCTGAAGGACCGCTCCTTTTCTTCTGTGAAAAGAAATTTAACGCCGTATTTAATTATGCATAAAAGAAAGAGGCTGCTGCTAGGCTGTTTCATGTTAAATCCATCAAACGTGATTAAGGGTAGAAGCATTTTTAACGAGAAATAAAATTTGCGTCTTTTCTCTAATGAGGATTTATTTTATATTTTAATAAAAATCCTTCGAGTCTCTAATTGGATATGTTTTTAAAAAATATTTCAAAACAGGATATATATATCAGAAGAGATTTTTCGAGATCACTTCTAGAACGAAATGGGTATGAATCGCTATGGGTTTTAAATTTTCATTTCTACCCCGCGATTTCAGCAATTAAAATATTATTATTACTTTTATTAATATTCAGAAAGGATTAAATTTCGAGCTCTATACTTCTGATAAAAGCTTTTCTAAGCATTTGAAACTTGACAGTTCAGAATTTGTTGGTTGGCTAATTTCTCATAGCATTTTATGGTTATAAATGATTCCTCTGAACGCTAGTAGCATCGCTCTAGTAGCACCATTTGTTTGCAAATTTCTCTGAATAAGTATCAACCAACTGCTCCGTAGTATGTTAAAGTTTCGGCTTTCGCCAGACTACGCATTGTTCTATACAGTTTATTTATTTATTGAAATGCCGTAAAATATTTATGCATTTTGAGTCATAATATTAAGTGGAAAAGAATTGATTCAGAGCATTTACTCGGAGCGCTCATGCTTGAGTTGGAAGTCAGATGTCACTACAGTAATCTTTCCTTAAGAAATTGTTAAACTGGCTAAATGTCACTAGATAAAAGTAGGGGACACAGACAGACTTGATTTGGAGGAGAAAAATAAATGTGCTACTACACAGAAAACATACAGCAAAAATGGTGCAACATCACCGATTAATTAGAAGCCTAGTGAAGACGTTATTTAAATCTCATATTTCATCGGCAACACATTTCTTAGATAAGCTGGAAAGTGAAGGAAAAATGACTTTAGTTTAAAAAAAGTTCACTGAGAGATTCATATTTTATTTTCCATCAGAGAGAAGATAAATACTGTCCAAAAATTACTCCAACTGAAATCCAAAGATTTTTAGGTATGAACGTTTCCGCATAGGAAGAGAGTCATTTTCAGAATTATAACCTAGTTTTACAGTGTTTGGTTCAACGGACATGTAGAACAGGAGTGATTAGATAGGAAAAATTCTTACGAGAGCATGTGTGAAATCTTAGGGATTGTGGAAGTTCTCTAATGGCTTCAGTTAGATAAATTCAGGATTGTTGGTCCTTGCATTTAAAACTGCAAAGCATGATATTTACCTGGATGTATCGATATTTCTGTATTCCTTGTATTGAAACTGTAATTCTGCATCTGTATTTCATATCTGTTATGCTCCAAGTTATAGAGAGTACATGTGAAAGTGTATTTTTCGTGGACAAAGAAATTATAAAATAAGATTAACCCAAGTCTTGATATCAACTGTTGTTTTCACGAAATCACAACAGTATTTAGCTTGTTTTAATATTTAATTATAACGTAACAGTTCATACATTTCAGGTACCCAGTACCTCCATTTAAATAATAAAGAGCACGTCGACCACATGAGTCCCTGACTCGACTCAACTACACTCACATCACAAAACTGCAATTTACTTCTTTTATTTGAGCAATTTCGAGCAAAATTGTTTTAAATTAACAATTTGAAGAAACAATATGAAGAAAAGGGCTCCAAGGGCAAGTAGAGAACATTTCGTAGATGATTGGGTCAAATTTATGAAATCAACTGAGCATAAAAATTGGAGGAATTTGAAAATGTGCGGGGTGAAAATTTCACGGAAATTCGTAGTAACAGATTCGATGCAGAATCAAAATTAAATATTCCATTTTATAAGACGAAACAAAAGCATAATGGTAATTCACGAAACGAAACTTATGGTGTGCACGGTAACAATTCGCACAATAATCAAAGGTACGCGTTCAACAAAAATTCAGTTTCATGAAACTCTTTTCGAAATGAAGCACAGTTATCTTGTTTCATTTGTGGCGATAAACGTTTTGCTCGAGATTTCCCAAATAAAAAAAATAAATTTGCTGACAGGAAATTTGAAAGACGAGATAATGGTGAGAAAACTTTACCCAAAACAGTATCAAATCAAAATTTAATTGTCAATGCGAATGAGTCGGAATCTATTTCTACATATATAAAGCCCGCCCGCATAAATGACAATCATATAGAAGTAAATTGCTTAATTGATACAGGCTCATCATACTGTATATTAAAAAAGTCTGTTGCGGAAAAATTAAAACTTCTAGTGGAACCGGCTGCGAATCAGTTGTTTGGTTTCGGGAATAACACTTCGTATGCAGCCAATGCCATAGGAAAAACATACGCTGACATTAGCATTGATGATGTTAAAGGAGCGAATATAGAGATTCTTATATTGGAAGACATCGCGACTCAATACAGGTATGACCTATTGTGGGGCAGAACATACTTAGACCTTGAAGATTTAGTGATTGCTCGTTTTGGTAAACATCTCCATATACGTCATGCTATAAATAATCCATTTGATGAAATACAATGTGTGGCAGACCCACCACGAATTGAATTAAAAACCAAATGTCCAGTACTACTTGAAATCAATTCTGTGAATTTTGTTAAAGCAAACACAGATTTAATTTATAATGGGCTTGTGTTATTTCATAATTCAAAAGAAAATTTTGGTTCATAATGGGAAGCGGTGGAAAGCGAAATTACCGGTTGCAAATGTGGGTTCGTATTTCGCTTCTGATTTTTCTGTTGTCTTCACAAAATCACAACAATATTTGGCTGGTTTAAATATTAAATTATAACATAGTAGATTATACATTTCAGGTACCCAGTACCTCTATCTAAATAAAGAGCACGTCGACCACATGTGTCCCTGACTGTCAACTCAACTGCACTCACATCCCAAAACTGCAATATGTGTGATGTCTATGCCCACATGAAACTCTTACTCACGATTACCGTTAAGTTGTCAAAGTTACAATTGCAGTTAGATAGAAAAGGAAACATAACCACACAACTCTGTGAAGCTCATTTGGGAGCACATTTGGGATGAATAAGAACGTGAGATCAGATTGTTTACATTAATGTCTTTCCAAAAAAACTTCGAAAGTGGTTTGCAGGAGGATGGGGAGCATATTCTGGTGAAGATTTACTTGTTAGACACTAAGTTACTTGATTGTCTCAGCCTATTAAATCTTATTGAATCCATTGATGATCTACTACTTACCCTGTAAGAAATTAAGCCTATTTTGAGTTTTGCTTTTGGACACTTTAGGGTAAATGAACTCGACACGCAAGTACCGAATGCAAGCGGGAAAGAACGCATATTTATGTGTATGTAAGTATGCACACACCCTCCCACAAAACGTCCACATATATACACGTGAACGGTAACTTTTATATAAAAGTATTTATCATAAATTTGAAGAGGATTTACACAAAAATCAATACAGAAGTGCAGATATTTCGAATGATTGTGAACATTATGAAATTTAAGGATATCGATAAAATGCATCGATATGTTTTATAAGATATACCTACAATGGAAACATTAAAACATCATTAAATGTTACGCCAATGATCTTATAAATCCGTATATACTTAGGATATGGTTCAATACTCCAAGCATCTTTTCAAACAAAAAACATGAGATTCAAATATTTTAGACAAGTTTTTTACTTCCTTTTAAATAATTTTTTCTATGGATTTATACGTTCTGAAAGTTTTAGCAGGAATATCCTCTCAAATATAAATACACGATAAACTCAGGACTGTAAGAATTAAATCTACATTGCATAACAAAGGAATTTACCTACTTATTGCTTAAAGGCGCGCATTTTTTAAAAAGATTTTTTTTTCATCGTTACGTTGTAAAATGCTTTTCTCAAAATGAAATCCTTCGTTAAAATCAAAATATCTTTATGACATCTTCACGGAATTTGGTACATGCAAGAACAACAAAAATAGAAAACAAATATACGTTCTTCAAAATTTCAAGTTTTTAGTATTTTCTCAAAAATAAAATTCTCTTCACTTTCGTGAACCAAAATCAAGCCCTTTTTCAGAGACTTTTTAGAATGCAACTGTGCAAACCTTATAAAACTAATTCCCTTCCAGACATGAAATTTCTACAAATGGTAAAATTTACTTTAGAGCGGAATTTTTTCAGGGGACCAAAGTAACTAGAAGAAAATAAAAAACTTGTTCTAGAAGGATTGTCAAATTGAAAAGGAATAAGTTATCACCTGAGAAAAGGCAACTCCAAAATGCAGTATTTTTCGGAATAGATTTTCTTAGCGAATTAATACATTCTGTTTCTAATAGTTTATAATGATGTTACACATGTTGGGGAGAGAAACAATTCTATATTTAGTTTAGGATTTAGCCGAGGAGAAAGAAATAATATTTCAGTAATGGAAAAAATTGCCAAAGAGTTGATTGGATGTATTCTTATAGTTTAAAGCAAGGAAAATCTTTACATGGTATTCTCGTATTTGCTGATGTGGCTAGAAAAATCTAATTGTTATTGTAAATT
This sequence comes from Dolomedes plantarius, assembly GCA_907164885.2. Lineage (NCBI taxonomy): Eukaryota > Metazoa > Arthropoda > Arachnida > Araneae > Dolomedidae > Dolomedes > Dolomedes plantarius. The sequence goes on along the minus strand of OU015491.1, from coordinate 139,024,296 downwards.
TTTTCCTGCGTTTTTAGAGCTGTTCAAAAAAGCTTTGTTCTAATTTGGGAAAGGAGATCCTTTTACATTTTAAATTATCTTTTACATTTTTAAAAAATATATAATACTTATGCCCGCCCCCCCACACCTGTATATACAAATTGAAATTCCTTATTTATAATCCCTTTTTAATATCCCGTCCTTCTTGCAACACTTTTTAATTTATCAAGTCCCTTTTTTATTATTAATTTAGAGTATATTGCTCCTCTTCTTTTTGTATTGCATTAAATTCTTCACATATTTGTCTTGTATTAGATCTGTTATACTTTTTTTTCAAAATACTAATTTTTGAAATTGATTAGCACATAATTTTATGGTTTCTAATTTAATGGAAGACGAAAAGCATTTACAGTTACAGTGAAGCTTCTCAACCCGACCACCCTTCTAAATGGACATATTTTGTACAGAACCGATTCAGGTCTCCATAGAGCTAGTGTTATGGAAGAAACCTCTTTTCAACGGCCACCCCTCGAACGGCCGCTTTTTTCGGAACCATTACTGGTAGCCATAGAAAAGTTTCACTGCATTAATAAAGTTGCTGACGTGAAATATAAATCAACGTTTACAATTCTAGCTCCACCAATTTCCATTGTTTCATTTAAGCTTCCAAGTTGAGCTGTAAAGCAACGCAGTTTCTCTCACTAATTTACTTAAAAAAAAGTGCGTTGATTCTATACCACGCCTTAAAATAAATGTTATCAAAGTTTTGTTAAAACTAGCCTCTGCGCGACCAGCATGGCCGCTTTTAGTTTTATATTTTAATTTGTAAAAACAACTCAACTGAAAGTAACATATATAAGGAATGTTACCTTACAATGAGGCGGTGAAAGGCAAAGTGGTGTAAGTAAGTAAGCCAAGTGGTGTAAGTCAAAACAGTTTTATATCAAAAGCCTACAAAAATTCCACCACAAATTGAACAAATTATAATTCCTAATAAATATTATAATGTTGCAAATAATAACTATTTGCAATTCCACCATAAACTGAATATGGAGATTACATTTTTGCCCTCAAATGAAAAAAGTTGAAAATGTTACTTACACCACTTTGTCTTTCACCGCCTCATATGTTACCTGTCATCATAAATAACGTTGTTAAGGGGTATTCTCTATAAGGACAATTCTAAAACATCGTGATTAAAAAATATGAATTTCCATTACTTCAGAACAGAATTAAAGATAAGACTGAGAAATCCAACACCATTGATTTAAAAAATTAGATCCCTCTCTGTATGTACTATTTTTCAAAATTAAGATATCTACACTTTATCATTACGTCAAATAAAAAATTGTTGGGGAAAATTTTCTCACTTAAAAAAATGGAGTAATAATTCAGCAAGTACTAAAATATAGTGTGGATTACATCACTCTCTGTATGTACTTTTGTTCACAATTCAGATATCTACATTTAATCATATCAAATAATAAATTCATGGGAAAATTTCTTCACTTTATCACTTTATCAAAGGAAGAGTGATAAAATGGAGTAAAAATTCAGCAAGTACTGAAAAAAGTGTACAAAATTAACTATTGCTGGCTGTCGGTTGCTATGCAGGAGACGGTTAAGTCTAACCTCGCAATCATTTATGCTCTCTCTTTCACGCCTCTCAATGAATTATTTCATCTTCACTATCTTTCTTGAGAGTTCCCAATTTTCACTTGATCGTGCAGCTCGCTTTCGGGCATTCCTGAATTTTTTCAGCAAGTACTGAAAAAAGTGTACAAAATTAACTATTACTGGCTGTCGGTTGCTATGCAGGAGACGGTTAAGTCTAACCTCGCAATCATTTATGCTCTCTCTTTCACGCCTCTCTCTTAATGAAGTATATCATCTTCGCTATCTTTCTTGAGAGTTCTCAATTTTCACTTGATCGTGCAGCTCGCTTTCGGGCATTCCTGATTTCAGTGCGTAAATTAACATTGACACGCGGTTGCAAATTGCGGACAGCCGCTAATGTTGACATCTGGTAGTTACAGCCGTTGCCATTCGGAGTGTAGAAATATCGTTTTGTGCCGCATACCTACGCGTTTTATATATATATAGATATTTACTATTGCTGAAGGTAGATATATGGTTGCCCCTATAATACCCAGCTTAGAACATTTGAGTCGTCCAATGCCAAAGCCAGTTATATCCATAAAAATCCCAAAACTGAGATTTTAGTTGCTATGGATACTTCTATTCATCTGCTACATGTTCAAGTTGAGAAACAGTTAAAAACTAAACTCAATTCTATTGGAAATAAATGAAGAATAATGATGAAAGATGCAAAACCTGTTATATCCCAAATGACGTGTTCCAAAATAAGTTACATCCCAGAAACAATAATGGCTGCCTTCTAAATGCAATAGCAAAGCCAGTTTAATACCTCACTAACTTATTAGATGTACTTTAGTTTCAGTAGTGGAGAGTTTAATATAGAAATATTAGTTTTAGTTTCATGTAAATACTACATAAATTTAATAACGTTGTGTTGTCTACCATGATCATCAACATATTATGTTTTGTAGTTACAAAATAGAAGTCAGTTTCTCCACATGTTTATTAGCTTGTTATTCTATAGTTTATAACCTACTGCATGCTTTTCTCATTATTCCTTTTAGTTTTCTTAATTTTCTAGCTTAATATGGATCCGGATTTGAGTGACCCAGGCTCAAATAATACTGTACTGTAAACAATGACTTAGATAATAGCTTCCTTTACACGTACTGTCTTTCCCGCGTGAAACCACGATCCCGCGCGATTGAGTGCACGTGTGAAGGTATCGCAGAGGAAGGGAAAGCTGCTTTGGAGCGTACTGCAAGTTTTCCGTGTAAAGCTACGTGTAAAGGGCGCTATTAGCGCCCTTTACACGTAGGCTCTTTTGCGAGTGCTTGGAGCATGCGCGCAATCCCGTACGCTCCAAGCACTTGCAAAAGAACGTACTTGTAAAGGGCACTATTGACTTTGAAATGATTTTTGAAACTGTAGTTAGAAGGTTCAAAATGGCAGACAGTTCATTTCCAAAAACAGTTATATCCAACCCTATAGGTACAAAACAAGTTATGTGAATTTTATTTATTTAAATATAATTGTCTATGCTTTCCCTACATTATACAGATTATTACTAGGCAACAACATGAATTTAATATGTTTTTTGACATCAAAACCATACAATGATTTATTATTGAAAACATATCTAACAGTTTTTGTTGAATAACTCAAAATCGTTTGAGATGGATACAGCTGGTTTTGGTATTCGCTACTTATTTTCTATCAAATGTCTTTGCGTACAGGATATAATTAGGAAAAATCATTACGGAACACGTGACATCTGATACAACTGCGCTTTTTTATGTACACATGCGTATTCTTTACCATAGGAAGATACAGTTTCCCTACATACAACATCTGTGTAAAATTCAACAGAAAACATTTATTGAGCTATAATATTTTAATTAACTTTATTTTGAATAAAGCCGTGCTGAAGGGAAGCGAAGATTAAATGGAATCAGAGGGTAAGAGGATATGTATCAGAAGGAAAAGTAAATGAACTGCATTTTAAAACAGAAGTCTGCAGGACAAAAAGAATGTTTCAGTGCATTACATTTCTCTTCTTCATCTCATCTGATTAATTTAAATACGCTGAAAAACTTACAACGTTATCTCGGACATGATATATGGAGAGTGAAATAAATCGATCAGATAATACTTTGACAGGAAGATTTGCATTTCTAGAAAAACAAATGAGAATATAAACATTCGGGGAGATGTTACTGAAATGTTGATTAAATGTATGTTCTTAGATTTTTAGTATTTTAAAATATTATGTCTTCTGTAAGTATAATACAAGCATTATAGCAACATTAATAAAACCTATTATTATTTTATGTTCATAGAAATATACAATATCGTTGTAAATTTTTTAAAGTTTTCGGTACTGACAATGATTTTTTTTCAGATTAGAGTAATTTTTTTGAATCTGAAATATTAATACAATCACCGTTAATTTAACTGTATCATTTTATAAATAGCTCTATATACGGAATGGCTTCAAACATAGTCATGTAAGGAAAGTGGAATAAACTTATCAGATAACACATTTGTAAGGTGTACACAAGATTCGATTCACAAGAATCGAACTTTTGAGTGAATGAATTAAAGAAGCGGCTTGAGATATGCTAATTTCGGCATACGCGCTTAGTATAAATACCATGCAGCGTCATTAATAAAAAAAGGTGGTTAGGGTTGAAAAAAGTTGTTACGGTTGAAAAGGTGTTATCCTGCGCTAGTGCTTAGCAGGCCCAAAGTTTACGTGGCAGTACTGCTGGTTTGACTCTCTGCTGGGTTGTGAGTATTGAAAATATATTGTTCTTGAAAGCTGTATTTATATATTCCGTACAAGTAGTACGTATGCTTATTGCTGTAAAAGCCAATTATATATGTGCAACGAATTCAATAAACATTGTTTCATGTATAAACTGTGTTTGTGTAAAATTCAAATAGAGTGCCACTTCAAATTATATACACCCAAGTCTGGGTAGAAGTGAGCTTAATTTCTCTATACATTGACAGATATATTTACTCTTAAGGAAAATGAAATGAGAATGCAAACGTTTAGAGATTTTATTATTGATAAAATGCATGTTTTCAGAGTTTCTACATTTTAGAATATCACGCCACGCTTTCTTTCGGTTTAATATTAGCATTAGAACGTATCAGAATCAGTTATACATATATTATGATATGTTCATAGAACTGATCACTATCATTTATATTTGTTTCAAAACAGCTATTTACGATATTCACGAGAATTCAAGCTTATTTCGGGAACCAGAGAAACTATTGGAATCTGAAATATTAGGCTTATCATGTCATATATAACTATACTATCATAGATACAGCTATATGTAAGAGAATATTCCAAACTAAATCATACATGGGATGTGAAATGAATAGTTCTTGTAATACTTTCATGGAAAGATATACATTTCGAGAATATAAAATTTAGAGTTGTTACAGAAATGTTGATTAAATGCGTGTTTTAAGAGTTTTAGCATTTTAAAACATTGCGTCTTCTTTAAGTATAATATTGGTGTTATAGTATATTAGAATTAGAAATGCATAATATTATAATATATACATGCACAGGACGATTCAGAGTCAGTGTATAGTTAGTTTAAATCAGCTGTTTGTGGCATTCACTGTATTTTTAAGTTTGTAATCTGAGCTTGAGTAATTTTCTGAATCTGAAATATAACGACAATAATCATTCGTATAACTATATCACCGTAAATATAGCTGTATGTACAATACTAATCCAAACTTAAAAGAGAGGAAAAGAAGACTAACTTTTTTAAACATTTCACTAGAAACTGCGTATCGCAGAAGAGTTTTGGTTAAAATAGGTATCTCAAAATGGCACTGACAATAAATTTTTTTCAGATTAGAGTAATCTTTTGAATCTAAAACAGAAAATTGAATCTAAAAAATGGGAAAAGAATCTAAAAAAATGTGAATTGAATATAAAGCATGACTATGACTTTGATACAGATTTTTTAACAGAAGGCTTCTAAATTTTGTATAGTTAAGTGCACAAATGCTCCAGGTTTATATAACCTTAAAAATTATTCTCGAAAAACGTGTGAAATTTCAGCCCATCTAGTGGCAGGTTCACCAACAATTATGCCCCATTCGAAATAATTTTTAAGGGTGAAATAATTGTTACTGACTGTAAAGTGTGGGGTCTAAATTTCATTTTTAAATACCTCTGCCGGTATTATGCCACCTGAACTATACTGACAAAGTGAGGGGGTGCTACCTTTTTCGTTTATCTTTTGGAGGCTTCCGACACATTATGTTGGTCTGATTATATTTTCCATTTTTTTTCCTCATTTATTTTCGTCGACAGCCAAGATTTTCTGTTTTCATGGGGCATATTTGTCTTACGTTTAACTGAGGATCCGTAATCAATGTTTTAAGTATTCGGGTGCCATTGTAACGATCCATCGTTAGGACGAGATTTGAACAAACGTCCACATACCTATCAGCTGAACGTTCTACCACCTGAACGACACCACCACTTTGAAGATGTGTTATTACTAATGTCTTTCCCCCAATAAGAAATTTTCTAGATGCCATTTTCGCGTGCTTTACATGGCACAGATCTTTCTTTGCCGTCATGTTTCTAGGGATGTTGGGAAACATTTGCAGATCATCTGTCTCCATGGTTGGTTTGCCCCTAGAGGCTGAATATCAGTTATCAAGGAGGTAATGATAAAACAGAATTTTTACTTTTTGCCATTGCTAGTGATATCTGGGTTGTATAAACAATAACTTACGGTGTTATTTTCTACACATTAGTCAAACAACAGCTGTACAATAAAACAAAAATTACATTTCATTAAAAATTTCAATGCAACGCTTATAAAAAAATTATATTTGAAAAAAAGATGGAATGCAGCTTGAAAACCTGGCAAACATTTCCCTGAGCTTCAACTAAACACTCTTCTAAAACTGCATGTGCTATTGTGATGCGACATCGACAACAAAGCATCGATGTTTCGAAACATCGATATTCAATATTAAAACATCGATGCTAATAAAACATCGCCCTAAAACCATCGATGTTTTTAAACATCGATGTTTATGAACTTTCATTTTTTAAAACTGGTTTAGTTACTTCTAAGATTAATGTTACTTCGGTTAGTCATGGAGGGGGGGGGGGGAGTTTCCTGGTAAATGACATAAAAATAAGGCGATACCTTAATAATCAGTTATATTACATTTACTATACATCAAAGTTTTAATATATCACGCATCATATCCCTTGATCCATGTTAATCGGTGATGTTATCGGTGATTGTTTTCTTCGATTATCAAACTGAGTCAGTAAGTTTGATGACTCATTTCTAAAAGTTCATTCAATTAGAAATCTCAATACTGTTTTTTAATGTCCATTTTAGTTTATTACCATTTTATTCGGTTGAGTTAGACTGAAAGATTTCAAGAAAAAATGACAGATGATTTTACAAGAAAAAGAAATATTGTTCTTTCAGTTACATAATAGCATATGGAATTAAAAAAATTACTTAGAAAAAATTGGCGATTATGAAACATTGCCTGAATTGCTTCTTTTAATAGGAAAGTATTTGAATTTCTGTATTATGAACGCGATATTTGTACGGTAAAATGACTCGGTTTTAATTCTAAGTATGCATGTCATAACAGTGACTCAACAAAAGCCTGTGCATGAGGTAAGCGGTGTAAATTATCTCTTGCCTTACATTTTTTCCTATCAATGATTTAGTTACTTGGTGGTGAGTGGTTATGACACTCCCGATTCTCCCGCTGTGTCAACATGTAACCCGGTTAATCAAGCGCTCTGAAAGTAGATGAATTAAATATTTCATCTGGTGGTAAACAAAAAACATTTGGCAATCTGGAATGATTGTCAAATGTTTTTTGTTTAATGTGTTTTCAAATACTTAAATATTGAAATAAAATGGCATGTGTCCTACATTGATGGGAACAGTTCTAAGTCTTAATAATAAAAATTAAATTTATATCGTGAATTTGAGAAAGTAAACAACCTTTATTTGTATTACTTTATTTGTGTGAAAATGAGTTGCTTTTGATCAATAAAAATGAAAACAAACTGAACTTAAGTTTGAAATAATGTATTCAAATTCAGCTCATAGAGAGGGTATTTTTAAAATGTAGCACAGTATTTATCTCATATCAAGATAGGTGTGTTTAATGATTTAACAATCATAAAGTGTGCTTAATATTCCTTAGAAACCAACCTTTATTGTCTTCCAAAATTAGTCATCGCGTGTTTAAAACCTTTTTTTTGTTAATTAAATAAAAATTCGACTCATTTAATAATAAATGAATAGTTTAACGTAGTATTACATTCCTCTATAACGGTCCTCAGGAAAGCAATTTTTAAGACGCTAAAACTGTCCGTCGTTGCGAGTTATAATTTTGGCAGCATGACAAACCCAGTCTGTATCGCTTGGGCAAGCAGTAAACAGTTTAACAGAAAAGTACCACAATGCGTCAAAATTTTGACATATATATATATATATATATATATACAGACATATATGCATAACACATACATACAAAAGATGTAAGCAACGATAAGTAATTCTACGTTAATAACCCTCGGTAGTTTCGTTAGAAGAGACTACCTGAAATTGTTAAATAAATGCTGTTGTTCGCACTTTTAAAGCTCTGTTAGGCGAAATATATCAATCTCCTTTTTCAGCTTTTAAAGCCATTTTAATCCCTTGATATATTTTCATATAAAATATCAAAGTTATTTAGATTGATTTCAAATTTATTTTCTCTTTCTATGCATAACTGGCACAAAAACTTTTTTAACCGAGGCCGCATAAAGCACACAATTGTTTTCTCATATAATGCGCCTTATTTCGACAGCATTTTAATATTTGTTTATCCAATCTTTATGTAGTTGTTTTAAAAGATAAAGGAAGAAATGAAATTCCTCTTGTTAACACCGGGATACTACACTATCATATTTTAATAAACAACAGAACAAGAAGAAAAAATGAATAAACATCACGCTATGAACATTTCTTGAGTAGATTAGATTATTGAACATGGGATTTGCAGTGAAATGATGCGTTTCGTATCTTAACCCATTTTTAAAAAGAGAGGTAAACACTTGTTATTAGGTTGGGGCTGATTGAGTTCAGCAAAACAGAGTTGACCGAATTATTTTCTTATCTATAAGTTATTGATATTCTGGGATCTTGATCGCAATTCTTTATTCATAACAAGTTTTTATTTGAGATAAGTATGAATTTGTGCGCGTCTAAGATATTTTATCAGTTTGGGCATAGAGAACCTTTTCAATATTAATTCTAAAGTATAAACTATTTTTCCTTTACAAATAGTTGTAGTTTGAGATATTTTAATTGATGGGATAAATGTTAGATAATAATTTATAAAAGTTTTAATTATGTAGATATTAATAAACTAAAAATGATGTACACATACACATAAAATACAGAGACCAGTATACTATAAATACGCTCCCATCGTGTTGACAAATCAGTATAGAAGATCTGATTACAATTGGTTAGCTTATATTTAACTTACATTTGAATAAATTATGTATTAGCATATTAGCTGTATTACATTTTAAGCCTGTTCAAGGCGATTCTTTGTTTGACTTAGTAGACCAGAAAAAACCTATATAAAGCTACGTTGAGTTTTTCAAAGGTGTTTTATAGTGACGTATTAGTGAATGTGCATTCTTAAATTCGGTTATTTTTCTTCCGATAAAATATGTATAAAGAAAAAGTATTCTAATTTAAAAAAAATAATTTTTGGTAATTTACACTACATTTCCAATGGTTTGTATCATATCAAAAAGAGATACGTAACAAGGGCATCATCACTAAGGAAGTTAATTTTATGAAAATGGTTGCAATAATTAAAATGATATAAAGTTTGATATTAATATTGATATAATAATTTATCTATACAGATAAATGCATCAAATGCATCGCGACATATCTATCGTTATTTTTTAAGTCACTTTTATTTATTATTTTACTGAGATGTTACTTATAAAATAATAATTCTCTACAAGTCACATGTAAATAGTTTTAAATGGAGTTCAACCGAGGTGTTCGCTCTCAAATGACATTCGCCCCAAGAGATGGCGCGCCAGGCGCATATTACCTGATTGACTTTGTTTTGTTTACGTTCCTTAATAACGGTCCTTCGGACAGAAAAAAATTGTCCTGCGTAGCCAGTTATAATTTTGGCAGCTCGCCAAACCCAGTAGCAGTAAACAGTTAAACAGAAAAGTACCAAAATGTGTGTAAGCAATTTTCTATGTCAATAGATGGCAGCATGTGACAGACTGCAAAAAGAATGTTAACGCATGTGCACTGCGATACTGTAAGCAGAGAGAGAGAGATGCGAAATGAATGGCGTCGCACGTTTGACGGCGAGCCGCTAAGTGTTCTATTCTGTATGTTTCTAATAAATCCTTTTGTTTTGTTTAATAAATTATAATGCCTTGTTGATCTTCCGCTATTCAGTAACCAGAAGCTTGCCTTGTTAGCAAAAGAAAAGCTAACAATTATCAGAAGTCGGATTTGTTGTGATGATAATTAACAGTTTATTAAATAATTAACGTTTACTTTAATATCGGGTATTGAGATAATTAAATTAGTAAAGTAAGTAAGTAAGTAAATTTTAGTAACGGTTGTGCTTTGTTTTAATCAATTTATTAAGCCTCTGCTAAACATATGTGAGGGTTAAACTTGTGGTGATCAAATATTAATTGATTTGATTAATGTCATCGCATTTGGAGAAGTGTGCGCAAGTTTCTCTAAATGTTTTGACATTGAGAAGAATTAAGTTGAAATAGATCATCACATGTTATAACTTATTGGTAAAATATTGATAAATTAATAAGCCTTATTTTGAAATAATTGTGAGGTGGCCGGTACGTATTATGGTTCGCTGGTGAATTTTTGGGTTTTTTTTATTTAATGAATGAATGCAAAATTATAGTGTGTCTTTTTCTTTTAAAGTTAAATCCTTCCTTTTGAGAACCCCCTCTTTGTCAGTTGATTGTAAACCGAGATATCCGGTGGCGACTGGTCACGGACACCCTCCCCGTTCGGGACGTTTGGAATGTTGATGAGCCTAGCAGCATACGAGAGCGCTCCCTACGCGGTTGAATACAGTGATTCGTAGATGCCCTGTAAGTTTTCAAGGAGGAAATAAGTAACCAACAATTATTATGTGAAATAAGAGGATGAAAAAATATCAACGATGAGTCGAAGAAAAGATTTCTTCGGCCATTGCAGAATTTCAACGTTTTCCTCGTCCGAGATTGACGGCACGCATTGGACCTTCTTACTTCCCGCGGAATACAAAGTGAAAAAACGTCAACTCGGGGGCGGAGGGTGCGAAGAGGACGGAGGGGAGAGGCTAGCCAAGATGCTGGGAGCTGACCCGGAACCCATGATGGAGAGCGATGACTTGATTTTTTGGCGGCCAGCACGCTATAGAAATGGCGCTGGCCTGGGGTTCAACTCATGATTTTATAAAATTATAGTTTTCTTTTGTTAGAGTGCTGCAGCATTTTAATTGGGTAATATGATTTTAATTTCCATTTTTTTTTGTTTACTGAAATTTTCTTTAGTTTTTCTTTTGATTTTTTATCATCACTTTTTCATTTAGATGGGGTTTTTTTCTCACCAGCCACTATGATAATAACTGTTATACTAATAGTAAATTGTACTGTAGGCAAGCAAGAATTTTGTGATTATTATAAGTTTATTGGGAGGAGATATTGAATCCTCAAGTGATTAAACCATTTTTGTTAAGGTATTTGTGTAATATTGTGAAGGAAATCGGAATGAATTAATTTTTTATGTTAAAGTATATCTTTGTCATGTCGGTCTTTGCCTTTGAATTAATTTTCTTATTTTTAGCTTTAAGGTTTTTTTTCATTTCAGCAGATTTGAAGCTTTTTCTTTTAGGTGAAGTAATTTTATTTCTAGGTGTTCTCCAAGGTTAGATAATTTTATTGAACTTAATTTCATTTTTCTTTTTGGCTCATTAATCACCACAGTGATGCAACAGTAAGTTGAACCAGAAATTGTAATTATTATATTGGGTTATTGCTACACACAATGCAAGTCCTTAAAATGTACTAACCACTAATGACTAATGGCAAATATTATTGAGGCAAATTTAATTGAAGCCCAGATAGTAAAGGTAAATTGATTTAAATAAAGTGTAAGGATTAATCTTGATTATTAATTAGTAATTAGTTAAATATAATATTAAAGTTTAAAATAAACCCCCAACACAATATTTTCGTCATAACAGATTAATGAACTCAACAACAACGTGACACGACTGACAACGTGAACGAACAAGGTAACGTTTTTATCTTGAACTAGTTGGTACCCGTCAAAACATAACGGCTAGATAGTAAATAAACGTACTAATACACAAATTATACTCAACACATCATTTCCAAATGTAGAAAATCAAAAAAATGTGCAGAAAAAAATTAATGTGTTTAAGCAGCCTCGTGCTAAGTATCTGAAGCCAGAATTAAAAATGTCACTGAGCATGCGCAGCAAGCAATTTTTTAAAAAATTGTAAATTATCGCTAATTAAGCAATTTCCATCAGGTTTAATCTTATAGTTCACAAACATAATTATCAAAAAAATAAAAATGGCAGAGAGAGATCTAGAGACTCCTCGAAATAAACGTGTTAATCATTAAACCATTTCACTGAGCATGCTCAGAAACAGCGAGTTTCTAAAGACAGATTAAAACATGCCACTGAGCATGCGCAGAAATAATTTTTTTTTAATTGTAAATTATCACTCATTAATAGAAATCGCGGTTACAAAAACCAAATTTAACAAATCTACAGATTACAGTCTTTCGTTTAAGACCAAAATGAAGTAAATTAATGCTCTAGTTTTCTCTCACGGACTGCCCAAAAAGTCGGCTTAGCAACTTAAATATATAGATATTTGATATTTGCTTTACTCAAAAATGGCGTACTTAGGCAGATATAAAAAATGTGATTTAGTTCAGTTAGCGGTTGAGTTGGGCGAAAATGTCCCTGCCGATAATGCAATAGTTATTTTGAAGGATATTATAACCAAAAGTAAAAACTATGATGAACCGTTTGTTAAAGAAGAATTAGCAGGATTAGTTGACGAAAGAGTAAAACAGGAAACACAAAAATTTAATTTGAACGAGCTTTGCAACTAGAGAAAATGAAAATTGAACATCAGAATAAGATAGATGAACAGGAATTACATAAAATTGAACAACAACATGCTTTTGAATTGGAAAAATTAAAAATCCAGAATCAGAATAAGATAATTTCTCAGGCTGAAAGTAATGGTAGTGTACCAGAAGTAAAGAAAAACTCTATAGATTTGAGGAATTTAATGCAGAAATTTGACTTAAAAGACGGAGATATAGCTTCATTTTTGGTATTATTTGAAAGGGAAGCTAAACGAGTAGGACTTACGGAGAGTGACTATGTAACAGACTTATTAGGGCTATTGCCTCTTGAAATTACTCAGCTAACTGCGAGAGAATCAGAACAGGAAACTAATGAATATAAATTTGTGAAGAATTTATTGTTAAAAAGATATAAACTAAGCCCCGAAAGTTTTAGACAAAAATTTGTCAACCGTGTTAAAGATGTAAAGTGCAATTGGACTGATTTTGTTTTCGAATTACGTACCTATTTTAATGAGTGGTTAACAGGATTAAATATAAATGACTTTGAATCCCTAAAAGAACTTATTATTACAGATCAATTAAAAAAGCGAGTCCCAAATACGATGCGTGAACATTTCATTGATTCTTGGCCAAAGTTTGTAAAAGCGAATGACTTAGCCCAAATGCTGGACGATTATGAAAACGTTCGATCAGGAATTAAAACTAATAGCGAAAGGAGAAATACGAAGCATACTAACAATCGTGCTGATTTTAAATACTACCCGCATTCAAATTACAGGATGAGTAATCGTAATACGAATAGGTTCGATTCGACCAAGTTTGAGAACAACGCGAACGTCAGCAGAAGTAAAATAAATGAAAAAGAAACTGTAACTCGTAAAATATTTAGTTCTTCGATACGCGATCACAGAGTATATTTTGCATGTGGAGGGAGAAATCACATTGCCAAGTTTTGCAGAAAAACGAATGAGGCGCTGAGCGAAAATCTGAATGTTTATGGGAATCGTGAAATGACGGCGCCAGACAAATATTTACGCCAGGCAGAGATAAACAATCAAAGCATTAGTGTTTTACTGGACACGGGAAGTAGCAGTTGTCTGATGAAAATGTCAATTGCTAAAAAGTTAGGATTCAATATTACTTCATGTAAAAAGGATCTTTATTCTTTTGGAAACCAAATTAACCCAATTTCGCAAAGTCTAGGTGTGGCAGTTACGGATGTGGAGATAGACAGTGTTTTGGCTAAGGACGTTACTATTTTGATCGTGTCAGACAATACACAACCAGTTGATTTATTAGTTCGAAGAACATTGCTTGATTTACCGTACATAGTTTATGCTAGGGTTGGAGAAAACTTACATCTCGGATATGCGAAAGATTACCCATTCGTTAATTTGGAATTTATTGAGGAAAACCCAACGGTTAAATTAAAAGTAACTGAAACAGTGTGAATAATAGTATAAATTTTGTCAAAGCGAAGACCGAAGATTTAAATGATGGTTTAATTATGATTAGGGGAGAAGGTGAAAATTTAGACTCATTATTAGAAGTCAATGAAGGGGAAACAGTTGTACCAGTTATTAATACCAGAGATAGGAATATTATATTGAATAGAAATCAAAATGTTGGTAAAGCGGAATTAGTGGACGATGCCAATTTAAAGTCGTATAAGGACAATATAAGTGAAGCACACTTATTTGTAAATGAAGCACAATCATTAGAACCTCTAGACATCAGTACTAACGTAGAACGAGAACCTATAACTTTAGAAGAAATTAAATTTGACGAGACGTTACTTGAAGACCAAAAGCAAGATATAGTTCGTTTTTTGAATGAATATAGAGACTGCTTTGCATTTAATTCAAATGAATTAGGCTGCACAGATTTAACTTTCATGGATATTAAAGAGATAGACGGTAGTAAGCCAGTATGTTCCCGACCGTACAAAACGAATGCTTCTGAGCGTAATATTATCAAACAGATAGTAAAAGAATGGAAAGATAACAAAATTGTTTCGAAAACACGATCACCATACGCAAGTCCAGTTTTATTAGTGAAAAAGAAAACAGGTGAACACAGATTAGTTATTGATTTTCGCCGTCTTAATAATCGAACGGTAAAGGATAAATTCCCCCTGCCAAAAATAGATGATTTATTGGAAAGTTTGAGCTGTGCTAAATTATTTACCACCTTGGATTTAGCTCACGGTTACTTGCAGATTCCATTGTCGGAAGAAGCGAAGAAAAAAAGCAGCCTTTATTACACCTGATGAAACCGGACAATTCGAGCGAATGATTTTTGGATTGGTTAATGCTCCCTCAGAGTTTCAAAGATTAATGTATCAAGTACTAGGACCGTTATTTATTACTAAAGCTGTTTGTTACTTAGATGATATCCTCATAACTGCTTTCTCTTGGGAGGACATGCTTGAAAGATTAGTATTAGTTTTGGAACGTCTACGACTAGCGAAACTTACTCTTAAACTTGCTAAGTGCGAATTTGGTAAAAAAAGAAGTACAATTTTTGGGTTTTGTAATAAATGCCGATGGTTTAAAGTCAGGTCTAAGGAAAATAAAAGCTATTGAAGAATACGTTGAACCTAAGAATATTTATGAAGTAAAAAGATTTCTAGGACTTACAGGTTTTTTTAGGCGTTTTGTTTCTAAATACGCGGAGAAGGCCGAACCATTGAGTAGATTAACTAAGAAAAATAAAGATTTTGAGTGGAAAGAAGAACAGAAGAATGCTTTTAAAGCTTTGAAAGAAATTCTTAGTAACCAACCAGTTTTAGCTCACTATAACCCCACATTAGAGACGGAAGTACACACAGATGCGAGTTCAGATGGATTAAGCGGAATGCTACTTCAACGTGGAGACGATGGAAAATGGCATTTGGTATATAGCGTAAGGAAGAAGACAACTGATGTAGAAAAGAATTACCACTCAAGTAAGCTAGAATTAATGGCCATTGTATGGACACTTGACAGATTAAGACAGTATCTCCTTGGAATTAAGTTTACAATTGTTACTGACTGCCAAGCATTGATCTACATGAATTCAAAGAAAACTACGAATCCCCAGATAGCTCGAAAGTATGATCTGATTCAGGAATTGGATATGGAGGTAAAGCATAGACCGGGTACGAAGATGAGTCACGTCGATGCGATGAGCAGAGCTCCAGTTTTAGAAGCAGAAGATACTATGACAAGCATAATAGAAAGAAATTTAGAAGTTTGTCTTACACTTAGTGAAGAAGAACAAGTTTTAATAATTCAACATGCAGATCCAGAGTTAAGGAAATTAATAGACATTTTTCGAAAAGATGAGTATGAAAGGACAACTGACGACAAACAGAAAATATGCAATTATGTTTTTAAAGGAAATAAGCTGTATAGAAAAGTTAAAGAGAAGGGAAAAGAAAAGGTACTTTACGTAATCCCCAAACGCATGAGGAAAAGTACCGCAGTGAAGTTCCATGATCTGATGGGACACTCAGTCGACAGAACTGCCAACAAAATTAAAGAATTATATTGGTTCCCTTATATGAAGCGTTACTTACGAAGACATATATCTATGTGCTTTGAATGCCTGATGAACAAAGTACCAGGAGAAAAACAACAAGGCTATTTGCACCCCATTAAACCAGGAGAAATAGTAGTTGTCAGACGACCACCAAAACCAACAGGAGAACCTACGAAGACGCAAGCGAAATATAGAGGACCACTGATAATTACAGAAACACTACCGAATGACACTTACAGAGTTACTCAGCTGGAGAAAAAACAGAAAGGACGATTCTACACCACCACAGCTCACGTCAGTCAACTCAAGCCATGGCCTAAACCTCAATATGAAGACGATGACGATTCAGACAACGAGGATTCCAGTGCAGAACCTCCTGAACCACCTTAACTTAGTCCAAATCATCACCAGGTAACAACCTCCGAAGATCAGGTAAATATAGTTTTTTTTCTATTTTAAGTTTTACCCAAGAACTCTTGAACTCTAAGAAGGACTCAATTAGGACAATATCCAAAAGACTTTGAATACCATATATTATTTTGTTTCCTTGCACATTGTTTATATTTCTAAAATGTTTAAGTTGTATTTTTAAGAGAGTTATAACCATGTACGAATTGAGGGCAATTCTCAGTCAGGATGCCCGAATGTAAGCAATTTTCTATGTAAATAGATGGCAGCATGTGACAGACCGCAAAAAGAATGTTAACGCATGTGCACTGCGATACTGTAAGCAGAGAGAGAGAGATGCGAAATGAATCGCGTCGCACGTTTGACGGCGAGCCGCTAAGTGTTCTATATGTTTCTAATAAATCCTTTTGTTTTGTTTAATAAATTATAATGCCTTGTTGATCTTCCGCTATTCAGTAACCAGGAGCTTGCCTTGTTAGCAAAAAAAGAGCTAACATGTGTAAAAAAAGAAAAAAAGGTAAGCAAACGATAAATAATCCTACGTTAATAACCCGTGGTAGTTTCGTTAGCGGAGACTACCTGAAATTTTTTTTTTGCTGTTCAGGTTTGCTCTGTAATGTGTGTTGTTGCAGTAACTTTGCATTAAATATTCAAGTTAAATAATCTTGTCTTTAATTGTCAACGCCTTATTCACCACGTATTTTCACTTTGCGTTGCAGTTCACGGGGAAAGCGAGTGCTTTCCATTGAATAAAAGTCAGTAGAACGAAATATAACTATGGAAGTTAATGGAAATAGCTCATCCTCAAACCACAGAGGTTGTTCAGATGTCAAAATACCGACCACGAAGTTTGGAGACGTTACTGACATTCTCGCTCATGGCATGCTTTCGTTACATTGGCACTCGATCGATGGAAAGACCGATTATGGACTGCTAGTCAAAAGAAGAAAATAATTAGGTGGAACAAAATCAACGCCGTCGAAACCAAAAAAAGGATAAAAAATATTTTACGGCTAACATACCCTGTCGTTGGTTCCAATAATAAAGGGAGAAATATGTGAGAGAAAGTAATTGGTAACAACACTTCCTGGCACCACTGTTTGTTGGTAACAGCAGTTTTATTGGTAAAGCCTCAAGCGGTTTGGAGACGCAGGCTCTATCCTTTTTCTGGCAGGTGACATTATACAGGGTGTTGCCGAATTCGAACGACATATTCGGAGGGGTGATAGTAGGCATCAAGGCGAGCAATAATCACACAGGAATGTATGACCAGAAACGCAAACCTGACGCTGGAGGGCGCTGTTTACTTTATCGGACCATACCTCTTAATATTAAAATACGGGATTCGAGCTTATTTTTTAACTACTTTAAAGAACATAATTTAAAATTGTCTTAGACTAAATATTGTTTACAAATTAAAATTATCATTTAGTTTAGTAAATTTCAATGTCTTTCAATTTCTCGAATAATTTGTTTGTTAGGAAAGCAAAATTTTAGTTGATTATAACTATACAGTTTTACCATTGGATCTTGAACATCGACAATTATTTTCAACTTTTGAAAATACTACCTACCCTTTCATGCATTTATTCCCAAAATCTACATGTTTCTGAGTATATATTAAAAATGTCCTTTTTAATCCTCATCTTTAACTTTATCTGTATTTAAAGGTGATTAAATGCACTAATAGAAACATGTTATACAATTTACTACAGAGTTTCACGTAAAAAGACAATCATGTTATAATATAGAAAAATGTGAAAGATTTTATTCTCTGAGAAGCGGTAAAATAATGAATTTTAGAACATTTTACTGTCGAAATTTTTCTCTCACATATACAGATTTCTGTTTCTTACTGTCCCTTATGAGACAATACTATTCTATACCGAATTGGACGAGGACATCATTTATTCGCCAATCTGTGTCTTTAACAAGGCCTAGATTTTATCTAATGTGGAATCTTCTAGTGGAATCATGTTCTTAAGAACCACAAATTAGGTCTCTTGAGATGATCTTTAGGGCTGACCTACTTATCGAGTAGTGTCTACTCATCTATAGAACAAGGTAAAGAAAATGTCATTCGTTCTTTTAGAAAGATATTATGACGGACTAATGCATTATGGGGAATGGTCTTATAAAGAGTTGTATTCGTAATGTATATATAATTTAAATATATTCTCTTTTTAAATTAAATTGTAACATTAATTTCAGAATTATTATTTAGCGCTTTTTCTAACATTTCATTTATTTTTAATGCATTTTACCGTTCTTGATCATTTTTCTTGATTCTTTATTCATATAATAAATAATTAAAACTTTTTTCTGTTCATTAATTTGTATTAACCTTTATAAATATTTTGTTATGTTTATTCGTGATCTATGTTGACGTTAAATAATATTTGAGATAATGTAAAATACACAACCCATTCTGAGGGGGAAAGTTAAGGCTATCTACTCATTGCTCTTCACCACCTTTATATTCGAAAGGATAGCCTTTTTTATTCTGTGATACCATAAAAATTCAAAATATGCCCTTCAGTCATTGACAAACTACAAGTTTACGGATAATTCCCATATTCAAAATTTAAAAAAATCATTGATATCTTGCTTTGAGTTCGATTCCGAGGATTTTGAAATTATTCTAATAGCTAATGGTTATTATGATCTCAGAAAGAACTATTTCAGAATAATAAGCTATTACCTGTAAACGGGAAATATTTATATCTTTCCTGCTATGAAACCTTGTAGTTGTAAACTATGGAATTCATGAAAATGTGAAAGCTGATTTCTTAGTTATAAAAAAAAAAGAGCTACCGTCTCTCTGAAACCGCATAGATCCTTGTACATTCACTCTTCCAAGGTCTTGAAACTTAAGAAGAAATTTTAAATTAAATTCTGAGATTTCCCATGTTGATGAAAGAACAAGATGGAGGCCGCTTCTTCATAAGACTGTTCTTGTCTTGGATTCCTAAAGACCTGCGGATAATGCCGATTTTAGACTAATTGCTGAAGATGACCTTTTGTCTACCTAGTTTTCCCATGTTAGCTTGAGAAACTCGCTCATGTGTTTTACGTGGTTTCGGAAAGGATTTTATCGCTGATCATTTATTTGTACACGTACAGTGCATTTAAGAATTCTAATGTACATTTACAAATGTATTAGAGAGTCCGTCAGCTTAAGGCGAAATTGCCAAATGATCACTGTAAGAACTGTGAAGACACAACTCAACTCGACTCTAGTTTAGAAAAACGAAGAAGGAATGATGCAGCCATGTTGGCTGATGTGAGGAGCTGCCTATGACTACTTAGTTGTTTATTCATTATTTTATATGTTTATGTAATGTGCTGCTTAAAAGATCACTTAAAGCTTAGCAGCTAAAAAGAAGATGACTTTTTTTTGTTTTTTGTTTTGTGTGTGTGTGTCTTCAAACGTCTCTCCCCGCCTTTACCCACTTGTCCAACGATGAAGAATTTCTACTATCAACATTTGGAAATATTAACAACATACATAGTTGCATACATACGTACGTACATACTTACTTACACACACACACGTGCGCATATATATATATATATATATATATATATATATATATATATATATATATCTGTACCTTGGAACAAAAAGGTCCAATGTCCAAAACTTTGAAATTTAAGTGAATTGCACGAGGGAAATCAGGGTAGAATATACATTAATTGTCAAAAGGGCCAATTAAAAGGGCCTATGTCCTTTGATATGTAAAAATCCTTAAACCGACATTGATGTTCTGACACTGATGAACTGACATTTGATTAAAATGGTCTTTGGCACTTTTTTTTCCAAGGTACAGATATCTATCTATATCTATTATATATATATACGCACGTTTTTGTTTTCTATATTGTTTTATGATCCAGCTTCGTTTAATTTATATACTGGTTTACTTCGCTTTTCCTTAATACTTTCTCATTTGTATTTTAATTTATTTTCTTTTGATTTTGAAGCTTCATCATCTGTCAAACTGTGTGACCCACGAATTCTTCAGTATCTATAATAAAAATAAAAAAAAATCTTTAATGAAACAAAGAAGCATTTACACGGAGAATAAGACGCGGTCATGCTGTAGTCGCTAACTGAGGCGATGTGGCGCCAAATGTAGTTGCTACTGCAAATTTCGTGAAACATGACGCAAAAATAAAATCATATGACGATTCACGATTAAACCGAATTTGAAAAGAACAGTATCTTAGTGGTAAAAAGATTTTTAGAGGTAAAGCTATGGATTTCTTTTTATACCATGAATAATCCCCTGAGCTCGACGCAAGATATCTGGTGCGGCTAAAGTTCCCAACACATATTTTAGTACAGTAAAAGCTTAGTAGTTAATGATGATCAGTGTGTGACAGAATTTCCTGAATAATAAATGTATATAAAAATTTCATAATCATTTAGAAGAAACTATTGATG
The DNA here is from genome assembly GCA_907164885.2 of Dolomedes plantarius. Classification (NCBI taxonomy): domain Eukaryota; kingdom Metazoa; phylum Arthropoda; class Arachnida; order Araneae; family Dolomedidae; genus Dolomedes; species Dolomedes plantarius. The sequence goes on along the minus strand of OU015491.1, from coordinate 139,003,123 downwards.
CTAGTTTTTGATTCTTTGAAATGTATTATCTATATTAGATAGTCAAATTACCAAATGTTACTATTACTGTAAAATTTTCCATTAAATATTTGGATTACAGAAGCAATCAATTGATAATTTACGTCTCAAGTTACTTATTTCCAAATATTTTTTTGTTATTTAATGAATTATTTGAAAAAATACTCCTTAAAATAACTGAAATTACTTCAAGCATCCCTTTTGTGGATTTTTACATAAATCATAAAGATTGGGAAAACATAAGAATAAATTCCCTGAATTCTTTTCGTCCTAATGACAAACATATTTAAACAGTAAGTGGAGAATAATCCTCTAAAACAGTACACTAGAGTTTAAAAATAATTCCATCTGTCTTTTCCTCCTTTTCTTTTAACTGATTCTTGTGAGGCATGAAGCAAACTACTAGAAACATATTTATAAGCTTTTCAGTGTTTGAGCGAGGAAAATGGTTTTATTCACAGTGCAGTGCATGATTGTGAAATTCATACATTTGTAATTGCTTAATTACGCTTCTTTTAGTGATAAAAAAAACATTAGACTGGTCCGGATTTAAAACTTTGACTTTGCTCAGTTCTGGCATTTTTTGACCGATAACTTGATTTGATTTTACGATAAGGAGACTCCTGAAATTATTTTAATAACCTGCGATTATTCTGATGTGAGATGGAATTGTTTCAGAATTATGAGTCATTGCCCATAAACGTAAAGTATTTATCTTTATAATCAAATTTTAGGCTCAAATGTTAGATCGTTATCAACTATCGTTGGTTCAAAAATATAAATTTTAAAAAATAAATTTTTTTAGCAAACTGTAGGATCACCTTCGGTTTGAAAGACAGCAGGAATTCAAAGTAGGATTGTATGATCCTGTACATAAGATATTAGAGTTTGGTACCGTGCCTATAAATAAAGCAATTGCTGCAATAGAACCAACTATTAACATTAAATTATAGCATCAAGGAGGCTTAAAGCAATATTTCAAACTTAATTTTTTTATTAACCGAAAACGCGTGCTTTTAGATACTGGTTATAGACATGTTTGGAAATATTAAATAAGTCTGTGATATTGTTTCACATAACTGCTAACCAGATCAAGATCTACTTCCTATTCCTTTAACTCGCTCTTTTATACAATTAAGGGTGGCGATATCTTCCCTAGAGCCTAACGAATCAGAGGTGAGGAAAGAAAATTGAAATAACACAGTGTGCCAGATCAACGATTCAAAGAGAGAATAAAATAGAAAATTTGATTTATGACGTGAAACTGTGCTAGAAAATTATTTCGTGTCCAACCTTCAGTGTGAAATTTTCCTTTTTTCCAAAGTCAATAAAAACAACAACAGCAACAAAAAACCCTTCGCGAGTAAGGCTGTGGCAGTGTTGCCAACCTCTAAGAAGCGCCTTCCCCTAGCGCCATCTCGAAATCCCCCTGTTTCCCCCTAACACCAACTTGAAATCACCCTAGACCTTCCTAAAAGAAATTCTGGTTCCAAATAGGCATCCTGTTTGAGAAATAAATTGAAATAAATAGAAAATACGCACTTACATAATGAAATGGAGGTTTATTTTACATTTCACATATGTATGGAACTTATAATCTAATAAAAAAACGCGTCTCGATTGTACCAAATGTCCCCCCTCACAAAATGCCCCCTAAAAACACCCCTTTTCGTCTAACTTACCCCCAAATTTAGGGGGAAAACCCCCAAGTTGGCAACATTGACTGTGGTCTTATTTCGTCTCACCACTGGTCATGACTGTCTGGCACGCCATCTACATCAGATTAAAATCCATACTAACCCTTGCTGTGCCACCTCCAGGAGGATATGAATAGAACCCACTTCACCCGCTGTCCGGCTTTTTCCTCTTCCCAATAATTTGAACGTCACTGCAAGGGCTCACATGAGTTTATAGCTACCTTTGTAACTTAGAGTCTTGCCTTTGTATTTATTTTGTCTTGTGTTTTGCTTTTGTTTCTTGTCTTTCTGCTCTTGGCTCTCGTTATTGTAAAACACCTTTAGAAATAAAAAAGAATAAATAAAAAATAATGATAAATAAACCCTTACATATTGCCTATTAAAGGAAAAAAGAAGGTAATACCAGAAATGAGTCTATTCATTGGAGCTGACGGCTAAAAATACTAATTGCGAAAGCAAAAGCATAATGGAACATTGTTTGAATTTTTGGTTGTTTTGCACTAAATGTGGCAGTTCCATTTTCTTCAAATCTGTTCAAATCAACCTTATTAAAATACATTAAATGTTTTACCACACAGACCATTCTTTTATAAACTATTTTTTGAAAGCAATTTTCAAAATTTGTTTAATTGGTTTTGTCTGTCTCCGAATCTCACGTATTTTCCACATTCTAATCAGCGAAATCTTCACTAGTAGCTATATGATTGTCAGATCCCACTCCGACGAAATTTAGCTTTGAGAGAAATGCGTTTATTAGTTAAATAGAAACTGCAAGAAGGCATTTCAGTGGCAACTAGAAAAGAAATCGTGAAATCGAGGAGTTTTGGAAATCGGGATTTTGCTAAATGGGGTCGACTCCATATAATTTTCCTCTCTCTAAAACAACATTCGAGAGATTTAGGTATTACATCTATGAATGTTTTCAAAGCGGCAGTTAAAAATGCATTTTTATGAGGTAAAATGTATTATACTGAAAAAGTTGTTGCTGAAAAAAAAAGACTACAATTTGAATGTAATTTAATTTGTTAACTGTAATTTTGGTTTAATTTGGATAATACTATACAACCTTTACCCTGATCCAACTCCAAACTTTCATGTACGTGAGTTCATATAGACCAAATAAAAGTAAACAATATTTCATTTTGATAAGTATGTTTCAAGCTTCTTTATTTTTTACATGTTTTTATTAACACGAAATTTTGTTTGTTTGTGTGTTTGTCCAGTACAAATTTTGCAATCGATTTTTAACTAACTTCCCGACTAGATAGACATTTGAAACTTTTAGAATAGCTCAGAACACGATGACAATGAATTCTTTTGATACTTTCAGCCATCTTTAAGCAGAATTGAATTAATTTTTAGTTAATTTTGTTTTGTAGACTGGTGCAGCCATCTATTGGCCGGGACGGGAACGAAAAGTTAAGCGCAAGTTAACTTCCAATTAACTTCATTTTCTTTCACGTTAATGGGATAATTCATCAAAAAAATTTTAAAAAGTTTTTATTAATACATAGAATTGTCAAGTTTATATGATTCAACAGAAAATTTAAAAACATGGTATATAAAAAGTTTTTTTTATCTTGTAATTATTATTGATTAAATATCAATTGATGCTTCGAGATACGTACTTATCAGTTGGTTATCAAACTGATGGCTAAAAACTCATTTATAGCAATGGAAATAATATATTGTACACTTTTGAACCTTAAAAAAATGTAAATTACTCTGAAAATGTAATTTAAATCTAGTATGTTTAATTCTAAGAAACTTTTATTTTATCTAACATCAGAGTTTCAATTTATCCGAATTAGAGTCCCAAATCATTATTTTTTTTCGTTAAGTATGCTGAATACTTTGCATTTTTACCAAAGAAATATTAATTTATTCAGTAGAAATTTTTTTTAGTTATACTAAGAAAAATTTAAAAAAATTTCCAGTAGCTGTGCATGGTATTATAAATAGTCTCAGATGCGAAGCCAGTAATAAAAGAGTGATACCTTAATACGCGCCTTTCAAAAAAGAAAAAAAGAAAAGAAAAATCTTTAGACGCATTTAATACCTTGTATTATTTTCCATTTTTAAAAATATCATTCCTTTCAAATCAGCGTAAATTGTTCTCCACTGCGATAAAATCAAACAATCTATCAAAAAGCCATATATCTCCCAAACTCAAGAATAAAAATTCCTTTCATCGTAAAGATTAATCTTCAGATAGGAACATTTTAATTTTTTTTGGTTATTTGAAATTAACACGAATACAAAAGAAGGTATTCTTTAAAGAATTAGTAAATTTCATTTTTGTTTTCTTCTAAAATTAATATCACGGTTTGATCAGTTTTTAATAAAGTATGATTTTAGCATCAAAAACACAAAAAACGTAAAAATTAATGATTATAAAATAAATTAAGAATTTTTTTTCTTAAAGATTTATAGCAGTTTAGACGTTTAAATGGGTAACATGCTTATGGAATTGTTATTATGATAGAGGAGACTTTGGTGATAAACGCATTAAAGAAATCATTTGCAATACTAGTAATTAATCATAATGGTGAGCAAATAATTTAGTGTATCTATATTTAATAGTTTTAACTTTTCAGTTTTTACATGATAAGATAATTTATTCTTGTTAACGTATTACGATGTGGTATGCCATTTAAGATTTTGCAAAATTACTTTCTATTCAAATGCTCTTTCTGTACAAATAATACAATACATACATAATATCAATGTTAATTGCTTCAAAGAGCATTATACTTGAATGTAAGATCATTCGTGTTTACTATCGAAAAATATGTCGAAACTTAAGTGTTTTACTGGAATATGCAAGCTGAATAGTGACATCACTTTAAAGCATTGATTCTCAACCTTTTTTCGTCACGGTACACTTTTAATAATTTTAAAATTTGACGGCACGCTAACAATAAGATGAATTTAAAAGAACTAGGGGCTTCGCCCCTAGGCTCGCTCCTCTGTTACGGCTAATACTGAGATACATAGGGGTGATTCTCGGGCAATGTAACAGCTTCCATCCATTTACTGTTGTCACCCTTAATGTGAAGGGCGTTTCATCACTGTTGAATTATCAGCTTTAAAATTCAAATAAAAATCAAAAATTTAAGATATAGACTTAAAATAAAGTTTATATGAATAAGAAAGCTTTCACCTTCCAGATGATGTAAATATTTTCTTTGTAAGATAAAAAATCGAAGAGCATCGATATTGCATCCACATAGGGGATGATATTTCTTGAATAACTGTGTTTCATTTTTTGAAGAAAATATTAGTCCGTTTTAAAATATTTTTAAACAAATGAGGTCTATTTTGAAAGAGAAATGTCTGTAGTCTTAGATTGTAAAAAGATCAAAATTCTACGATCATTTTTTGGCGAGTTATCGTAATCTGAAGTTGAAAAAGTCAATATTTTCCCCCAAAACATAAAATAAAAAAAACTTAAAGTCCGACAAAGATGAGACATGTCTTACTTTGGTCCCCCTATTTTTCTGCATCCATTGGTATCGCTCTCGACCCCATACCCCCAGCGGTTTCGGAGGAGATAGCGTGACAAGCTTTTGACAGCGACAGCGGGAGTTACTTTTTTTTAGAATAGAGAGATTTTACTTGGTTAACACAGACCAACGAAAAATGACTTTTTGAAAACTTTTTTAACGTTAATAGCTGATTCTTATGTAATTTTTGGTGCTGAATTCGTATCTGACCTCAGCTTTTTCTATCACCCACAGTTTCGTCACAATGTGACTTCGTCGGAAACTAGAAAATTAGCTGAACATACCATAGAAAATAAAAATAAATAAATGTTACAATATGAACAAACTTTTATTCAAGTATAAACATGAAAATACCTTTTTATTGCATAGGTTTTATGTGTGCATTGGCTTATATTTCCTTTCCCTCTTCTCCTTAAAGCTCCTGATTGCTTTTTCGCCTGTGAATCGCTTGCTTAACTTCTCGGTGAAATGACCAACAGTAATCTCCCATCATATTGGTATTCCAGCGGCTCTGATACCAATTTTCCATCAATTTAATATCTTGATGAAACTGCTCACCTTGCTCCTTACTGACATCATCTAAATTATCTGGGAAAAAATCAAGGTTCAAAAAGTAAATCTTGAGGCTCATCAAACAGCCTAAATTTTTGAACTTTTCCAGCATGTTGACTACAGTAGAAATATAATATGGGTCCTTTTTGTTGCCCAAGAACTTGGTCACAATCTGCTTGAATGATACCCAAGCCTCCCTCTCTTTTGAAGTTATTTTTGATTCAAGGTTGGGATCGAACATCATTTTTCGGATGTCAGGTCCAACAAACACGCCTTCTTCCAATTCTGCTTCTGATAGACGAGGAAACTTCTCGCAGAGATACTTGAAACATTCTCCATCGTTGGGTTAGGCTTTCACAAATTGTTTCATTAAGACTAATTTTATGTGTAGATGTGGCAGCAGAATGTTTTCCGAATCCACGAGGTTCTTACGCAGAATGTTTCCCGGGTCCAAGAGGTTCTTGCGCAGAATGTTCTTCTCTTCAGGCTTCAAAGATTTTCTTCCAGGCCAGATTTTTCTGGACCAATGTTGATCTCTTGCCCTACTGTCCCATTAACATAAGAAACAGGGGAATTTGGTAAATCCACATTGTTGGCGGTTAGCTTATGGCGTTGAATTCGCTAAAAATGTCATTTCTTTAAATATTGAGTGATGAAATGGGAAAAAATGGTGGGTGTTACGGCTTTTTTATTGTCATATTCGGTTTCAGCACACTAAAAACCACAAGAATAAGGAACATTTATTCAAAAAGTTTTTTCATCGTTGGCCTGTGTAATTGATTGATGTACCTGTAATATATTTTGTAAAAATAGCATACGAAATAATTTTTATTGAAATATAAAATAAAATTGCATAACGAAGTAAACAATTTTATTTTATATCTCAATGCTTATTTATCTACAAATTACATTTAATGCGAAATTTGATGATCTTGTTTTTTTGATAACTTCATTTATATTTGGGCGTAAAAATGATAAATGCTACTCTCATTTAATGATCCAGATTTAAAAGTCCAGAACTGTAATAGTAATGCGCATTGATTCAACCAGTCCATGCTAGGAAGGCAGAACTGATTGAACTACTTGTCTGACGTCGCTTATGTATAGGTATTCACAGCGGCGGCACACTTCAAGAATCTCCCCACTCACACCAAAGTGCCGCGGCTCAGTGTCTGAGAATCACTTCTTTAAAGTGTATATACGCGCTTAATTACAATCATAAAGATTAGTATGAAAATTTTATCTGCAGCCAAATGATAAAGCTCTGCAATGTACTCTCACTTTATTTAAAGACACTTAAAAATTTCATTTATTTTCTTCGTATACAGCATACTGGTCAGAGTTTCTGAAGGATTTTCTGCCATAATCGCCTCTCTCCTCTAGTAAGCCGTTCTTGACTTACGTTATCATTGACAGTTCAGCTGTAAATTTAGCAAGAATGAAACTTCAAAACAGGAATGTACAACGTTCTAATTTTTTTGTTTTTAAACCGCAAAACTTGTTATTGTTGTTCTAGCTAATGCCCCCTGTCCTGAAGACTAGGTTCCAGACCAGATCCATGTAAGCTTTGGAGTGAATCTGGTTTACAATAGCACCAGAAAATGGTCGGAGTCCATCTTAGTTAGATGTCACCTGAATTTTGATAGAGCACTCCCAGAAGCGATATTTGTGTGTGTGTGTGTGTGTGGGGGGAGGACATGCCCTCTACGATTCTCTCTGATATCATAGAGGGAATTTAAAAAATTTTAAACCCTTTAAAAAATTTAAACCCTTTGCGTTGTGTAAAATTAGGGAGGTGAACTCCAAAGGTAACTATGCGTTTATAAATAAAATAATAACATTTATTATACAATATTTTACAAAAAAGGTCAGCTTTACATATTATATATAAGATCTTGATTAGACATATTATAACAGAATTAGGGCATACTATATCCGCTTCCTGCGGCAGAATCATTACGGGTCGAGTGAAATAAAGTCATATTTATCGTAATCTCTCAAAAGGCACCAGCACTATTTAAAGGGAAGAAATGACCAACCTGGGGAGCTTTGATGAAAAAGCAGGGCATGGCATGGAGTCGTTGGGGCACTTCTACCGGAGGAGGCAGTAGGTAACGGGCTAAGATGATGGGGCCCTTCATTGGAGGAGGTAGCAGGATCGGCGCTGGCAGTTGAACACGGACATCTCACTTTTGCGGGGGCGTCTTTTCACCGGACTTTCTTCGCAGCTCGCCACCTCAATCTCTGACCCTCTGCCTCCGTTCCTCTTGTTTCTCTCCCAAACTCGGGGTTCGTTTTCCCCCTTTTTGGATTTGACTCCTCCCCAGGTCGTTTTCTCACGTAAATTTATTCCCATTTCAAGTTTTTTATTCGAGGGCAGGATGATCCGACATCCCCACGGTTGACCCACGTGGTACTCTTATTTCCAAGAAAATTGGATATCCGTTGAATTTCCTGCAATTTCTTTCTCCCGTCCTGAGGAATTCAGGGGGTGCGATGTTTCTTGGAAAATTGGTGCAGTTCTCCCTTTTTGCAATATGGCCGTTTTATGACCCGAAATCGTGTTGGAAAAACAAAATGGCTATGATGTTGGAAGGAGACCAAAATAGTCCAAAATGTCCAAATTGTGGATCCTTCACAACAAATATATTTATAAAAAATCGTAAGGGATATTTGTATAGACAAAATAATGTAGAAGAAAATATTCAAATTAAATGTAATAGGACATGCTAAAGAATATAGTACAGTTAATATAGTACAGTTTGAGGAACATAATATCTTTTACTGTATTTTAATATTTTTTTGGATAATGTCCAATCGTCTGCCGCATTAGCAAGAAAAAAATATTTTTTTTGTCTATTTAGTTGTTATGCACGTGACGATAATTTTTTTAAAGTACCAGAAAAAGAAATCACGTGATCAGCATTTAATAAATTAAATTCTGAAAATTAATGTTTAAAGATTTACCCAAAATCAGAAAAAGGAGGTAAAGTTTCGAAAAAGATCTCATTTTAAAGGAAATTTCATGATCTTTCTCTTGATGTAAATTTTATAACACTCAAATTATTAGTTTAAGTGTAAACTTTAAAGAATGTTACAAAAACAGCTTAAAAATTTAATTAAAAAAAATTTTAGAATTTTTCAAAAATTTTTCTTAGTGCAACCCTACACTATAGGAAGAATCGTCATGCAAAATTCCAGCCCTTTAGGTCCAGCAGTTTAGTCTGTGCGTTGTATGTCGGTCAGTGAGTCAGTCAGTTACGGAACTGTTTTATAAATTTGTAAGGTATACACAAGATTCGATTCACAAGAATCGAACTTTTGAGTGAATGAATTAAAGAAGCTGCTTGAGATATGCTAATTTCGGCATACGCGCTTGGTATAAATACCAAGCAGCTTGATTAATACAGAGGAAGGAAGAAGGTTTTGTGAAGGTTGAAAAAGGCAGTTAAAGTTGATAGATAAGCGAGTTGAGGGAGCTACGAGTTAAGCAGATCCAGGTACTATCCTGAGCTAGTGCTTAGGGGGCCCAAAGTTTACGTGGCAGAACTGCTGGTTTGACTCGCTGCTGGTTTGTGAGTATTTGAAAAGTGTATTTCTATTGAATGTTAATATATATTCCGTACAAGTAGTAGATATGCTTATTGCTGTAAAAGCAAATTTTATATGTGCAACGAATTCAATAAACATTGTTTCATGTATAAACTGTGTTTGTATCAAATTCAAATAGAGTGCCCCTTCAAATTATATACACCCAAGTCTGGGTAGAAGTGAGCTATATTCTCTATAAATTATATATATATATATATACATATATATATATATATATATATATATATATATATATATATATATATATATATATATACAGTTGGACCTCCATATATCGAAGTCGATGGTTCCCGAAAAAAAATCGATATATAGCAATTTCGATATATAGAAACGGTTATGCTTAAATTATTGGTGATACATTGTATTCCAAGAAAAATGTGCATTTTCTTCTAATATACAAAATCACTTTCATATCAACAAATTTAAAAATGAATCACATTACTACAAATTAAGTACATTCATAAATGAAAATTATTATCGATTAAAATAATAGCAATAAATTACACTAGATTTAATTATGAAACAAAATTTTCTTACCTTTAAATACAGACTCAATTGATTTACATTTTTGTAAAAAACTTTCGAATGTCTTGTTGCACAATAAATTTAGAAGAAAATTCATCATAAAAGTGTTCGCACTTATTAAGTCCACTAAATACAGCCTCCGGGACATTTTCCGCGAATTGAAGACCACGACGGATTACATCAAATGCTGCGCGCATTTCTTTTTTCGAAGGATTAACGATTTCTGCTTCAGTTAGAGTCTCTTCCTCTTCTTGGATGTAAGTTTGTACTTCCTGAAGTGAGTTTACGATGTCGTCATCTGTGGGGTAATCGGAAACAAAGATGCCTTCATCAACGTCTAAAAAATCTCTAAGGGAAGTTTCATTTTTGATAAGACATCGCTTTTGTAACTATTCCCAACATTGTTCGATTTGTGGTAATACACTTTCTTCATCGATTAGAGGTTAATTATTAAAACTAGCTTTTTGAAAGCAATTTTTTATAGTGACTTCTGACACATCGTTTTCCCACACCTTACAAACTTTTTGCCTTGTTTCTATGCCCTGAACTCCTTTACGGGAGAAGAAAATCACGTGCCACGTTAAGAATCTTTTGGAAAAAAAATTCAATATATAGAAATTTCTTTCGATATATAGAGATAGTTTCTCTACCTAATGAAAACGGGGATTCACCAACTGTTCGATATATAGAGACTTTCGATATATGGAAGTTCGATATATAGAGGTCCGACTGTATATATATATATATAATATTAAAAAACTAGTAATTTCTTAATTCAACACTCTTAACATTTAAAAACTATTAATTCCTCACTTTACTATTCAAAATTACATACTCTTTTTTAATCCCTTAAGTTATTTAATTCCCTTTGGGCATTCGCGTTAAATTCCATTATTACAGCCTTCGGCAAAATCATTCAAGATGGCTGTCTTTTTTAAGTAAAGAGACGCGGCGCGGCGTCAGTACAAATTTAAATCAGTTCTGCACATCAACAACAACTTTAAACCAATCAAATATTAAGACACATCCTTTAATCACGTGATGGATTGAAGTTTATATAAGTGTTGACATCCGGAATTAGAACGGATTCCTGTACTTCCACTTGCGGCATTCATACCTGCGGAGTCGCCAAAGGAAAGAATAAAAATGTTCTCGTAAATTACACGTATTTGTCGTTTTAGTCATGAGGTGAATTTATTTTCAAGCATAACTGCATCTCCTCACCGTAGCATGGGAGATTAGATATCTTCTGAACCTGCGATCTGTCTCCCATGTTACATATATATATATATATATATATATATATATATATATATATATATATATATATATATATATATATATATATATATATATATATATATATATATATATATATATATATATATCGGAGAAATGGGCCCCGTAAGCTAAAGGTTAATGCATAAAAGTGAGAAGCTGGAAACATACTTATCAAAATAAAATATTGTTTACTTTTATTTAGTCCATATAAACTCACGTGAACACAAGTTTGGTGTTGAATGAAGGTGAAGGTTTCATAGTACTATCCAAATAAAACTAAAATTACAGTTAACAATGTAAATTCAAATTGTAGTCTCTTTTTGTTTTCTTCAACATTGTTTACGAATTGCACGTACCCATATCCGACTTAGATAAGGAGGTATTTAATGGCGTTTGTGGAGATTCGAACCGAGCTCCCTCGGCGCCGAATGCCAACAAGATACCAATAGAGGACCTCGGGCCCCAAATCGTTAAACTTTTGCAGTTTAATCTCATATCCACGACTGGTATAAATAGAACATGGTTATGTCAAAACACGCAAACTAAATATATATACATAGAGCTAAGTAGTATTATGCAAAAATTACGCATATCCATAACGAGCGGTATTTCGAATGTTGTATTATAACCATTTTAACACATTATATTCTCACTCGCAGACCCATTTATGTGTTTTAAATTGAATTTCTCAATTTTGCAAATTTCTTGCACTTGATGCGCTTGAAATAAATTAAGTATATTTTCAATTAACGAATTAATTTTAAAACTATTCCTTGTTCTAGATGTACAGTATTAAATATATGTTAACATATACAATTGTAAAACAGACGTAATTAAACTCACGTTTAGGTAGTTATTTAAGATACAAAAAAAACTTCATCAGTTCAGGGAAAAACTGAGCATTAATCATACTTAGATTCAAACTTAGCATTATCATTACTGCAATAATTATAATGCTAAGTTTGATTCTACATCATTGAGAGTATCTTATAATTAATAATTCCCGCTTTGCAGGGAAAAGAGCTGTGTATGGAATGTTTTAAATGATGTTTTATTCTAAGTCAGTAAGTTTTCCTTAAATAATAAATTTTATAATATCAACACACTATTTTGACCTTGATTATTTGAGATTATTACTAGTAACATAATCAAACCTCAACAGAATCTGTAAAGTAAAAAATCAAACCAGTTTTGAATGCCCACTATATCCTTAATTTTCCAGTGTATGTAAATTATTTTTCTATCTTAGCTCGTTTGTCACTTGAGTATGCAATACATTAGCCACCTTCGTCAGAAAGGCCCTAGCTTCAAATACGCTTCAGTTTTCCTTTTCAACTAGCGGAACAGAAAACTGCGGAAGCCAAAGATTTCTACGAGGTATTCTTGGCTTATGTAGAAGAGGAATTTGTTCCGTAAAAACTGAAGATACATTTTGCCATTGATTCTAGGTTATTGTTTTAGTTTGGAGAAATAATACACAACGTAATGCTTACCACTATACGATTAAATGAAATGAAATGTGTAACTAAGAGAAATTAATACTCTTCCATTGTTAATAATAAGAAATAAGTTTAAAATAATTAATTCTCTTTGTTTTAAATAAATAAGTAGTAACATAAATGAACAAAAGTTTAGATACTACATTCGATATCCGATTTGAGAGTGAGACCATTTTACTCAATTATCTCTATTATATATATATATATATATATATATACACTGCTGGCCACTGTAAATGCAACACCCTGAAGGAAACATGCAAATAACATGAAATTTACAACATGCATTAGCGGAGGTGAGATATGCAAATGATTAGAATTTCAGCGCAGACGCACATCACGCGCGCCTGTGGCGCCACTTCAAAGCGCTATTTAAGGGTTGGAGATTTCGACGATTTCAAGTTCGGCAATTGTGTTTTTCATGTGGTTTTTTCAAAAAAAACGATCAATTATGCCTCGTCAAAAACAACTATCATCTTCTGATCAAGTTTCCGAGTTCGACAGAGGAAGGATAGTGGCCTACCGAGATTGTAGATTATCTTTCAGGGAAATCGGTAGTCGTGTTGGACGAAACCCAACAACTGTAATGCGGATATGGGATCGTTGGATGCGGGAGGGTACGACGGACCGGCGTGTTCGATCGCATCCACCTCAGCGCACAACTTCACGTGATGACAGGCAAATTGTGCGCATGGCAGTGACGGATCGCTCAGTCACATCACGAACCATAGCACAGCACATGCAGTCTGTAACGCATCATCCAGTGTCTGCGCGTACCATTCGACGCCGTTTACAGCAGAGTGGTCTGTCCGCAAGACGTCCATTGCTTTGTCTACCCTTCACGGAGAACCACAGACGTCTCCGCCGCCAATGGTGCGATGACAGAAGGATGTGGACGGCAGAATGGAATGAAATTGTCTTTACTGACGAGTCACGCTTCTGTCTGCAACACCACGATGATCGTATTCGAGTCTGGAGACACCGTGAAGAGAGGATGCTGAACAGCTGCGTTATGCACCGCCACACTGGTCCTGCACCGGGTATTATGGTATGGGGCGGTATTGGATATCACTCTCGCAAACCTCTAGTACGCATTGCCGGAACTTTAAACAGTCAGCGCTACATCTCCGAGGTGTTGGAGCCAGTTGTCCTTCCTTACCTTCAGGGCTTGCCCACAGCCATATTTCAACAGGATAATGCGCGACCACACGTGGCACGCATTGTCCAACAGTTCTTCGTCAATCGCCAGATTGAATTGCTTCCCTGGCCGCCTCGCTCTCCGGATCTTTCGCCGATAGAAAACATGTGGTCCATGGTTGCTCTACGATTCACCCAGATTCCATCCCCAGCTGCCACAGCAGATCAACTTTGGCAACGTGTGGAAGCTGCATGGTCTGCTGTACCCCAAGAACTCATCCAAAGTCTCTTTGAATCAATGCCGAGGCGTGTGGCAGCGGTGATCTCCAACAATGGCGGCTACTATGGCTACTGATTTTGGCAGGAACCACACTTCACAGAAGTCTATAAATTTGATCATTTGATACTTGGTCAACATGTTATCTACAAAATAAATTTTGGTGTGATATCTCTTGTCTTTCTTGGTGTTGCAATTTGGGTGGCCAGCAGTGTATATATATATATATATATATATATATATATATATATATATATATATATATATATATATATTAATTAACGCCTCGAATCAATTACCTATTGCTGATTATACATGATTCATGTAATTCTGAATTTAAATTAGAACTTGATATGGATTCCTTTGGGTTTATATATAAAGGAGCTTATAAACGGAACATTTGCATCTATAATAGTAATTTAAAGCACAAATAAATACTGTCTAATAAATTTTTAGTTGTAATGAATTTCTAATCATAGTTTTAGACGGAGCGCTGACTATTTCAAACCTGTTAAAGATCAAAGGAAAAGGTCCAGTCCCTTTAAACAAATAGCGGAGTGAAGGACTCTAATTAACAAACCAATAAAACTGATTAAAGTTCCACTGTAGACATATATTAGAATTTAAATGGCTTACTAGATGTGGCTGTAATTAAAATTTCTGACTAATTATGTGATGGAAATTATATTTTTGCCGTTTTCTTTTAAGTGTTTGTTCATTGGTGTAAATATAAATGTACTAAAATGGTACTGATAACGGGCATAAACTGCATTTAACAACTAATTTTCCAGGTTTATAGTAATGTAGTATTCATAGTATTCATGTTACATACATCTTTCCTAGATATATGGTTCACTTTGAACTTTCTTTAGATGTTGACGAATTAATTGGGTAAATGATTCCGCACTGTATCGAAATAATTTGCATCACTAGATGGCTAAACAGTAGATTTAAGGATACTTCTCTCTTTTACTGTTATGAGCTCATAAAAAAGAAAATTAAAAAAGAAAATAAAAAATTTTCATGCAGTCTCTTCTAACGAAACTACCACGGGTTATTAACGTAGGTTACTTATCGTTACTTTCCTCCTTTGCACACCCAAAAAATACACTGATTTTACTACCAAGCTGTTAACTGTTGCCAAACAGTTAATTTGTAATTAATTTAAACCAATTTTTTAGGGTGAATTGTACAAAGTTTTATCTATTAGAAAACAAAAGCAGAATTTTTGGGATATTAGTAGAAATTATTTTATGTAAAAAAAAATTTAGTGTTTTATGAATAATGAATCTTAGGTCAAAGCATTGCTCGCAGAATTTTCAAAAATCATATGTATATATATTTATATAATTATTTGTATATATTCTATCCATAGGTTATACTTTAATCTACACCTAAAATAATTACCATATTTCACATAAATTTCATTCAGGCGAATGTACTGCAATGTACAAATATCATTAAATTTTTCCACAACAAATTACTCTAAAAAAATTAGTAATATGTACTTACCTAAATTTAGGTAGAAATTGTATAAACATACTAAACATACATGTATGCAAAATTTTAGCAATTTATGACCATTAGTTTTGAAGAAATATTGCGCACAAGTTTGAAAATAACAGGTTTTAGAAAGAACGATTTAAAGTTTAAAGTTTCTATAAATTACGTTACTATTAGCTTTATACATTTGGCCATAAAATCGGTTCTAATTGTAGTATCGACTTCACTTTTTTAAAAAAGATTCCTTATATTCCATTCTTAAAAATTAAAACATAAGAAAAAAATTGAGTTTTTTGAAGGTTTTAAGGTGTTCTCCCCCTTAAAAAAGTTTTTTCTCAGAATGGGAGCAATCAATAAGGTACCACTGTTGGTCACCCATCCACTTGTATGAGTTACGGATTTACCAGTAGAACAGTGAAAAAGGCATAATGTTAATATTTTTCACTTTAATTTCCCCTTTTTTTTCAGCTACCGCAATATACCCTAATATAGAATGAATGATGAAACAGAGCTCCCTTCTTTCTAAATTTTATTTTATGATAGATAAAATGTTGTAGATTCTACTATACCTAAATATACATATAAGGGCTGTCAATTTTTTGGGGGGCCACAAAGTTAAAAATCCCTTCAGCTGAAATTAGTTTATTTTATAGTAGAAAAGAGTTTATCTTCATTGAATACTTTTGAAAACGAATTTTTTTCTAGCCATTTTTAAAAATGAATATCTGAAAATCTATTCGTGCAAATTATCGAACAATTTTTTCGATAACGTAGAATATCGTAGGTATATGGTAACATAAATCTAATACCGCATCGTTTTACCATTTGGAATCAAACTTACGGAATTTATTGATTTTCACTAAAATTAGCGAAAATCAATGAATTCCAGTAAAACCGTATAACTTAAAATCAATTCGTCCCAAACTGTCGAACAATTTTTCAATCGTTTTCGTACAGAGACATAAATCTAAACAAATTACGTAATACTAACACTCGATATCAAAATCGTTTATATTTTTGAGAGGCTATATACAGTTTTAGTTCAAGAATCAATACCATATTCATTTTTATATCAATCTTGAGTTCTTTATGCTATAATTCTATATATAATAATGTACTTTTAATTAAAATTGTGAAAAACTAACTCATTCTGCCAAATGTTTCTAACTCATTGTCTAACAAAAACGCTTCGGTGGTCCCTAAAGCTTACCTACTTATCATATCTTTTTTAAAATACCAGCATTTTGCTTAAGTCATTCATCATTTTGAAAGTCATCAGCATTTTGTGTAAGTAACTCATTCTCTCGACTGTTTCTAACTCATTGTCTAACCATATCTTTTTTAAAATACCAGCATTTTGTGTTAATCATTCATCATTTTGTAAGTCATCAGCATTTTGTGTAAGTAACTCATTCTCTCGACTCTTTCTAACTTATTGTCTTACCAAATGCTTTGATGGCCCCTAAAACTTAACTACTTATCATATCTTTTTTAAAATACCAGCATTTTGTTTTAAGATGTTGATCTTATAGGGCGTGTTAGACATTTTATAAGATTTGCATCTATGAGAACATTCGACTTTGTTGTGTCCCCTGGCTGGAGTATTCAACACTAGGTCCATCTAGGCTGGCGGGCTGAGGGATGCTACTCCGGTTTAAAATGGCACCACAAGAATCCTTGTCGACTTTCGCCTGGTGCCACCTCAATTTTAACCAAGAAAATTAGTCACTGAGAATAAAAAGAGATTGTTTGGGTAAGTTGATATGCAGAGCATAAAGGTACCAACAATGATATAGCGTGAACTTGAGTACGTGTTGTTGCATGTTCTAACGTCTAGTCGTATGTTAAAGAATTACAAATAGTTAAAAGAGGGCTTAGTATTTTTTCATAATTTGCATTGTTGTTTGCTTCTAATTTGTATCATAGTTGTATCCCTTCATAACTACACGAAGTGCCATCAGAGGCTGATGTGCAAGGAAAACCCAAGGGAATATATTGGAGAAGACAACAGCACACGTGAACATGCATGGAATAACACTGCACATCTTTAAAAATAACCTTTAATGGTTTTGTTTATGATTTTTTAGTAATAGGGTAGAAATCAAAATATAGTTCTTTTTTGGCATTGGACACTACTGTAGATATTAATTAATTATTCCACGAAAGATGTTCAGAACAAATGCTGATATAAGCGCAAAAAATTGTTATCAGAAAAATGTCAGTTTTTTACAGTTTTAATGAAAAGTACATTATTATATATAGAATTATAGCATAAAGAACTCAAGATTGATATCAAAATGAAAATGGTATTGATTCTTTCGCCTTTCAGTTTTAAATTCGATGTTCTTAAAATTAAAAAAAAATTAAATTTTTTTCAAGATAATTGATTATACTTTTATGTCAGTATTAATAAAATATAACTAAGAAAGGGGAATTTTTTATTTCAAAGTATTCTTCTCTTTATAAACTCCACCTGTTCAAAAATTAATTCTATAAAAATTTATATTTTACATGAAAGTTTTATTTTTTTCATAGTATCTCATTAAAAATTTTCAAGATTCTTTTTCGACCGAAGACAGTATCAAAACAGGATAAACTTTGTTTCTTGCGAAAGATAATAATATTGCTAAAACATTGTTATTTCTTCCCACAAAGCCTATTTTATTCTGAACGCAAAATCCTTTCTAAATGAAGCATTGCTTCATAGACCATGCTTGATGTTTTGTCATTAACAAAGAAATGATTTCGTCCAGCTAAAGTAAGGGAGAAAAAAAAGAGATATCTTAAAACCACAAATTAGGGCTCAAGGGAACTCTTTAGTGGAAGAAAAGAAAAAATGATGAAAAGCATTAAAGATCAGCAGCAGAATTAAAGTCCCATGAAATGGTAAAAAGTCAGGAAACAAAATGAGGAAGGAACCTGAATTGTATCATAAAAGGTTATTCAACAAAAAATATTGCATCATTCACGGATAAGTGTAGGAATCTTTAGAAGAAATATTGGATATATGCAGAAAGTTTAATTTTCATTGAATGGTGGAGTATGTTTTGATTTTTTTTTCGTAATTTTAACCTGATAAATTTTTAATGGAGTTTATACTTGTGCATTTTTACTTGTACTAGCTGAAAACCCGTACTTCGCTACGGAGTACATTCAAATTAAACACAACGGTCAATGTATGCAATTAATGCCTATATATATATATGTATATATATATATATATATATATATATATATATATATATATATATATATATATATATATAATAAATAAAACGATCAACGTATGCAATTGATGTAAAAAAACGAAAAAATACATTTATAAAAAATCGCAATGGATATTTTTATAGACAAAAAATGAAGAAGAAAATATTCAAATTAAATTTAATAGAACATACTTAAGAATATAGTACAATTTGAGGAATGTTTCTTTTACTGTATTTCAATATTTTTTTGGATAATGTCCAATCGTCTGCCACAATAGCAGGAAAAAAAATATTTTTTGTCTATTTCTTTGTTATGCCTGTGGCACAAAATTAGTTTAAAGTATCACAAAAAGAAAAGAAACCACGTGATCAGCATTTAAAAAATAAATTCTACAAATTAATCTTTAAAAATTCACCAAAAATCAGAAAAGAGGTATAGATTTGAAAAAGATTTCATTTTAAAGGAATTTTTATGATCGTTCTCGTGATATAAATTTTATAACCCTCGAATTATTATTTTAAATACAAACTTTAAAGAATGTTACAAAACAGCTTAAAAATTTAATTTTAAAAAAATCTAAGAAAAGTTTTTCAAAAATCTCTCTTAGCGCACCCCTACACTATAAGAAGAATCGCCATGCAAAATTTCAGCCCTTTAGGTCCAGCGGTTTGGTCTGTGCGTTATATGTCAGCCAGTCAGTCAGTTACGGAACTGTTTTTAATTTATAGATAACAACAAATTAATATATATGTTTAAAACTTACCAATTTTAATACATTTTTAGTTATTTGGAATTACAAAGTCTTATTCAATTAAAGTTTACCCAAACCATCTATTACGAAGCATTTTAAAATTTTCTCTTTCTTCTTGCATCACTTTTAAAGCACTGACAGTATCAATAACAGGAATATGATATTCCCTGCTAAAATATGCATTTACACAACTAGTTCATCATTCATTCCAGTGTATTTACCGACCATAAATTTTGTTACAATATTATTCCGAACAATCACAGTAATTACACAAGGTTTGTAGTTAACGTACTTAATATAACGCTGAAATTTGATACATCACAGTTTCATAAAACAGTTATTGGAATCTGCTCAAATAAAATTTAACTACTGGAATTGCTTGAGGAAATTTAAAGCTAAAATATGTTAACGTCAAATAATTTTAGTAATAGTGGTAGTGATGAAATTTTTTTAGAAACTCAAAAACTGATTTTGTGGATATTATATTCCTTAAAGCTGATATTAACGAATTAAATAGTACAATGTTTGAAGCTAATGGTTACGACTGTAAATAAAACATGTAATAAAGGGTTATGAGTGCTTACATAATTGAGGTATTAATATCAGTTATGTAAGCACTCAACAACACTCACATAAAAAGGATTAAAACAGTATTATTGTACACATTCATGAAAAATAATAAGGTTGTTTTAAATATTAAAACCTTTTTTAAAATTAAATTTCCCTTTGTATCTTAAATTTTAATTAAAAGGGGGTATTTGTAACCTTTTTAAAAAAATTGATATCTGAAAATATATAACCAAAGGAAAATGATTCAATAAACATCTGATGAAAAGCAGTTTTATTTCAAGCAGTATAAATAAACACAAAGATTTATTAAAAAAAATGTTATCACGTATTGCCTTTTTTTTGTTTTTCCGTTCTTTGGTATTCTGTAGCATAAAACAAATTTCAGGAAGTCTCTTCTAACGAAACTACCGCGGGTTATTAACATGGAATTTCTTATCGTTACTTACCTCTTTTGTACGTATATATGTATGTATGTGTTATGTACATATGTATCTATATATATGTACGTATGTATATACAGTCGAACCTCCATATATCGAAGTAGCAAATTGCCGGAAAAAAATTCGATATATAGAAATTTCGATATATAGAATTGAGCTTAGTTTTATCATAATTCTCCTAAAAAAATTAAAGCTAATTTTCGTATACGAAACTCCATTTCTAATTTATATGCGAATCCCATTAAATGAAAGTTAATAACTAAAAAATGAATTAATATGAAAGATTTATTGAGTACTGCATACCTTTAAAAAAATAATCGTGACAGTGGTTACAATGATCACAGTTACATTCTTTTTTTAAAAAAACTACGAATATCTAGCTGAACAGTGAGTTTTGCGGAAAGTTCAAAGAAATGTTCGTATTTATTCAGTCCACTAAAAACTTAGTCGGGGATATTTTCGGCGAATTGGAGTCCACGACATACTGTTTCAAATGCCAAAAATTGGGAGATTTTATTCTAAAGTGGAATAAAATCTCCCAATTTGTCTTGAAAAAAATTTCGATATATAGAAATTTTTCGATATATAGAAACAATTTTTCTATGTAATGAACATGGAGATTTGCTAAGAGTTCGATATATAGAAAATTTCGATATGTGGAAGTTCGATATATAGAGGTTCGACTGTATATGTGAGATTTGATGAGAAAACCCTGTACGCCTACATCCCTCTCCGACACGCGTTGCCAAACGCGAGATGAGAACCTAGATTAGATTCGGAGACGAGCGCCCTCAATTGTTGGCTCGTAGATGATGGTGTTAACGAAGTGTTATGTTCTTTAATGTTTATGTGTAATTGTCCTTAATATCTTATTAAACGCGTGTTTGTCAAGTTCGACTCTTCATTGGAAGTTTCAAGCAGTGTGGTTATTTACATATATACATGTATGTATGTCAAAATTTTGACGCATTTTGGTACTTTTCTGTTTAACTGTTTACTGCCAAGCAATACAGGGTGGGTTTGGCGCGCTGCCAAAATTTAAACTCTCGAGGTACGGACGGACGGTTTTAGCGTCTGAAATTTTGCTTTCCGGAGGACCGTTATGGAGGAACTTAATCCTACGTTAAAAGTATTTTAACGTGGATAACTCATCACTGCAAGTATCCTAGCTCAAAATATGCTTGGATTCTGTATGAGTAGTTGTGAAGTTAAAGTTGTTCGTTAGGAACGCTACTGTAATCATTTGCAAGGACTAAATAAACAGGTGTATGTTGAGTGAATGTATAACATGCCAATGAGAGACTGAGAACATTGAAAATCGCATTTCGGAGACAAAAATACATATTGCACGATAAGAATTAAAATGATTTCCAAGTACACAAACATTAAGTTCATCTCCAAAAATCCTTGGTTTTCCATCTGCATCGTTTTAAACAACAGAATAAGGAACAGAATATCTGGAGAATAAGTCGAACCTAAAGGTTATTTTTAATACTTTAAATGAAATTGCTATAAAAGGTTTTATCATAGGTGTTTGCTTATTACTTTAAATGAAATTGCTATCATAGGTTTGAGAAAAAATTTAAGAATACATTGTGACTGTTTTCAAAGGATAAAACAGAAATTACCAACTGAAATTTTTATAGATATGAAATAATCTACTGCTTCAGGTATTCTCGAATAAAATGAAGCAAAATTAATGTATGGACACATTCAATAGTCTATTTAAATACTAACTATTATGGACACCTTAATATGGTTATTTACTGGAAATTATTTTACATTCCAAAGACTTCCAACTCCTCTGGGTTTGCATCTATCCGTTTACCTAACAACAGCCTTTTGAAAAATGGAATAAAGTGAAGTCGTATTTTGATATATACCTTTCATAAATACCTATGCATTGTTAAATAAAGCGAGCATTTCGTTGTTTTTATAAATATATTAACAGCTAAAATCAAATTTTTATGAAAATTTACAGGAGGGGGAAAAACATTTCCGAACTGCAAGCAGATTACTATTTTGCTTAACGATGTGTTTACAGTTTTCTTTCAAATGAAAAATGGTCAGTCATGTTTAAAGAATAACTCTCAAGAAATTACTGGAAAAAATGCAGTAGGTAAATAAACTCCTTTTATTCATTACGTGTTATTTAAAAAAAATGAACTATGTAGCAAATTCCTGTAAAATCCTCTCAGAAAAGTTACTTCTGTTTCCTTTCTGGAAAAAAAAGCTTTCCTGCAACACCATCTTTTTCTTAAACATTTTTACGAGAATGTGAAGTCCAAAGAATAAGGTATTTACTGTAATCCTTTCGTATTGAAGTGTATTAAGTTCTTAGAAACATTGCCTTCCTTTATCCATAAATTCATACAAAGGAAACGGAATATTAAAGAGTTCATTTTAAGACTTCTTGACAAGGCTCTGATTTCTATGATTTCCCAAAACAAATTTAGGTAAAGCCCATATTATCAATCATTCTAATAAATGTTCGCACTTAGTTTCCGAAAAAAAATATAAATTATAAAGAAATATGATTTATAAACAATATAGAATTTATTCAAATCTTACAGTTGGTTGCTTGATATGGATACGGTCATCTAAATCCAATTAAATCCGCAATATTTTGTTAAATAATCTATTTAAAAGAAGAAAAATAAAGGTAATAAAATTTAATTAGGTTCTTTTTATTCTAATCAACAGATTATTCATGTTCAGGAATTAACATTATAATCTTCTTCTAGCTCCATATATTTATTTTGATTACTTAAATTCTGGAATGAGTATGAATGACTGATATGATCAACACAAAACTTTGTTTTCCCTCATGATGAATTAATGACGATTTTTTAAAGTCCCACATTATCAAAGGAATATCTGTCAAAACAGAAGATGCCTTGAGAAGAAATGCATAACAATATACACATTTGACTGTCGAATCCTCAATTTAACGAAACTTTATGAATGTCAATATTTAACAAAACTAACTTTGTTTGAAAAATTTTGAAACGTAATACTGGGCGGTCATAGAAATTAGGTGATCGCGTATACCTCCATTTTTTTTTCAATTAAAAATTGATTTTCTTCAGTGATGAAAATTTTAATGGGTGACAGAAAAAAAAGATTACTTAAATTACTTAAGAATTAAATTCTAAATGATGAATATTCGTACACTTATAATATATTTTGAGAGATAGGAGTAAAAGACACCTACAAAATCTATAAGGGGTAGTGGTTGGGATCTCTACACAGATTGAGGAATTAAACGTGTTTTACAAGGCAATATGACATATTAAAGCCTATTTTTATACCAAAAGAAACATGGCACTGTCACTGAAATTCATAGTAATTCACAGAAGTACTTTCCTATTTTTATTTTCATTTGAAAGTACTTAAGCTGTGCTTTTTTACACCCCAAGTTGCCATTAGTTTGTTAGTTTTTTGAACACATCATTTTAGCAAAAAAAAAAAAAAACTTTAAACAGAATAACAAAACATAACAGAATACACACAAGAATAACAGAAATACAAAACAGTTTAAACAAAATATTATTTATCCCAAAAAACTTCAGCCATATAATCTGGAGGATAAGTTTAACCTAACTGTAAACTTAAAATTAAATTTCTATAATTGGTTTGAGTCAAAATTTAAGATGACAACGAGACTATTTGAAAAAGGATAAAATAGAAATTTTAACCTGAAATTTTTATAGATATAGAAATAGTTTGCTGTTTCAGATATTCCCGCATAAAATGGAGCAGAATTAACACATAAATATATTCAATAAGTCTGCTTAAATACTGACTATTAAGGACCCCTTAATATCGTTATTTGCTGGAAGTTATTTTACTCTCCAAAGTCTTTAATCTCTTATGTAAGTCTCTAGAAATAATATCCATTCATTACAAGAGTGTTTCATAATCAGCGATTTATGGGGGATTTTCCCTTCATGTTTAATTTGAAAGATTCCATCCGAAGCATCCAGCGAGCATTCAAAGTTTTTCGCAGAGCGTGCGCGCATTTGATGAGGCTCATCTGCAAATATCCGAGGTTCCAAAAATCTCCGAGTCGAGAGTGCATTTCTCGATCGGGGAAATAACGATTCCCTCGCCTTCAGTAATTATACTGAATTATATAAGGCCCCGAATCTTCGAGGTTTAAGTCCAGAGGCCTTTTAATTCACACGCTGCTTGTTTGAGATCTGATATTGTAAGCATTACAGATAACGGATATTGATTGGCATCCAGCGGAAGTTGGGATTTTAATCTAACTGGTTCAATTACGGGATTGATTAGTTTTCGTGCATGTTTTGACATGCTGTCACACAAGTGTAACACGAGAAATTCGTTGAAAATGGAAGTAGCATTTTCTGATGAAAAGTATTGCCGAAAAGCTTTTAAGATTAAGTTGCATGTATATTATAATATTTCGCTGTATATAGTTATGAGTACTATGCTATAAAAATATTATACACACGATACCATTTAACATAAGTAAGTTACTGTTCTACATGTACAACGTAATTATTATATTTTAACGAGTAACAATGCAAAAAATATAAAGCATTTTCAAGCAAGCTTGAATGACTCTCTTTAATAAGACTATGGTAATTTCCGAAAACAAAGTTTTTTTTCTCTAGACCTTTGAATTACTCCCATTGTAATACAAATGTAAGATAGGTTTAGTTTAAGCTTTGTATGTATGACGTTATCAAAGCAATATCTGTCATAACAGAAGATACCTTGGTAAGAAATGGATAACAATGCACAGATTTGCTTGCCGAATGCTCAATTTAACGAAACTTAATGAATGTTAATATTTAACACAAAACTGATTTTGTTTGGAAATTTTGGGACGTAAGACTTGGCTGTTATAGAAGTTAGGTGACCAAATACAACTACATTTTTTTAAGTGAAAAACTGATTTTCTTCAGTACTGAAAGTTTTAACGGGTGACAGAAAAGAAAAGACAAATTGATAACACGACTCATTATCTTTCCTGTAAAATATGTGAATTCTCTTTTCAGGTGTTAATGAAGGAATTTTAGTTTAACGAAGTCCTCGGTTTTACAAATATTTGTGTTAAGCATTCGTTGAATTGGCGTTCCTCTGTGATTGTAACTTTACGAATTATCCTAAGGCAATTAATTTTACAACTGAAAGGGAAGATATTTCTTTATGAAATTCTATTATATACTTCTACTGCATTTCAATTATTTTGGTGAGGCAGTTTCTTCCGATTTAACAGTATTAAGACTTTGCGAATGTGGAAATTTGGATAAAAAAATATGGGAAACAATAGACTTTTGTGCGTCATTTGGAGCAGTTTTAATTTACATTCCTCTCTGATTTTCCTTTTGCATTTACCTCATGTTAATTGATCTCCAGGTATCCATATTTCCATTACAATTCCATGCAGCGTGACGTCACTTAATGGTATTGAAAGAGGATCTCTATCTGATAAGGGAGGGAGGTTTGACAGGCGAATCAAGCAGCGCAGTGAGTTATTCTCAAATAGTGATCCATCGCACGAGGCTTTCTGTCGACGTAGTTTACGCTGCTTGGCTGAAGATCGAACACGCATATGGGAAGTACTGCATAGGGCAGTAAATTGTAAATGAATAACTACAAATATGTTATTGGGCTGTCAGAATAGCGTATTCTGCTATAGAGAGCTATTTATTTCTGAAAACTGTTTCTCGATTTCTAAGTTTGAGATATCGTGCATTTAGAATTGGGCGTGAAACTGTTAGAAGTTATTGGAGAGCACTATAAATCAGAACTGTTATTGCAGTTTAGCAAGAAGAAATAAAAAAGGAGGCTTTAAAGGGCTATAAAGGATAGGGGCGACAGAAAAGTTTTTTGATTATAACCATTTTTTCTATGGCGAATCTGATATCTACTTTTTTAAGATGGACTCACAGGACATTTCGAGCATCATCAAACATCTTGACAACTTTACAAATCAACATAATTACGTACATTTTTCAAATACGTACATTTTACTAAATTAGAGTAAATTAATATAACTATATGTGTTATGTGATTTGTAATTGATCTTTTAGAACAGTCTTTAAACAGAGGAAATAGCGAAACAAGCTGAATGTTCTAATGAAAACATAGTGACTGCGTTGCGCCTTATTTCACATCCACACGCATGTGAAAACGTACAGGCAATTTCCTACACGTATAACACATGTGTGAATTGAACACACTAAAATTTAGTTAATAAATGCTAGTTTAAGGGATCACCTACCTTTTAAAGGCCTAGAGACTCGACAAATATATCCCTATTTTCAATCATCAGTAGTTACTAAAATATTTTTTTCAGAAATATGAAAATTTTACTGTGAGTTAAACATTTTTTCTTCTTTATAAATATGGATCTCAATTTTTCTCCATTAAAGATAAATTTTTTAATTGTTTAAAATTTTAACCATTTTTTTCATTGTTATGTCATTGCGCACATGATATAACCAAAACAGTTAGCTGGAATACCATGAAATTATACATGAGCAATATAAACATGCATCCTTAAAATAAACTACTATTATGTCATTCCTGCCATAAAAATTTTGATTACCGTAAAATTTATTACTTTTTTTTCCAAATTTTAAAATTAAAAAAACCTTTTTCTGCTATGAAGAACTAAGAATTTTAATTTCAAAGATGGACATTTTAAAGATATATTATATAAATTAATTTTAAAACTAAAAAAATATGTATATTCATTAATATACGGACGTAAATATGCGCCCAATGACATAACACTGAAAAAAACAATGGTTGAAATTAAAAAAAAGAAAATTAAATATTTATCTTTGACGTAGAAAAATTGAGAGCCATATTTATAAAGAAGAAAGATTGTTTAACTCACAGTAAAATCTTCATATTTCTGAATAAATTATTTTTGTAAGTACTGGTGATTAAAAACAGGGATATGTTTGTCGAGTCTCGAAGCCTTTAAAAGGCATGTGTCCCCTTAGAATGTAGGAAAGTTTATACGCGACTGAATTATCAAACAAAAACTTGTCTTATTCATGCAAATGCAGGACGATTTTGAAGAACATTTAAATTAGGCTTGTACAACTCGCGGCCCTCGGGCCACAGGCAACCCTTGACAGCCAGTAATGCGGCCCCACAAGATCTTAAATTTCATTAGAACTTTGTTCCTTGAGATAAACAGCCCTATCTTCCTAGTCAAGACCTATTCATGTCATCGCTTTTTGGCCCTACGTACACTTTTGAGAAAATATTTTAAAAGATGAAGCACACGAAGAGCAAAATTAGATAGAAAATTTCTCATGAGCACATCAAGAACTCACTAAGAATTACAGCCACTTCCATCGAACCAGACTACGATTCAATAGTTTCACAAAAACGAGGTCAAATATCTGGCTAGTTTTATGTTTATGTTGCCCTTTTTATGTTATACTAAAAAATAAAAATAAAGGACGTTATGTTACTTATATGCATTACTAAATTACTTATTTTATATGTGGCTCAAGACAATTCCCCCTTCCCTCAATGCGGCCCTGGCAAGTCCAGAGGTTGGACAACTATGATTAAAATTGTCATGAAAGTTAACGTAATACGTTTGTGGGGGCAGTTAACTTATAAATATAATTTTATATCTTAGTGGACTGTAATTAGAATCCATTAACAAAAATATTTAATGTTCTTGTTTAAATGCAATTAATCAATCTTCTTAATTTTTTTAATACATGTAATACTGGAATGGCTTACCTTTAACATCATCTGAATAATACTTGAATAAGTCAATACACAAAAAAAATACTTTAATGCATGTATCCTTAAGACAATTTTAATAACTGAATTCAGTTTAACACATAACTTGAATTCTTGACACACTGAATAACTCTTCGGAATTAGGATGTACAAAATGAATAATTGCCGTCAAAATGTCTACAGCTTGAACAATAATTTTGCACAGAATCATTAACAAAAAGAATAAACGGAATCGCATTCAACATAGCGATTTTTGAATTCCTAAATTACGCTGCTTAGAATGGAATATACACCACAACACATTAAACATTACTTAGCCATTTACACGCGTTACTCAGAATCAAATCAGCAACAACAGAGTAAACAACCTTTTAGCTTGAGGAGAAAAAAAAAGTTACATAGTGGTGCCATCTATAGACCAGGAACTTAACTAGAATACAAATTACAAACAATATAATGAATAAATTGAAAATAATATTATTATGAATTATTTAAAAATAAAAATAAGAACAGTAAGTCTTTTATGAAGACTGAACACGTTTGCTTTCTAAAAGTGAGGGAGGTCAAAGAAAAGCTCCTGATTTTCAGAAATATTTGAACAAACCTAAAACATTTAATAATTAATATTTATATTTTAACCGCTTTTATATGACTTAATTTCTAAAGCTCCGAACTAGACACCCTTTCATCGACATATCCAAATGCGAAATATACTTTATGCATTAAATCAAATTTGTACGAGTTAGGGTTTATATGCAGCTTGTTATTAATTTATTTACTCTAGTTTTCCTGCTCCACATTCAGATATATCTCAAGAAATATATTGAACAGTAAATCTAATATTTTTACTTCCCGGGCTTCAAATAAAATCTCTACATGAATATAAAACCCAAATCAAACTAGACAGATGACTCGTTACAGTGCAGCGGGGAAGAACCCTCCAGGACACTGATTTGATATCGGAAGTAGGGACGCTGCGTTACGTCACAGTTGCTTACGAAGATTTTATCAATTTCTATGAGTGTATCTAGTGAGGTGCATCGAAGTAATAGCACATTTGATGTGCTACCTGGAAAGATTTATGTCAGAGAAGGAGACATAAAGATATTTTTGGAGGAATGCTTTGTGGCTGGCCAATAATTAATGAATGCATAAAACTTAAGGCATTAATGCAATGTTTGTTCTTATTTGAATAAAGGGGAAAATAGCTGTCTTTTAGAGTAAGGCGAGAGGAGCTGCAATTTCGTAGAGCTGTATGTGCAGTTTAGTGAGGTGTGAAGACGATATTCTGATGAATATTTTTAACATTTAGAATTCAATACATTTAAGACGGCTTTATTACTAAATTCATTTTGTACTAAAACTCACAAAAACTTTTTGCGCTTGGAAAAACTGCAAATTGAGTTTTACTCTAGCTTTAATGAAAAGAAGCATATAAAGTTTCTTTAAATGGCACTAAACCAATGTTTTCGTGTGTAAAATAATTTATATTCCAATAATTTTTATGCTTCTAAATTACTCGCACTTCTATTATTTGAAGTACATTTTTCCTTCCGTACCAGTATTAAGTAATTTATTTCTATAGGTAGTTACCAGATGATGTCTGAATAGTTAAGAGGAACCGATTTTCAGAACTAGAGTATGTCGTTTGAGTCCCGTGATTAATGATTGCAATACCGGTATACCGGTATATCGAATACCGATATTTCGTGCTATTTTGCAATTTGGTATGTGCTAAGTATAAATACCGATATTTCGGTATTACTATAAATAAATATTCTTCATCAAAAGTTTTGACTTAAATTATTGGCCATCTACTGTTATTTGAATTTCGTATTTTTCTTTTCATTGATGTGGCAGTACTAACATAAATCATTTGCTGTCCCATTTCGTTCCGTTTCGATTAGTGATTTCAATACAGGTATTAGTTATAAATGAAAAAAAGTTACAAAAAATTATACGAAAGTAATACAAAAAATAGATTTATTCAAAAACGTCAGACGAGAGACCGAAATGTTAGAAGATGAAGGACTTCGGGGAAAACATTTAGAATAAGTATATCACTCATTATTAACAGTACCACCAACCAGTGTAGATGCAAAAATAGATTTATTCAAAACCGCCAGACGAGAGACCGAAATGTTAGAAGATGAAGGACTTCGGGGAAAACATTTAGAATAAGTATATCACTCATTATTAACAGTACCACCAACCAGTGTAGATGCAAAAATAGATTTATTCAAAACCGTCAGACGAGAGACCGAAATGTTAGAAGATGAAGGACTTCGAGAAAAACATTTAGAATAAGTATATCACTCATTATTAACAGTACCACCAACCAGTGTAGATGCAAAAAGTGTATTTTTAACCGCAGGTAATTTGTGTACAAAAACATATTCCTGGCTTAATGACAGTTTAATAGATGCATAATGTTTTTCAAGATCACATTTCAAAAATATGCAGTTAATACATTAGTGGTTTTTTTTCTTTAATAGATATTATATAATAGACTGCACAGCAAAATTTTTATGTGTTCTTTGCTCTTCTCAATAATAATACTAAATGTTTTGTTACTTCATTGTATTGTAATAATATAGTAATTTATTTTTTATTTATATTTTTGTTTCTAATGTCATAAATTATTATTTTACAGCTGTTATTAATAATATTTAATTATAACGTTTGTTTCTTTATTTTATATTTGTGCATAACAAAATTCTTAAAATTTTAATAGCTCATGCATTTTTTGCAAAAACTAATTAATAAGGCAAGAAAAAAAACTGTGCTATTGTATGTATTTAAAAAAAAATTCCTAATACCGGTATCCCGGTATAACGTTTGAAAAAATACCGAATACCGGTATTATATTCTTGGTCCGGTATTACAATCACTACCCGTGATAGGTATGGGTTTTCGTAGCCTTTTGGAATCTGCTTTAAACTGTATATTAGTATTTGTTAAGACCTCGTGTAGCAAAAGATAACATTAGCGACCATATACATACGTATAAAAACACCTAAATAACAGGAAATAATTAACACTTGTAAAATCCTTTCACATTATTGCTTTATTCAATAGTTAAATTTGGATTGCCTGAAATTTCAAGAACTGTAGGTATAAATGGTTGAGTTTAGCTGTTTAGGTAAGATCAAAACATGAGCACCCGAAGTAATCAGAGTAATGAAATTTAAATTTCGAAGCAATGTTAATTGAGCCTAATACTGAAATTAATTACTGAAATTTTCATGCAAGGAAACTGATAACCTTTTGTTTTGATTACAGAGACAGTGATTTCAAAATTATACTTTATAAATCTTTTAATCTAATCTTAACCTTTAAATGTGTGAATTGTTACTTGTATATTTAAACTATTGCCACATGCAGTTAAACTATATGGATATCGTTTGCTCCAATGTCATATGCATTTACCTGAGTATAATAGGACAATACACACTTGGCATTTTGTTGGCTACTTTATTCCAAGATGCACAGATGAACGGAAAAAAATAATATCAGTAGACAAGAAACCCCTGTCTTAAACTTTATTTGAGCTCTGGTATATATTCATTAGTGGTACTGTCTAACTAAGTTTAAAATTTACAGCTCTGAATGTAAATAATCTGAAAGCAACATGTGTAATTTTTTCATGCGTTTAAGACCTTCTCCTGAATTAACATTAAGCTCTTTGCGTGCCTACAATCCATTTAAATTACCGTCACTCTATTTACGTCACTTTACTTCTCGAAATTTTCAAGTTAGCAGCACTAAAGCTTTGAATCCCTTGTCTCATAATTTTTCGGTGACTATTAAGGGTCTAGAGTCGAGACCAAATCGAAAGCCTAATAAAGTAACGCAAATTATAAAATGTGACTATAAACATGCTATTTTTCTTCAAAAGATAATTTTTTTATAAACGTGAAATCTCCCAAAGACTAACTTCATACACACATGCACACGTACACCCATATGTATACACACACGTATAAATAGATAAATAAATACATATACAGGGTTCCCACCTATATCACACCCCCTTAACTTCTAAACGGTGACAGCTTAGGCCATAAAGTTTGTGTCTGGGTATAGTAAAAAGGCTATACGCTACTCTATGAGACAACTTACAGCGCCATCTATCGGCAATTTTTGGAATTAGCGCTTTTATCTCAAAAACGGTACGAGATTCGGGAAAAAAGTCATTTAAAAAGTTGTTAAGCATCATCGATTTTGTAAGAAAAGACACCTTGCGCACATTAATACTCAAAACAGAATGTAAAAAAAGAACATTTGTTTGGTCATGATTTTCAACACTATGGCGTCGTTGCACCAATGTGCAGCGAGAAATCCAGTCCAGAGGGCAAATGTGTATAGTGGCTTATGGAGAGCATTTTCAGCAACATAAATAAAGGATCCTGAAGATAGGGAAGTGTCTCAGTTTCTTTCTTCCACTCTTTATGACATGACAATTTTCGCAATCGTGACCAAACAAAAGTTCATTTTCTACATTCTGTTTTAAGTATTATTGTTTGCAAGGTGTCTTTTCTTACTAAATCGATGATGCTGAACAACTTTGTAACTGACTTTTTCTCCATATCAAGTACCTTTTTGGGATAAAAACGCTAATTAAAAAATTTGCCGATAGATGGCGTTGTAAGTTGTCACAACGAGTAGCGCATAGCCTTTTCCTTATACCTAGACACTAACTTTATGGCCTAAGCTGTCACCGTTTAAAAGTTAAGGGGGGTTTAACCGATATAAATGGGAACCCTGTGTGTATATATATATATATATATATATACACTGCTGGCCACCCACATTGCAACACCAAGAAAGACAAGAGATATCACAACAAAATTTATTTTGTAGATAACATGTTGACCAAGTATCAAATGATTAAATTCATAGACTTCTGTGAAGTGTGGTTCCTGCCAAAATCAGTAGCCAGAGTAGCCGCCATTGTTGGAGATCACCGCTGCCACACGCCTCGGCATTGATTCAAAGAGACTTTGGATGAGTTCTTGGGGTACAGCAGACCATGCAGCTTCCACACGTTGCCAAAGTTGATCTGCTGTGGCAGCTGGGGATGGAATCTGGGTCAATCGTAGAGCAACCATGGACCACATGTTTTCTATCGGCGAAAGATCCGGAGAGCGAGGCGGCCAGGGAAGCAATTCAATCTGGCGATTGACGAAGAACCGTTGGACAATGCGTGCCACGTGTGGTCGCGCATTATCCTGTTGAAATATGGCTGTGGGCAAGCCCTGAAGGTAAGGAAGGACAACTGGCTCCAACACCTTGGAGATGTAGCTGTTTAAAGTACCGGCAATGCTTACTAGAGGTGTGCGAGAGTGATATCCAATACCGCTCCATACCATAATACCCGGTTCAGGACCAGTGTGGCGGTGCATAACGCAGCTGTTCAGAATCCTCTCTTCACGGTGTCTCCAGACTCGAATGCTACCATCGTGGTGTTGCAGACAGAAGCGTGACTCGTCAGTAAAGACAATTTCATTCCATTCTGCCGTCCACATCCTTCTGTCATCGCACCATTGGCGGCGGAGACGTCTGTGGTTCTCCGTGAAGGGTAGACAAAGCAATGGACGTCTTGCGGACAGACCGCTCTGCTGTAAACGGTGTCGATTGGTACGCGCAGACACTGGATGATGCGTTACAGACTGCATGTGCTGTGCTATGGTTCGTGATGTGACTGAGCGATCCGTCACTGCCATGCGCACAATTTGCCTGTCATCACGTGAAGTGGTGCGCTGAGGTGGATGCGATCGAACACTCCGGTCCGTCGTACCCTCCTGCATCCAACGATCCCATATCCGCATTACAGTTGTTGGGTTTCGTCCAACACGACTACCAATTTCCCTGAAAGATAATCCCCAACCTCGGTAGGCCACTATCCTTCCTCTGTCGAACTCGGATATTTGATCAAAAGATGATCGCTGTTTTCGACGAGGCATAATTGATCATTTTTTTGAAAAAACCACAAGGAAAACACAATTGCCGAACTTGAAATCGTCGAAATCTCCAAGCCTTAAATAGCGCTTTGAAGTGGCGCCACAGGCGCGCGTGATGTGCGTCTGCGCTGAAATTTTAATCATTTGCATATCGCACCTCCGCTAATGCATGTTGTAAGTTTCATGTTATTTGCATGTTTCCTTCAGGGTGTTGCATTTACAGTGGCCAGCAGTGTATATATATATATATATATATATATATATTCTACAAAATGATGGGACTTTTACTATAATTATATAATTTTTCAGTTTATAACAGGAATTAAGCATAACTAGATGAAATAATACATAACTTCACCCGTTCCTTTCGATGCTTAGTCAATAATAATCACCAAATAATTGAACAATTTGATCATCTTTCCGTTTCTTCACGAGGTCATCAGAAAGGAGTAATCATTTTGATTAAGTATTTCTAGACGATAAGAAGACGCGCTTTATCGACTGACAAATTGATATTGGTTTATCGGAGGTAAATCTTTTTGCTTAAGAGAATTCCTTTATTAAATCACTGAAAAGTGAAGTGGTTGAAAGTATTTTAGTTCTTCCTGGGGCTATTTTAAGATAAATAGAGTTATTTTAGTTAAGGCTTTAAGGTAGTTGACTGCAGGTTTATGTTAAAATCTTTCTATTCTCAATTAGAAATACGGTATGCACAGTATTTTAACTTTTTATTCGAGTACGCTATAATCCCCGGGTACGACGATAAATAAATGTTGAAGATTTTTAATTAAAATAAGGTTATGAAAATTATTCACTGGAGTCTCGGAACAGGAGAATGTTTCACTGTATAAAGATGATGTTGTAAGGGCATAGGATTTAATTTTCATTGCTGTTTTTTAGTGAACATTGAGATGTGTTTCCTCATTTGTTTAGTTTCTAGGTTGTGTTGTTTTTATTGTTCTACAACAATTCTTTCAGAATCTTTCACAGTACTTCATGCCATTTTCCCTCGAGCACGGGAGAAATAAATACTTACCGTAAAATCTCGACTACAATACACATCCGAGTATAATACGCATGCTTGATTTTGCGCGAAATTTTCGGAAAAAATTAAAATTCAAGTATAATACACAACCATAACTTTTCAATATTTTATTTGAAAATTGCACAAATGTTATGATAATTTTTCTGCTGCCGTATAGGACCGTCTTGCAGACATTTTGAGGGAAATAAATAAAATAAAATAATAAATTTTTGCACTTGCAACAACCGGAAACTATCACTATTTCAAGGGACCTGTTATTAAACGAACGCTTGTGCGATACGAACTGTGAGTTCTGATTGTTTAAAAGGAGCACCTGATTAGTAAACTGGTGGATGAATCACGGAGTGGAGATGCGCACGCTCCCGTGTGACGACAATGTCTTACAGCTGCTGTATGTTCGTTTATTCAATGTTTAAAACTACGTTTATTTTTGTACTCGAGTATAAAACGCACCCCCATTTTTGCGGACTAAAATGTATAAAAAAAGTGCTTTTTTTACGGTATTATCGCGAAATTTTACGGTATATGATAAGAAGGAACTGAAATGTAGCTATTTACCATTCCGGTAAAAGAAAGTATCTCAAAAGGTAAAAAATAAGTCAGCTGTGCTGATATTGTTGTCAGTTAAGCTGAAAAATATTTCTTCATCACATTTTGATTTAAATATTTGACAGGAACGAGCTGACGATCTATTTTATTTCACCTTTCAAGTTTTCCGCTAACTATCGATTTACCAAAAAATCACAGTAAGAATAAAATTTTGCTTTTTTCTATATCAGCAACACAAATCGAAGAGAACAACCAGAAAAAAGGATTTGTAATACAAAACATTTCATACATAAATATAAAAAGAAATTCCCTGCAAATTATAACTAAAGACATAAAAAACAGATGTTCAAACAGAGCGATTATAAGGTACCCTCTTTCTAATTTAATTGCTCCTCGTAAATTAAAAAAATAAGTACTTAAAAACCTAATTTTAAAATCTAAAATTTAGTAATAGATATAGTAATCAAATATTTGTTTTAATGGTATTTTTTATTAACATTATGCGATAAAATTAATTAAATAAAGTTCAATTCTTTTAATTATGACATTAAATCAAATAAATATTTAAATTTTTAAACAGTGATATAAAGTGAGCAGTATGAGTTAATAATAATTTGTGTAAAAAATTAACTCTCTTCCAAAATTCCTCTTCTCTTGCCAAAATTTTTGGAAGCTATACGTTTAATAACATAGTTTTCTGGCGCAAAATTTTATTTTTCGAAAATACTTTCGTAACGTATAAGGTTTAATTTCAGATTAGATTAGTTTTTATAAATTACCTTTCGAGATATTAATCATTTCCGTTTTCTAAGCCCTTTTTAATATACTGCTTACACTTTTCTTTAAAATTTTGCTTCGGAAAAATATCGTGCTGTCCTTTAATTACGATGTATGTCTCGTAATATTATTTTAAAAATAAAAAAGGCATATTCTCTTAATTATCTTTTTCAAACATAAGGCAGAAAATTTCTAAAAGTAGTGATAAAAAAGATCCGTAATAAATGAGCTACAGCTCCATTATAATTGTGGAACAAGATTTGAGGTGTTTGTTGAGATTTCCATACTTACGAAACTATAATGAGTTACTAAATTCTAAGCATGGATTTTTTTTAACTTTTAGCATCACAGGCAAGTTGGGATGCAAGGAGTTGAAGAAGATAGGTTGTCTCTGTGGGGAAATTGGTACAAAATACACACAAAGAGAAGAAAGGAAGAGGGGTCACGTATACAAAATGTATAATTTTCTGAATGTCTGTGAATGGATAGATTACTAATACCTAAACTTTCCTTCAATCGCATAACTGCATCTCTAACTTCTGCCTTACTCGAAAAAGCGATAATCCGAAAGCGAAATTTTTTTCGGTTCACGAAAACAGATACTAATGCAGGGCTGCCCAGAGACTTTACGGGGCCTGGGGCAAACTTCTGTTGGGGGCCCCCAAAAAAATAAAAAATGGAAAGAGACGAAAACACACATTCAAATTAAGTTACTCATCCTTTAAATTTTTTTGCATGAATGATTAACATAGTTATTATGCTTCATTATACTGCTCTCTTGTTATATTCTCCAATAAATATGACATATTCCATCCGCGAAGCTTTTTGACTATCTATTTTAGTAGTTAGTACTGTCTTTCGAGAGAATGTAATTTTATAGCAGTTAGAACTAAACAGTTATATTTTTCATTAAAACTAAATCGCGTATTTTTCAGAAGACAATTTTGGAGTAGGAGAAATCTAATTAATCGAATATATATTTTTATTTTTTTTAGGGAGGGTCCTTTTTTCAGAAGATTCTTTTGAATTTTGAAGTACGGTACAAGTTTCAGAATTTTCTTTCGGATGAAACCTAATAAATTAATTTGTTAAAAATTTTTGGGGCCCCTCCAGCAGTTAGGGGCGTGGGGCAAAGTGCCCCAGTTGTCCCCCTCTCTGGGCGGCCCTGTACTAATGTATATTATGCATAAACGCAATTAGGCATGTAGAAATTCTAAACTTTATTATAACCGAGAATTCAAGAATCAGGCTTCGATCGTCATACTTTTATTCGTTCAAGAGTAACACTAACTACAAATACACGCTTCGCAAAAACCACGAAGCAGTCAGGTGGCGCTACCAGTACGCCAAAGCAATTTATATCTTTTCAATTTGCAACATCGCATTAATACATTAAAAAAAACTGGAGATATTAGTATAGATATTCATGTTATACTACCAGGGGAAAAATACTGGGGGTGACTTTTCTGAAAACCCCATTGACATAGGCTGGAACATTGACATTGTTGGGTTCGCAGACTCGAGGAGACGTTTCCATTGGCGAAAATCTCTGCCGACATGCAGAAGATAATTTGGGGATAGTTACATGAGGAAATTGAAAAGTGCTATAACCGTTATGTCAGCTGAGACATCAGTTATGATCCTACTTCTAAACGTCAACCAGAGGCATGGACCCCAAAATAATACCTTGTCAGGAAAAATGCAAGCTTTCGAAGACTGAAGCCAAGATCAGTATAACAGCCTTCTGGGATAAAACATGAAAAAAAAATTGGACTGATTCCCGCGAGATCAATGCTAATTTAATAAGTAAAGAAATTTTTTTATTGAAGAAACTAGGACGAACAACTAAAGCGCAAAGAATCTATTTTAAAGAAATGCCAAAGAAAGTTTCATGTGTATAATCTTTAAAACGCAGCTCTGATGATATATTTTAAAACTGCAAATTTTAGGCAAACTTTTGGTGTGCCAGGCGACATAAGATCCAGAGAAATATGATCATTGTATATTTTGTAGATTATGACGGAAATCAGTTATATTTTTCATGTGTAGAGGGCGTTAGTCGTCCATGTGTTGATGTATTTTCAACATTGCTTGTAATTTTCTATTAGTGTTCAGTATTGTCTTTGTTAGAACAACCGAGCATGGCGTCCGTTTAATGGACAATTTGACAATGAATAAATATTAACCAGGATAAGAGATGTCTGTTCTATTTGGAGTTTGGTCATCCTTTTTGCCTCATGGATTAAAGTCATCTTATAAGAAAGACTTACAGTTTGGACAAGTTAATTTCTTATGGATGGCTGTAAAGCAAGGATTTCGCATTTAACCCTCTTACCCTCGTGACTCCTTTAGAGAAAATGATCCTCTTATGAGGACGGCTACACTGAATATGTCTGTGTACATTAATATTAATATACAGGGTGGTTATAATTAAAGTTCTACTTTGAAATGGTCATAAAAGGAAAATCTACTGGACCAAATGGTATCAAACTTGGTAATAGTTTAAAGGAGGTCATGGGAATTTCTTTTCTGAAAAAAAAAGAGAGAGAGAGAGAAAAAAGTTCAAAAACTCACCACCAGTCTCTGTATGCGATATTGTAATACGAAATAAGGGTCGGATTCTTACTTAACCTTATGTTACACGGATTTAACATTTTGTATACCCTTAAGAAACATTGACCTAAACAAAATTACCATTTAAAGTGTGCGCATTCCGGAAATCGGTTTCTTATAGATCGCTAATTTGGGAATTTTGAAGCCTGAATTCGGCCCTAAGACATGAAGATATCGGGTTAAAACGTTTTTATTCTTTTCTAAAACGAAACTGTTTGTGGGGTTATGCACAACCGCAATTGCTTGTAATTGGCTTACGGCAGGAAGAAGCAAATGATTTAAGCAGATGCGCTTTACATGTCACTAGACCTCAATCCCTGTGACTTCTGGCTATGGGGTTATCTCAAAAGCACTGTTTATGGTGATAATCTAAAGAATTTGGCGGAATAGAAAGATGCGATACAACGACATGTCCGTAACGTTCCTCCTAGTATGCTAAGAGCTACTGTAGAGAATGCAGAAATGCGATATTATTTGCTTTCGGAAAATGGTAGACGCCACATTGAACATGCTTTGTAACACCTTTCAGAAACGATTAAATACATTTTAAACCGATGTCTTCATGTCTTATTTCGTTTAACAATATTGCATACAGCGTCATTTCCCCCCTGGTGGTGAGTTTTTGATTTTTTTTTTTTTTTTTTTTTTTTAAATTTCCATCACCCCCTTTAAACTATTACCAAGTTTGATAACATTTGGTCCAGTAGTTTTCCTTTTATGACTATTTCAAAGTGGAACTTTAATTATAACCACCCTTTATATATTTTCGTAGAAATTGTATACATAATACACTCAAACACAAATACACATGATTTTATTTGTCACGTAATGAAATTTATTCCGGAATGGGCTTCACTTGTTGACAGATCACAGTACATTGGTATATTCATGGTACGAAGTGTTTTCTTTAAGTGTTTAATCTAATCTTATTATTCGGTTTTTAATTTTAATTTGTTATCTAGTTTTTAATTTAGTTTTATTCTTTCCTCATTTTAATATTTACAGAGAGATTATGATGTAGCGTTTTTACTTGAAACACCGGTTTACTCTTGTAGACTGAAAACACAAGCTTAATATGATATTAAGTCACAACACACACAGAAAAAATAATTGCATAAAGAGTACCCTCCACCTATTATTTACTGATCGATTAAAGAGAAAGAACGCAAAGATAATCATGTTAGACAAATACTAAAATTCTCATATTCAGTACAGAGGATTATAGATTTCTTGTCCCTCTATGATGTCAGAGAGGGTGGGAGAGGGTACGACCTCCCCAGATGTCGCCCCTGGAGGTGCTCTATCAAAATTGAGGTAGCAACTAGCTAAGTCGGACTCCGATTCTTGTGGTTCTATATAAACCGGAGCCGCACGTTTCAGACCGAAGCCTATGTGAACCTGATGAAGTTCCTGGGGAGGAACCCTAATGAAACCTGATGAACCCTGGAACTTCCTGCCAAGGGGCATTAGAAACAACAACAACAAAATCAACATAGATTTCTTGCGTCAATAATTTTTTTAATTGGATATTGAGTTCTGGTGGTATATTTGATTTTCACGGTGGCCGTAGGGTGATTAAAAGATATTTATAAGCATTTCAAAGAAGATACATTACATAGTGTTACTTATATTGAATATTAGAAAACCCTTCCCATAGGCATATATAAACATACGTAGAATTTAAAAAGTTAGTTCAAATAAGCTTACAGTAAGGTGCTATTTTACTAAAATTTTCAATTTGGAAAATGTGACAAAATTGCTTTCAATGAATGGATTATAATAATTTTGTAAAAAAAAAAATGTTCTGTTACGCAGGAAAATATTTATAGCGCATTTTCGATGAAAGCCCTTACTGGGAATTTTCTGGATAAACGTTAAACAGCTGTGGGGTGTTTGCCAACATGCATCTAGAATCATTATTCTTTTGAAGTAAGCAGTAATAGTTAAAATGAAACTTCTTCTTGGATCCCTGTGAAATTCCAAGCTCACTCAAGAAAATTTATTAGGGAAAATAATTAGTTGATTGCGAACAACAACTAATTATTACGAAGACAGGCATACTAAATTTAAAGAATATATGGCGGTACAAACATTTTATTTAAAAGCATGCAAAGAAAGACACTTTTAATAGTTTAGTTTCCAAATAGTTACTAGCCACAAGTAAGATTTATAATGAGTATTGATTTTATTTTTTTTTCCTGCAACAGCGAATTAATAGAAGTATTGTAAAGTTGTTTTTAAGCTCAAGACCTGTCTAAATAATTGATTGCTTTCAGCCTTTTTAAGGTAAAATGAAAATATAAATTCAAGTATCAAGTACTGCAAAAAATTGTTCTGATTGCATAGTAAGACTTGTACACTGGTTATCAAAAATTAAGGTAAAGTCACAAAAATAGCGATTACACAAAAAGTTACGCGTAGAATTTAATGAAACTTATTCACATTATACAACACATAGGTAGGTATAAAAAAGAGGAAAAAGAAATCGCCAGACAATTATGGTGTTATAGAAACTAGCATATGTATACAATTAACAAATTGAATGTGTCAGTTTGGTATAGGAAAAGTACCTTTAATATGGCATATGATCCCCCCGAGAAGCAATACAGCACATGCAGCGATGTGTGATGCTGTCAATTATGCGGTCTATGAGTTCGGTAGGAAGTGAGAGCCATTGCTCTTGAAAAGCAGTTGGAAGCGTGGCTAGGGTCCTAGGAGGAGGATTGAGAGCAGCTATACGTCGTCCTAAAGCGTCCCAAACATGCTCGATAGGATTTAGGTCCGATGATCGAGTTGGCCATTCCATGAACTGAATTGTTTCCTGCTCAAGATAAGCATCTACGATGCGAGCCCTGTGCGGTCTCGCGTTATCGTCCTCTAGCACGAAAGCATCAACTATTGCGGTTCTATTCCTTCGTGCGCTTAATGACAAATATCGGTCATCGGCACTCTTCGTAGCCTATGGCCGTTCTTGGCTGAACCTCCTGGATGCCGAATCCGTGGTTAGAAATTGTTGCCAAAATCTATGAATCACAGACGGACTCACATTTAGCCACCTGGCCACTTCTGTCTGACTTTGTCCTGCCTCTAGTTTCCCATTAGCTCGCCATCGCAGTTCTTCGGTAAAATGATGCCCGAAGGTCACTGTTACAATTTGGCTATGCCAGATGTCTAATCTCAGCCTCGCAGCGACAATTGTCGCCTTGCTCTGAGACACGCACTTTTAGGCTCCTCGCAAATGACGTATTCCGACTGCAGCGACACTATTTTGCATAATGTAGTATTATTCAGCAACTTTTACTTAACAACATATTCAAATTTTAAACAGATTGGCCTAGTTTTGAACGTGTTATCCCTCTTTTTGTGATTTTTCCTTAAATTTTGATAACTAGTGAACTAGAAAGTAAAAACTTCTCACATACAAAACTCTCATCTACAATTTATACCTATAAGGAAGTACCACCCCGAAACCTAAATCTAATTTCCAGTTTCTACATATCACCTGGCTAACTAGTCGAACACATGTCTCAAAATCCGGGCTTTAGGATAATCTCTTGAACAACGTATGTGTTTCAGTTTCTTCAGGCGAAGAATCTGGAACCACTTGCTGTTTTTCTTTTATAAACTGAATCTACTGGTATTCGATGCTTACGACAAGTTCCCTAATAAAATCCGCTGTCGTTTCTTACGTGTCTGAGTGAAATTGTACGAATCACTTTGATAGAGAGAAAAGTAAATTTATGTATGAGGGATTATACACTAAAAATGACACAATACTTTTCAAGGTCCTGGATATAGGAGGATGTTTCGGTAATTTTGCTGAAACATTATTCCGAGAGGCTTACACTATAAATTTATATTTTTTGGTTCTAATTGACTTTTTTTGGTACTTGTTAAGTCAGTAAAACTGCAGATGTTATTATTCTGCGAATTCTACATGATTATCTGTCTATTCTCATAGAATAAGCTATAGTGACATGGAACGTTGAAACCACATGTGTTATCTGTTCTATCGGTATTATTTCGAAAGTTAATTTTTTGTTTTTTTATGTGTATGGAAACAAAGCCTGTTTCAAAATTTGACAGTTCAGGAACACAATATTTTGACAGTTATAATAGGAGATACTGAGGATGTTGCAATATCAATAGCCTTTTCTAAAGTTTGTCTCTATCTTTGTTTTATTTCTCTTGTTTTCCAATTGAATTGGCTGTTACAAGAATTTTTACGTGGCCAAGTGACGAAAATAGAAAAAGGGATGGGCTGGTAAAGACTTAGAAACTTAAGAACAAGTACATGTTGAAGAGGTAGACAAACCTCCCATTTCTCTGAAGGACTATTAAGCAGAAATTCTTACGATTTCCTTCGACAAAAGATGCTTCGAGTAAAGATTTTACAACAAACTTGAAGGGAAGATGCTTTGAACGGAACTTTCTTTTTGGGGAAAGATAATTTGCTTTAAGGAAACATGAAATTAAAGGTTATTCTGATCACAACACAGACTCTGGTTTCACCTGTTGGACCAGATGGAAATATGTGAGAATAGTTTAACGAAGACTTGAGAGTAAATCTAAGGACAATTTTTCTTTATTAATGAAAATAACTTGGTTGACAATGACATCCGTGGGAAAGAATATATCATAATTATCCCTCCAACTAATGTGCAACAGTGTGTATTCTGATTTGACTATCAATAAATAATACTGCATTATAAAGAATATAATTACCCTTTATTTGTATACCAAACTTAGCGTTTAAATTTTTGTAATCAACTTGATTTTCATTTCAGTCCACTCTTAGTTAAATAACTTTTCAGTCTGGCTTC
This sequence comes from Dolomedes plantarius, assembly GCA_907164885.2. Taxonomy (NCBI): domain Eukaryota; kingdom Metazoa; phylum Arthropoda; class Arachnida; order Araneae; family Dolomedidae; genus Dolomedes; species Dolomedes plantarius. Next base: position 138,959,029 of record OU015491.1, on the reverse strand, counting down.
ATCATTACTCTTTAATTTTCTTTACATAAAAAATTGTGTGCATCTTGATTTGAGTACTCGTTGTATCAACCAATTATGCTGTATTATTCAGAATATGCTAATCACAAATTTGCAACAAAAGTCTATTATTCAATTCTTTATAATCTATCTACGTCTTTTTTTCCGTCTGTTATTTATTAAATTATTTTTGAATCCTGCTCCATCATCAAATATTAAAAAAAAACATTTTTAAGCACCATATATATTAGATGTTAATAATAACAATTTGAAATTTGAAAGAAATTTGTTTTATAATTGCATTACGGCATTATTACAATACATTTATTCCGTAAAGGCATTCTGTTTATATACTTGGTGTTGCAAAGACCTCTCCCTTTTCTACAAAGGCATTGCTATAAAATTGAATTTTCTTTTCAAGCACCATGGATTAACTTTTCTACGGTCTCTTCGTTTCCTGCTGCTGAAGATTTTTTCTGATCTGTTGTCTGATCTTGAGTCAAGAAAAACTCAGACGGATTCTAATCTGAATTGTCGTCTCCATTTGCTGTCTGTCTGGACTTGCAATTCTTACAGGTACGTGAGCGCTTTCAATAATTTCAAATATTTCATCAGCTGGTAAAAAATATTTTGTAGAGTTACCTGTTGAAATACCCTTTTTTATTCTTCTAATAATGAAAATTTCGAGCCTTTTCACTTTACGTTATGGCAAAGTAGTCTTCTGCAATAAGAAGCTTTTGCTTCTTAAGCCTCTAGACTCTAGACGCTCATAGACTTCGTGTCTTATTTGTACGTTTTATTACATTAATTCGATTGCTTTTTTTATTATTAAAGCGAGTAATTTCTCAGAGAAGCACTTTTTAGAATTCCTTCGATTTATCCTAACACGACAATCGGTTTTGATCGCGAATATACATCTTCAAAGCCAGTCAGAACATTTTACTTCTGTTACGCACTCCTCTTAAAAGGGCAGAGGTAGCCTAGTGGTAGTGCGTCGGCTTTCGGTGTTGAGGGTGTTCGGATCGAATCCCCATTAAATACGTCTGGATATGAGCACGTTAAATCTGTAGACAGGAAAGTCCCTGTATGGGTGAGACACGGACTGGGACGGTGGACTGGGAGGGTATGATCCCCCCCCCCCCCCCAGATGTCTCTTCTAGGGATTTTCAGTCAAAATTACGGTGGCACCTGGTTATATCGGACTCAGACCCTTGTAGCGCTATTTTAAATCGGAGCCGCACCCCTCAGCCCTCTAGCCCGTATGGATCTGGTCTGGAATAAATTCCGGCCAGGGGGCATAAGTAACAACAACAACAATACCTCTTAAGACCAACATAATTTACCTCACTCGTATCAGCCAACTGAGAGTGGCAAACTGACAGCAAAAACGCGTGCTTGTTGAATGAACTTGTTGTCAGTCATCGAGATCCTTTAAAAACAGGAATTTACTAACAATAACCTGTCAAATCTAGGATTCAATGACAAGCTCCAGTTAAAAATTAGATTGCCGAGAGAGAATTATTACATCTAGAATTTTCTTGTGTTGTGGTTGTTGTTGTTTCTGATCCCTGTCACCCAGCAGAGCTAGATTAGGTCCATGATACCGCACACTCTCAAGATGTCAATGACCAACAATGGCCGCTCCAGAAGATTTTCCTTTTCTAGTCCCAAGCCCGCATGGATATGATTCGGAGAGGCTTGGCCTTTGGAACATTTGGTACAACTTGGAAACACCTTTTATTTGTCGGTATAAGTCAATGTTCTGAGGTGGCCACTACGAAAGCGGGTTATTGTAATTTCCTTCTATCTGCTTCACCGGAGGGACAGAGAACCCCCGGGCCGATTATCCTGGTACCAATGGTACACGGGGGGGGGGGATGGCGAATGAAGACCGTACAAGAAAGTTATGTTTAGAATACAGTTCAATATATGCCAGAGGTGCCGGCATATCCATAGACTCGTCAGCACCTCTTTTTACTAGGGTATCAGCAACTTGTTACCGGCAAGGTTTACAAGAATTTTCTTGCAATGTAGGTAGGGTTTTGACGGATGTTGACTGTAAGGCATTTTAATATAGTATGTGAGAGATAGTTATGGTTTAATGGATCGTAGTATATTTTTAATATAAATAATTAGATACATAGAATATGAGTAATATTAAAAGTTTTTATTGCTTACTATCATCGTCTTTTCTATATTTATAAGAAGGCAAACATGGCGATCAAACATTAATGTCTCTGATGGAGATACGTCTTTGCATGCATATTCCTCTGTGGTTTTTTAAAACCTAAATTGATAATAAAAGAACAGATAATAGAGACTTTATTCTAGAATTATCCGTGGCTTGACATACCCTCTTTGAAAAAATGAAGGAAGGAAGAACATGAACACTGAAGGTAAAAGAAAAATGATTTTAAAATATTTTAAACTTCTTTCCACAAGACCATCTTCAATTTATTTAACTTACTTTGAACATTCTTAGAATATTGAAGGTAATTGAATATCTTTCATTTGATTTAAAAAATTCTCTGGCAAAGATTTAGTCTCAGTAAAAATAATTCCGGGTTGCAGCATAGATTTCCGATTTTCGAGCTTAAAGTTCTTTAAGATTATTCATTGATTTCCTTACTTGATTTCAAAAGTTAGTTCTAGGCGTATAAAAATTGAAAAGTATTGAGCTTTGGGTGAAAATTATGGAGCGTTGTAAAGATCAAGGGAAAAATATGTAAAAGAAAATTCTGTGTCAAGGCATTGTATCGAATTTTTCAAATATTTTTTCTGTAACGCTTAATGGAAGATCTGTGATGTAACGTCAGAAGTATTTTATGTCACATGAATGCAAGAATTCGTACTGAGATAACTTAAAAATTGCATAATAATTGTAAAAACAAGCAGCATTTTATTCAAATGCTTTTTTTGTTATTTAACATTAAAATACTTTTTTAGTAAACTTAAATACAAATAATTCCATCACATTTAAAACGCTCTATCACATATAACGTTGCTTATTTCCTAACTATTGTTTCAACTGTATTAAATAGGGTTTGGACAAAAATTATAAAGTAAAAATACTTAATGGTGTTTTTATTTTGCCAGAGCAGTTTCTTCGATTTAAAAATAGTAAAAAGCTTTCTAAAACTACTTTCTTACACGAATCTACAAAAACTTTTTTAGCATGTTCGAATAAATAGAACACCCCTAAAAATACTACCATACGAAATATATGCACTTACGCCATTACAAACTGATTACAGAAAAAAACACACAAATTTGAGTCAGCAAAAGGTCAATGAAAATTCTGAAACGCCTGATATCTATAAATAGTTTTACACGCGACACTAATTTCTGTAGGAGTATTAAAAATAACATTAATTCCTGCATCAGTTTTCGAAAAATTATGCAGGGAATCATAAATCAAAGAAACAGATAAATCACAGTTTTCAATTGCGAAGGGTATTATGAAAACTGGATTTGCATCAATTTTCAATGAACACTAGGGAAGGATTGTATTGTATTTGTTTAATTACTTAAACGACTGCTTAGGAAAGGGATCAATTAAATCAGTTCTAGACTCTATTCAGAAAAGATTAAAACTTTAAAGCACTTCAAGTTGAATTCTTCGTGTTACACTCATATTTATCTCTTCTAATTAAATGTTCTGTTAGCTTTGATTAACAGTTCAGTTCTCAATTTCAGATAACCGCAACTATTGACTTTAAAGGCTTCCAAGCAAATAAGAAGGTATAAAAATTAAACATGCTCTAAGTCAATATAATTTTAAAACAGAAATTATTTATAACAGTATATCATAAGATGCATGCCATATCGTATGTATCTTATGATACATACGATAAAAGTCAGATTATAAAAGTCGTTATCTTTTTATAATCTGACTTATTTAGATTCGGACGAATAAAGTTATTGTATGCTTATGAAAATAAATATGACAAATTCTTTAAATTGATTTCTGTCATATAGTTTTCTTTAGAGGAGATGAATTTTTATCATTTTCACTCTAGACGCCATAAGTTTGAGCTTACTTATTTCTCTTACTGTTGGGATGCCTCCTGGATGAACAAATTTACTTCAAAGGGATATGGTAATTTGCAAATATTAGTTTTGTCGAAATTTTTACACGTGAAATTTAAACTCGGAGCCTCTTATTCGTTTTTCTTTAAGTTCACTTTTCCAGTTACAGTTCTTTGGAAATCTTTCGCAACGCTTTGGGCAACTGTTGCACAAATAGCCGCGAAAAAGAACCGCTTCAAGAATAGAAGGAATACGTATTTTATGATAGTTTCAGACAACGGTCTTTGAAAGAAGGACTCAGGAGTTGTGCAGTACATTATCTAATTATGACGTTCGCAATTTCAATAATGAAAAGATTGCCAGACGTTCCAGAAAAAAACTTGCTAGCAGCAAGACTGGCTGTGTGAGGTTTTTTTGGCTTTAGGAGTTAGATTTAAACTTGTGAGTTTTCAATCGGGTGAATAAAGAAGAAGCTTACGTATGGTAAGTAGGCACGTGTGCTTAATGGGAAGTAAGGGCTACCGTTATTCCAGAAGGAAACACAAAGGCTACAAATTAGATTTTATCGCTAATGATGGGAGAAACAAGTTACGTTGAAGATGGTAACTAACGCCTCGGAATCCACCACGATGATTCTGCAATATTCCATATTGGATGAGATTTATGCTATTGATTAGGAGGTAGATTTAAGCCATTAATGTAATTTCATCAAGCCAATTTCATGTAATTTCACTGAGATATTCATGTAAATTATTTTGCTTTTAATTCAGGCCTCTTTTAACTTTACCTGTAGAACTTTTTAGTAGTCCACTCCTTAGTCAGGTAATTAGAATTGTTTTCAAGTTACGGGCACTTGTCAATGTGAAAACATGGTGTTGAATGGAGCTTTAAGTAGTTATGGATAAAATTTTGGAGTTGCCTACGGGTAAAATCGATGCGAATTATGAGTATTTTAAAAGGACCGACTATCACTGAAGTGGAGTTCAGAGACGAGACAAGATCTCTTTTGGAAAGAATTAGCGAATGGGAGGTACTGATTTAATTTCATAATCAATTCTAGATGAAGAGTAGAATTAAATTACAGATATCTGCTATTCCTGTAAAGTCTGCTTATCAAATGTTTTCTGTGAATGTTCGTTTCTCTATGCATGTTTCAAAATAAGTTTTTCTGTATATTAATTACGAATAAATATTATATAAGATAAATAGAGAAAGAGTGTGATATAAAAAAATTAGGACGAGCTGATAAGGTACTGCTAATCTGGTAAAGTACTATTTTGTAGGGGAAACAGCTTGATTATTAATTGCAGACTCAGTTGTAACCTAAAATACATTGTAAGCATAAATAGTTTATGTGTTGATGCTTTTTTCCTTTTGTATGTTTAAGTACACGGGTATCGTAATTTAATGCTCATGATAGAAACGAAAAATTCAATGCTGCTAATAATATATAGACTATAAAGTGACCTTATGACATTAAAAATATGTATGTTTCAGCAAAGAAATCTAAATGAGTAAAAGTTACTAACTCATTAAATTATTTCCTTTTGACACACTGCACCAACAAACGTTGATACTTAGAAAAGAACTTTTATTTCCATCGCTTTCCTTTCATGCCACAATGGGAAAATATTTTATCACTTTATGTCAGATATGCTTTATGAAACAAGAAAACCTCTTTTTCTTTCATTTATAGCTTTACAACCTCTATAATAAATTACAACATACCTTAAGTCATGGCGGCTTTGGGAATGTAAGAATTTTTTTTGCTAAAATGTTCTCTGTACAGGTCAAAATTGTGCTTTTCACATTTTCGAAAGCTGCATTTGTGGAACCACTCAATGGAATAACACAAAAATTTATTAAATCATGCGAATGAAATTTAAAGGATTTTCGTAACTCTCGAAACACTTCTTAAAGTAAATTGAAGTATTCTAATACTTATGACTAATATTCGAAGCTAACAATTCCAGCTCTAGATTTCAAGGAAGAATCAATATTTAAAACTCTGTCACATGAAATCGCTTCTAATTCTGTTCGGTACACCTATTCCTCGCTATACGGTCGCTCTTTATTCGGCATTTCGCTATGATGGCCTTTTTTAATTATGGCATTTTTTCGATTTACGGAGCACAATGTTTTGTTATACGGCCACAACAGCGGAAAGTGATGATGGCAGCATATTAACTCTTAGTGATTCTTTATGTTAATGTTCGTCATCACATTAAAATAGTTTTTAAACATTTTATTTTATGTTTTTTATTTTATGTATACATATGTGTATATGATTTCTTTTGTTTTTTGTTTATATGTTTATCTTTGAATTTCTGTTTATTATTACATTATTTTTTACTTTTATTTTTATGTAAGCGTTTTTATAGGAAATAAAAAGAATAAAATGCTTTATGAACTAAATTTGTATTATTTACAAAAATATTGGAACAGATTCAATTAAATTTGTATGGGTTTGTATCAAAATAATTGATTCGTTATACGGCTTTTCGCTTTACGGCCAACTTTTCCAGAACGTATCTAGACCGTAAAGCGAGGTATGGGTATACAAGTAATTTTTCTCCCTCTTGCTCTCTCGTACATATAAATTATGAAATAATTTGGTGTCATTAGTATTTTCAAACTAAAAGAAGTTTAAAATTTGAAAAACGAGTTTAAAATTTTCATGAGTTTAAAGTTTTAAAAAGTAGAATTTTCATGACTCTTAATTTTTTTACATCGGAGAAATTTCAGGAAATGGTATAAGATGATGTAAAAAAATAGGATAAGACATAAGGTTGAGTATCATTCAAAACAATAGACACTTCTTTAACGAGTTTAAATATGATTACCAGAAGATCTAGGATGTAGTAAGAACAAAGTTAAAACTAAGGTAACTTGATACTCCAAAACTTCTCAGTAAATGTTCAAGTGGTTTAACGGAGGTCTTGAATTAATGTACCTAAAAGCCATAACTGAAATATAAACGGAAATAATAGAATTATAATCATCTAGTAGAAGAATGAGGACAAATATCTTTAAAAAGAGCTTGAATGGACAAAGCGATCTGAACATCCAATGCAGTTTTGGGGTTAACACTTAAGAAAAAAATTAAATTTTTCTGCTTTAATTTTCATGTAATGGTATTTTGACTCCTATCTTCTCTGGAATGTAACAAGGATGTTTTGGGTATAAAAGGTTAACGATGAATCAGTACTTCTGGCTAATCTTGATTTCTATTTGAAGCGCAAATTTGGAGAATAATGTGTTTTTCGTTAAATAGAGGTCACTCTAAGTGTACCTGAGCAATTTGAGTGAAAAATGGTGATAACAAATTAATGCTCTATAGAACAGAACTACATAAAACATCATTGCGAAATGTATTTCTCTGCTCGGTCGTCAAGGAGTGTTCTTGTAAGACGACTCTTTAAAAAACCCGTCCAATCATGATTTAATATACAAACATCAAATATAACACACTACTGATGAAAGTTACATTTACTCTCTTAATATTAATGTTCTTAAAATAATTCTCCCTATTTAAACCATTTTTAGAGAACTTTGAAATGAAGGAGGCAAAACAATTAAACTTTTTCTTTTTGCTACTGGGAAATCTATTACATATATAACCCCGAAAGTGCTACAGCAGTAAACACGGGAATAAATTGTTGAGCTCATTTATCAGATCAAACTAACGATTTTCTGTAACGGCGAAAATAGAACAAGTGGGCAGCAATATCAACCCTTTGTGCAAATCCTCTTGTTCATCTCAAAAGATATTTTAAGGCTTTCGTACTCAAAAGATGTTTTAAGGCTTTCATTAATTTACTCGTGGATAAAATTATGTTATAGGCAATGACCCCTTGTTCAAAGCGCTAACAGGAAGGCTGATTCTATCTGTCTCATGAAACAGGGAACCCTCGGAATGTGACATTATCAAACATTTCCCTTTGGGTTGGTGGATTTAAAGATAAGGTATGGAACTTAAAAATCTAGTGCTCTGAGAGTTGTTAGGTGATCTGTGGTATTTGTTTTATGAGCATTGAGAGAAGTTTGATAAATGTCAGTTTAACAGGCACATTTATTTTTATATTGAATCCGAAGGATATAACTGATGATTGAAATGCATCAATAGACCGAAAAAATGTTTAGAAACTTCCTCCTAAAAGAACTGTGAATGTACTTTGCTGAAAATAGGCCGTGGCGGCCTTGTGGTACAGCGCGCTGGTTTTCGGTGCTGAGGGTGCTCAGATCGAATCCTGGCGAAGCGCCACTAAAATGCCTCGTTTGTGTCGTCCCTTCATAGGGGGCAATGTTGGTCCTACTATATGGCGCCCCCATAATAAAGTGGCCAGCAAAACTGCGGTGAATTATAGGCGAATGTCTTCGCGACAAGTGCCTCCGCATTAAAAAAAAAAACTTTGCTGAAAATTTAATTAAATTAATAATATTTATGCAGCATTATACAATCCTATTTACGTCATTTGTTGTCTTAACATTCAGTATCATATTTAGAATGTTTTCAATCCATTATCAATTTTTATCCATTTAATGTTATTTCGATTATTGATATAAAAAGGATAAATGTTGATAATAGATATTTAATACAACATAAACACCTGAATGAGATCCAATTTTAAACGAGCAGTGACATGGGGTTAGAGGTAGCCTTGTGGTAGGAGGTGACCAGAAATCGTATAGTGGATTTTGAAATGTCTTAGTACGACAATAATTACACTTTGGAGGAATAATACATTGATTTATTTACGATCACATATAGTTACACATAATAGTAATCCCGATTCATATATTTATTTATATATACAAATGGAACATACACTTTTCTCAACGTAATTAATTTATCGTTCACTTATTAAATCCAGTATATCAGTATTGAATACTTCATTAAAAGATTTATGCAATAAGTTATTAATACGATAATACTCTGAGCCTCTTTATTCTTGATCGATTCGTTAATTTGCATCCTATCTCAGATTCGACACCAGAGCATTTGAAACTGACAGGTTAGGAAATACAGAGTAACAGTACCTTAAATTTATGTGGACGTTTGGCACTGCTGAACATTTGGAATTGGGCACTATCGGACTTAGTTGGCCTGGAACACCTCCGTGTCTAGGCCGGATATGGACACGTTAAATTCGTAGACCTGAAAGTCCCTCTATGTGGTCAGAGAAGGCGGGAGAGGGTACGATCCCACCAGATGTTACCTCTCGGGGTGCTCGGCCAAAATTGAGATGACACCTGGCTAAATCGGACTCCGACCCTTGTGGTGTCATTACAAAACCGGAGCCGCACCCCTTTGCCCAATAGCCAATATGGACCTGGTCTAGAACAGATTCCGGCCATTAGAAACAACAACAACAACAACACGAGTAGTAACGTAACTGCTCACACTTTATCATGTAATCCTTTCATGCATTTCATTCAAAAAAAGATGAACAATTTATGTCATAATTTTTTTCAGGAAAAATGAAAACACAACATTTTCAGATTAAAAAAATTCACCCTTGGAAAAAGTAGTTAAAAATATACTATGTATTAAAAATAATTATAATCACTAAGATGTTATCTATATATATAAAACAGTTTCGTAACTGACTGACTGACTGACTGATTGACTGACTGACTGACTGACATATAACGCAGAGACCAAACCGCTGGACCTAAAGAGCTGAAATTTTGCATGGCGATTCTTCTTCTAGTGTAGGGGTGCGCTAAGAGAGATTTTTGAAAAACTCTTCTTAGATTTTTAAATTAAAATTTTAAGCTGTTTTTGTGACATTCTTTAAAGTTTGTATTTAAAATAATAATTCGAGGGTTATAAAATTTATATTACGAGAAAGATCATAAAAGTTCCTTTAAAATGAAATGTTTTTCGAATCTTTACCTGTTTTCTGATTTTTGGTTAATTTTTAAAGATTAATTCTTAGAATTTAATTTATTAAATGCTGATAACGTGGTTTCTTTTTATGGTACTTTAAATTAATTTATAGTCACGTGCATAACAACGAAATAGACAAAAAATATTTTTTTTTCTTGCTAATGCGGAAGACGATTGGACATTATCAAAAAAATTATTAAAATACAGTAAAAGAAATGTTCCTCAAACAGTACTATATTAACTGTACTATATTCTTTTGTATATTAGATTTAATTTGAATATTTTCTTATACAATATTTTGTCTATAAAAATATCCCTTACGATTTTTTATAAATATTTTTTTTAACATCAATTACATACATTGATCGTGTTATTTATTATATATATATATATATATATATATATATATATATATATATATATATATATATATATATATATATATATATATATATATATATATATAGGCATCAATTGCATACATTAACCGTTGTATTTAATTTGAATGTACTCCGTAGCGAAGTACGGGTATTCAGCTAGTTTTGTTCATATAAGCGTGCCAATTTCTATGTTTCAAGCGTATTAAACATTCATTTCAATTCAAGTAAAAAAATACAATCTTACTACCATCCTGCGCGCTTATCTAAATAAGTTATGTTACTGCAGAAATGATTGATACTTAAATTCTTATCTGCCGTTATGAAATTTCAATATTTCACTTGAAAATTATTTTGCAATATATTGCTCTTTAAGAAGTCCCATTAGACAAAAATAAAGCGGAAAAAAAGTCAGAGAGATAAGTTCGTTGAAAAGGAAAATAAAAGAAATAACCCAAACTGTTAAAAATACCTCCTGGAGTTTCGCATGGTATTGATTTATATGATTAATGGTTATCAGAATCTCAGCAGTAATTGGTAAATTTATTTGAATAATGACTTGTCTGGAGGAAGATTTAATGGAAATTTTTTATCTCCGAGATCACGTGCCTCGTCCGTATTTGTGTTGCGGTTGTAATTAACACCTTCCATTTCTCAGCTTGTGCTGGGCGCACTATTTTTGAAAGCTACGCCAAATAGAAAAATTTGCCAGGAACTTTGTTTTGGAGTAATATTACTAATTGTTATAACGAACAATGGTCTCATCTCGAATGAATTTTAGGCAAAAATGAGTTTCGAAATATTTCGTTTCCTTTACAGGGAATATTTTAAAATATGAGTGATGGCAATGAATAGCATGGAAAATAATTGGTTTAGCTCTATCGAATTTTATTCCGTATGTAGTTCCGTATGTAGTTCTATATTTTTCTATTTCTCTAGAGCAGTGAATCAAAACTTGCTGTTCGCGTATACCAGGGTCCGTCAGATATTATTGAAATGCCCGCGAGTCATGTGATTTTACGAAGCATAAGTCTTATAAAGAAGCGTAACGGAGCGATGTAATTGCAAGAAATATTCCTCTGATAAAAATTTTGACAGTCCCTAAAAATTATAAATTACCAAAGATCACTGATGTAAGAATTCCACCTCAATTTTTATATAAAAACTATTTAAATTGAACTTTCAAAATCTGCAGCGTTTATCCTCCTTTTCAAACATTTTCCTTTGGTAACGGGTTTTCTCCACGTTGCAATATATAAAAAATAAGCATCGAAAAATCTCGTCTTTGGAACTTGACGGGAGAATCAACACGTTGAATTTTACTTTCTGTAAAATGTGGGAAAAATATAACATTATCAGTTGCACAACTATTGAAAAAATATGCTCTTTTAAAATTCTATAATTATTTTCTCTTAACCGCAATCTTTGGTGCTATGAAATTTTTTAATAAATATTTTTAAAAATGTATGATTTCCTTGTACAGTAAAAGTAGACACCACCCACCACGCGTATAAGATACTTGTATTCACCTTTTAAAGATAGAATATTTCATTAATTTGATTATTACACCTGAATTGAAGTTTAGTTTTAAATAATCTGATATTTGTTCTGAATATTTTCGTGTTATTAATACTTTAAGAATCACCGTTTGTTATAATTTTTTAGTTTAAAAAATAACTTACTTTTCTTTCGTATAATAATATAAAAAATTCAACACAAACAAACAAAATTATAAAGCGGGCATAGACTGCCAAACAAATTAATTGAAAACCTACCCTAGACTTTTGAAAACTTTGAACTTTTCAATAAAAGATTGCGCAGGTGCAACTAATCCTCATATTGAAAAAAGACAAATTTTTTGTGTGACTCTTTTCATTTGTGTTCTTTTGGATTGTATCTGTACTTGCATATATGGTGCGCTGCGCTCTAAGTGCAAGTTGTCCGAATTTTTTGATTTTTTTGACTATCTGTTTCAGTGGGGATCTCGGGGCCTTGGGATGTCTTTTGGTTAAACCTACATCCTATTCAGAAAGTTCCCCTTGAGGTAACTGATTTGGTTAGACTCCCTGATGACGAGACCAGTCGGTTACCTCGATTTCTGGTTTAGTTCCGGCACTACTACAGAATCTTGCCTTATGGTGCATAAGCCCTGAGTGCTTGATTTCAGTTTATTTTTTGTCTATATTCTTCCTATAATTATCTATCTCTGTTGGAATATATATTATTAGTTATATTTACGTTTCTTTCGTTAAGAAATAGTGATTTATAATTTAGAAATATATTTTGTTGTCTTTTAGAAATAACATAGTTTTGCTATAAATAAAAGATTCCTCTTTCTGTCGACAAATGTCAGGAATAAAAAAAAAATCAAAATGAACCCCTCTATCGTCGAGCTAATCTAAACTTAATGAGGATTACACGCTACGATATATGTTTAAGAATACCTATATTTCGACAATCAATGAAAATTTACATTATTCTGTTTCTGTAGGCTGTTAAAGAGTTCTCTCAAGTTTTCCCGTAGAATTTTTTTCCCCTTGAATTATTTTAAAATTATAACTTCTTTGAGTAAGAATAATATTTTCCTGATTAGCAACTGATTAGATGATTAACTTTCCCACTTACGATTGCGCTTGGTCGATCCTTTATTGTTATTGAGGATTCAAAATTTTTCAGTTAAAAATATTCTGCTGTAAGGCTCTTTTTTTCCTAATAAAGACAATCTTACCTTATTACTAACTGAACTGGTTAGTGGTAACTGGAATAAAACTTTTGGCTGAAATTTTTTAAGAGAGTCTGTCTGCAATATTTCAATCATTAACTAGGAACAATGTTATAAAAGATATTAAATTCCGCATAATGAGCCGGTAAGAAATGTTTTACTTGTTATTTCATACTTCAATCAGTTAAGATAATTCACTTTAATCTCGTTGCAAGTGAAACGTTTCAAGCAACAGTAAATTCGCAGATGCTGAAACGTGGAATTTTCATTTGTGTGCGACTTGATTGAACTCCCAGCGGAATTGAGCGAAAGTGTGTTTGAATGAAAGAATGGTAAAAATAATAATCCGAATAAATAATATTTACGGTTAGTTTATTTTACATGATTAAATTACCTTATGGATCAGAGTATGGTTTCAGGTACATTTTAGTTAGGGAAGTGATGAATAAGAATACACAGCAAATTGCATTTATCTAAGTCTTTTAACTAAGTCGAGTATATATGTTTCCAAAATTCTTTTATGTTGTTACAAGAATTGTGTTTGCTTGTTCAGAATTCAGCAGTCATAAACTCAATTAACAATCAGTTTGTTTTTCGAAATTCCTTAGACTTGTGGTCAAAATATTAGTATTATATATATATATATATATAATACTAATATTTTGACCATAATATATATATATATATATATATATATATATATTCTTTTTTATGGTTTATTGATTAGAAGTCTACATATACTCGTGTATCTCTGAATAAAGATAGTCTCAAAATCATGTAATTTAATAAAAATAATAGGAACTACAAGTATAGGTTTATTAAAATAATGGAAACACCGCTTATAAAAGGTGCATGTACCACGGCTTATGCAAATCACGACGATGACGTCATCGGAGAATAGAGGTATAATATAATATGGAGAAGTACGAGTATTAGGTGCCACACAGTAATAGTACAGTCGATGCAGAATTAGCTGTTGTGGAAGCAGGGTGCAAAATGTCAGATCTGAGTGTTGTGAAGCCGAGAATTACGACTCCAAAATGGGAAACCGTATCGGAACAAGTGGTAGCAAATGAGCGAATAGTTAAGCCAGTCAAAAAAGGTGAAACATGAAATGCGTTGTGTATTAAATTAAGTTACAGAATTAATTTCAAGTAACATAGCGACATGAAAGATAACCCAGATAGGTTGTCTTAGGTAACATAGATTAAGTAGAGTATTTACTTTAGGTTAACCGCGCTTAGCTTAGCAAGAAAATATTTAACCCTACATATAGCCTGACCCACGTGCTAAGCATATTACAATACTCAAATTATTCATACCTAGGAAACATTATCTACTACAGTAAATTAAATTACAGACAAGGGGTTTAAGGAGCAAATAAGAAAATTTATTTTTCTAAATATAATGAAAAAAGGGAATACTTAGTTGTGAACAGTCAAGCCATGCCATGCTCCTCGCTCCATACTCAACACACGCTCCGAAAAGGTCACCAACCTCCTACACGTCCAAGGGCTCTCTCCCGCTACTTTTCGAAGCTAGCCTGACCTGCGCCAAGCTCTACTTCGCGCCTGCGCAATACAGGCTCAATACACCAGATTTGGCGTGCATCGCCTTTTTTGGCAATAAATCATTTTTCTTTTCTGCCAATGTATGGCAGTTATGAGAGACAGTTATAAAGACCTGAATATTAATGGATATACTCCATGAGTCTTTATAACACTCTCCCCCTTCACCAAGTGAAGAAAAAAAACACATGAGGGAAAATTTCCCAAAGAGAGTTGAGTTCAATGTGCTAGGAGTGGGAGTTGGCATGCTTACAAAAAGTTACATTGAAGATCCTTTGGAAAAATGTGATTATACCAGTGCATTACAATGTATTACATTGAAGACCCTAGATGAGGGGAAAATATTCATTAATGCTCATATTGAGTCTAATTTACAATGGTGTACATTGGAGATCCTAAATGAGGAAAAAAAATTTGCTCCTAATTTTGATTATATGACCATAACATTATACAGGGTATGCACATTGTATAAAAGAACATTAAACACTTCACGTCGGCTGGCCAGCCATTGAAAAACAAAGAAAAAAAACACACAAAAACAACCCTGTAAAAATTCCCTTAGAAAAATTAAAGTTACATTGAAAAGCGATTAATGTCAATTGCAAAAACTATGTGTCCTAGATAGACAAAGTGTCATGGATAGACAAAGTGCAAGCACTAATAACAGTCAACATTGTGACAGAGAGCATGGTGTCATACACAAGAGTGTCATTACTATGAGAAAAGTTTCAAGATACCTTGGATGAAGAAAACAACTTGTAACACAGTGTATCACACTGTACCATGCATATTACAAACAGTAAAAACAAATGTGCATAAAAACTTAAAAAAACAAGTGCAAAATTTGTGTTGGGATATACATTATGGTGAGTATATACTCTAGAATCATAAATTGTAGGACACTATAATAACATTATTCACAAACAAATAAAACAATATAACACAAAAATACATGATTATATACAAGAAACAGTTGATGCATTACCCACTTCACAAAGCTAACAGGTGAGTTATATTCAATATTAAACTTATAAAAACTTCACCTATATGCAGCAGGTGATGTACAACTGCAGGGGATAGTGACCATGTTGAGGTCGAGAACCTTCAAACCTGTATACAGTACATAACAGGATTCAATACTTTTCTGGAAAGCTGGTCACCCATAAAAAATACACCAAAGAATAAGTTAACACAATACATATATTTACAAAAATATGAGGACTTATTTCTGAGAAATGGAAAAAATTGCCTTGTGCAATAAAAAACTTGGCTTCATTTCTCAAATGACAAAATCGAGAATCTTTTGGCGGATTAAAATATCATAGGTTGCTCATAAGGTACAAAAAAACATATTCAAGGAAACTCACAAATGAAAAACTGATAGATGATATCAGATGATGTTTCCTGCAATTTAGGCAAAGTGTGAAACAAAACTTAATAATTGACTATTGCTAGGTTATTTACAATGGTATATGGGAGAACCAAATGATTTTAATTGCATATTATTGTATTTTATATCAACAAAGTGGTTAAATTAGCATTTTACTTTACTATTGGTAGACTCAATAACAACAGAACTTTAGAATTAAGAGTGAATACTATTATAAGCTTATAGAGGTTAAAGAACAAGGTTGTGCATAATTAACAGATATTATGAATGGAGTAACTTCACAGATATTAAAAACTTTAAAAAGATACAGAGGTATACCATATGCAGCAAGAGTCCTAGTCCATACAGGAAGACAGGCAGAAGAAGAGTTGGACGTGCCAATCGCTGGGTTGTCCATCAACTGGAGAAGACGTGCGCGCAAACATCTTTCCCAGAACTCTATTTCCTCGGCCTGAGGTTGTAGGGGCAGGGCTTCTTCACTGCAGTAGGAATTTCTGGCATCTTGGGGTCTGTTGTTTCTGGCGGTGGAGGACTGGCATGGGAGAGACCAACTGGATCCTGGATTTCAGTCGATTCTATCTGGAGCTGAGGAGTTTCAAGAAGCATTGATGGCTGGTGGAATGACAACTGCTCGTCTGCTAGACTTGCTTCTGGGACCTGGAACTCATCATCTGGAGCAGGAGGAAACAGTTCTCCATCAGGAAAGTACCCCTCAGTGGCATCCATGGAATGCTCATCCTCTGGAACCCTTGAACGACTGGAGTCCAGCACTGGATCTGAAGGATTGGACGCTGGAACAGGCATCTGGGCAACTGGATGAAAAGAACTAGGGCACACAGAATCATTAGTAGTGGGAGATGGATTCGTCTGCTTCTCTAATAAATGCCCTTTACGAGCTGGGGCCTTTATCAGCCTGTTCACATGGATGAGCGAAGCCTGTGATATTCTATCTTCCAGTGGTCTAATGACCACAGTCACATTTGAGCGGAATTTCTCAAGTACAAATGGTCCCTTGAGAAATTGGTTGAAGTGAGTTTTATATTTTACATACACAATGTCACCCTCCTTTAGCCTTGTGTCTCTTCTTGCTCTATTGAGCTTCCTGTGAGAGTTTGCTTGACTTATGGATGTATTGTTGAAACACAGTGACCAAATGGCTTTAGTTTGTGCCACAATATTATCAATGAGGGACCCTTTGTCAAGATGAGGAAAGTCATCGAAGAACCTCTCAGAATCAGTTAAGAGGGCTAAAGCTCTTCCAAAATGGACGACTGCAGGGGAGTGACCTGTCGTAGAGTGGATGGTAGAGTTGTATAGTGAGGCATGTATTAGTATGGCTGTGTCAAATGGTACTCCTTGGGCTTGCAAAGTTGAGATCGACGACTTGATAGAGGCATTAATCCTTTCGGAGACTCCATTTGCCTCAGGATGGCCAGGTGATGAGTGTGCCAATCTGATTCCAGCCATATCCAATAGCCTTTTGAATACCACAGAGGTAAATTGTGGGCCAAGATCAGTAAGAATATGGCTTGGTCTGCCAAACATGGCAATGTACCTAAATATAGCCTTGGTTACTCTGTCAGCTGTGGTTGACGGCATGTCCTCTAGGACCAAAAAGCGACTGAAGTGGTCAATTATGGTGAGGACTGAGTGACCATTGCGGAAGGGACCAACAAGATCAAGTGATACAAGTTGGCCTGGTGCAGTAGGAAGTGGTGCAGACTGGACTGGAGCAACCGCCACTCTTCTTTTTTTGTGAAGAATGCATTCTTTACATGAGGCAACATAATTTGCACAATCCATGTATGCCCCTCGGCACCAATACCTTTTGGCGAGAGCCTCGTATGTCTTCTTCAACCCAAAGTGGGACAAATGGGCCAAGCGTAGTGCCTTTGGCCTGAGAGCTGACGGTAACACAATGTACTCTTCTCTCGACAATCCCGTCTTTCCTGCGTAACACAATAGGTTTGATTGTGGGTGCACAAAAAAGTTCTTGGGCACATCCTTCGCCCTGTTGATTACTTTGTTGAAAAGCTGGGACAAATCCTCATCCCTGAGCAGTTCCTTCAGGATTGTTGCAGAAGAGATTTCATTCTCTGGGTCAGCGACTTCTGACGTTATAATGGTGAATATCTTTTGTAGCTGCTTTGCAGCTTCACACCTAGAGATTGAACTGTGTGTGTTTACATCCTGAGGAGTGGTGGAGGAGTGGGAGGAGGCAGCAAAGGGAGGCTAATTAGGTTTAATATGAACATTACTATTGTGGGTCAGAACAGAAGTACAATTAATTACCTTAGCATGGGTATTATCAGGTACAGAAAAATATGAGTTAGAGCAAGAACTAGGCTTTACAACATGAGTAGAAATACAAGTGTTATTGCTATTGACATTATTTATAGCATTTACATGAGATACCTTATGAGGTGAATTATCTACCTCTATAGAATCACTATTATCATACAACATATTACTATTATTATTATTAAGTACTTTATCATACTGAGCAGGTTCCTCAGAATCCAAAGTAACTACAGGTAAAATTTGCTTTGAATTAATTAAATTAGCATTGGTATTAAGGTCTTGGGTTATAACATTAGGTGTGCGAGAAAAATAATCTGGTAACACATTAGAAGTTCCACTGACATGAATAAATTTAAAAGAATACTCAGATAGAGACATTAACCATCTTGTGGTGATGGATGCAGGAGAAGTTGTTTTCTTATAGTGCATAAGAGGTTTACTATCTGATAACACAAAAAATTCTCTATTATACAAGTACTGTTTGAAGGATTGCACACCTTTTGCTATAGCCATGAGTTCTAATTTGAGAGCAGGATAATTCCTCTCAGCTTTATTTAATGATTTACTAAAGTAAGAGACAGGTAATAGCTGACCATCAAAGTCTTGTAACAGCACTGCAGAAATTGCTTCTTTGGAAGCATCAGTGTTAACATAAAAGGTATTATCAAAATTAGGTTGTCTGATAAAAGGCGAAGAAAAGAAAATCTTTTGTAGTGACTGGAATGCATTAGAAGCTTCATCAGTCCAATTAAAAGGTACAGACATAGAAGTCATTGAAACCAGAGGAGCAACTAAATTGGAAAAGCGTGGAATTAAGTGTCTATAATAATTACAAACACCTAGGAAACGTTTCAACTGTTTTTTAGTTTTTGGAGTTGGAAATGAAGTCACCTTTATGATGTTAGAAGAAATTGGACTTATAGTGTTCTGCGACACTTTAAAACCTAGGTAATCTACTTCAGTTTGATGGAATGAACACTTTGGAGGATACGCAGTAATATTATTTTTAGTAAAAACAGAAAGCAGAGCTTTTCATTTCTGGCAAGACTCTTGAAAGGAATTCGCACAGATGACAATGTCATCTTGATAAGCAAAGATACCCAACTCATTGGTTTCCTCAATGAGAGTATCGACTAGAGCTTGGAAAAAGGATGCTGCACTACGCAGTCCAAAAACTAAACGTTTATATTTAAACTGACCCCACATGGAAGTGAAACTCAGGCGGTCTTGAAATTTTTCAGGTAAGTCAATTTGATGGTAAGCACTTTTTAAGTCCAAGGTGGTGAAGTAGCGATACTGAGCTATATTAGAAATTATGTCATTAATCTTAGGTAAAGGATAAGATGAATTCTTAATTATTTGATTAATGAGACGTAGATCCAAAGCAAGTCTGAACTTTTGTGGAGCAGAAGAGTTTAATTGCTTCTTTTTAACAAGCAATATTGGGCAAGCCCAATCAGAGATTGTTCTCTCAATGATACCTGCCTCCACAAGTTCATCAATTTGCTTTTTAGTCTCAGCTTGCAAAGACTGAGGAATGGGAAATGGAAGAGTCTTAAGAGGGAAGTCATGGTCAAAATTCAAATTTGGAATCACACGATCAGTGTGTCCTAAAGACTTAGACGACGAAGAAAAAGCTGTGGCATAATTGCTCAACAGTTGTGACATTTGAGAAATTTCTCCAGGATTCAAATGGGAAAGCTTAAAGTCATTAAGATTAAATTCAGACTTTCTTAAATTTAATATTTCAGGAGATGCAGTAATAAGATTTACAGATTCACTGACTGAGGTAGTTCGAGCATGAGAAACAGATAACTGCTCATCTAAAGAAGACACATGACCCAACACAGCATTTTTGTTTACATGAACTGGCTTATTGGACAAATTTTCAATTAAAATGAATGACTTAATCACTTTAGAGGATTGTTGAGTAGCAGGAGTTGAACTATTATCACTTATAGAATCTGGTTGCTCATCAACAGATATATTATTTGCAATAATGGATGGATGAACTAAAAGATTTGGATTTTTAACAACAGGTTCAAAGAATAAATCAGAATTTGAATTAATTATTGGAGCACTGATTTTAACAAAGGAAGAAGAATTTGGTTTGATTATAGTTTTAGACACAAGAGTAGCATTCTGAGCATTTACAACAACATGAGAATGTACACCTTGATTTTCAGAATCAATAAAAGGAATGACCATATCATCAAATGTGATGGAAGCTTGCGAATTTGATATATCCACATGAAATTTAGTAAGAAAATCATAACCAATTATGGCAGAAAAAGACTTATCATTCAAATTTGTAACAAAAAATGGATGTTTGAAGAATTTCTTCTCAAGTTTGAAAGATAAATTGATACATGAAGAGAAATTGACAGAAGAGTTGATGGTTGATATAGACACCTTTCTAGAAATGTTTTTATAATTAAGAGATTGTTTGTTCATGTGGAAAAATGACTGGTCGAGCAACGAGATAGAAGAACCTGTGTCAATTAATCCAATAATAGTTGTTTGAGGAAATTTTATATTAACCATAGGTAATTTAGCAGAAGTTTGAGCACTGCATATCCTTTCGATGACAATTTTGCTATTAGCCTGCAATACATTATCATTAACAGGGATCTCACACTGAGTAGCAGTGGAGTTCATAATTTTGATAGCAGCAGAAGTTTGACAACCAACAGAAGAAAAACTTTGTTGAACATTATTATTACACTGCACATTAAGATTATCAGTACCTCTACTATTTACAGAAAAATTTGAGCACTGTTGTACCAAATCACTATGATTGACATAATTAGGAATATAAAGGTCATAATTAGGACTATTAACATTGGCTGATGAGGAATACTGGAGAGACGAAGGTACATCAGCATTAGATTGTCTCACTGCAGGGTTAGAAGAATCATAAACAAAGGAAGAGGCCTCAGGATTTAGATTCGAGTTCCTCACAGTGTGTGAGTTCTGCCTAGTAGAGTTATTTAACTGCCTGCTTCTATTATTTGGACCAGAAGATGATTGCTCCCTACGAAAATCTTTTTGAAACTTATAGCATTTTGCAAAAGTGTGACCTGTCTTATAGCAATATTGACAGACAGTCTTTGAAACTTTCTGTCTGGACTCATTTGAAGAACAAGGTGTTTGCATATATTCATTGCATTCAGTGTCACATGACAAAGTCAAGGATGATTGAATAGCATTTATTTGGTTCTTAGTCATATTCAGTGAATTGAGCTGTTCTTTGATAACCTGAATTTCAGCGAGCAGCTCTTGCAACTGCAAAGCACTACCCACAGACTGGGCTGAAGTGCTGTAAGATTCTAATTGCTGCAAAGTATCAGCTCTATCAACTGCAGCCTGGAAACATTTTATGTTTTCACTTAATAATTGCACCTTAATACTCTGAGGGACAGCCTTAATTAACTCGACAAATTTGATCTCATTAAGGGCATCAGGATTCTTAACAGAGGGATGTAATTTTGAAACCTGAACTGAAATTCTGTGAGCAAGATTTCTAATTGACTCTGCAGGTAGAAGAGTTATGGTGTTCTGAGGGTGCAATAAGGCAGTGTTTACAGAATGATTGGGATCAAAGAAGGATTTCAACCCTTGCAACAAAAATTCATGATCTTCTGTGTCCAACAACTCAGAAGTACTTATGACATACTTTAGAGCAGGCCCTACCAATTTCGACCTGATAAATATAGCTGTTTCAGCATCTGACCAATTATTTACTCTCGCTAAGTCCCTGACTTGCTTAGAGAAAAATGACAATAATTCTCCATCACCTTCAAAAGGTTGAATGGTTACATTGAATCTATTATCTACCTCGTTAGCCATGTCCAAGAAAGCAAAAAGTAAAAGAACTGGACTAAAATTTTCTCAGAGTTTACACAAAAGATAACATAACTTGAGTTTTACACATTCAACGTGTAAACAAAAATTTGCAGAAAGCAGTGAACCATAAAATGCAAGAGAAGAATTCCATTGGAGATAACATGAACCAGCAAATGACAAAATGTAACGAATTATGGATATAATTTAGAAAAGAAGTATATAAAAAGTTATGTATATACAAAATGGGATACTATTCAACAATAAGCTTTTCAAATATTATGCTTGAGTTCACCATAGCTTAATTAGCATTAAAAAAATTCAGCATAAATGTCAACTATCAGTCAGAAATATTATATGAACTCATAGATATGATAGGTTGCATGAATGACACAAAATTAGCACTTTATATTAAATGAATTTATATCAATAATGAAGTTTAAATCAATAATTGTAATTCAAAAAGCAATAAAATATATCCTTTACACATAAAAATCAATCAATATAACACAAATTCCAATCTTAAATAATATTCAATGTTAAATACTCAGATATTCATAAAATCACTGCATAATTAAATAATTGCACATAACCAACACATAGCTTCGTTCATGCTCTATTATAAAAAAAATGCATCATGTGGTACAGAAATAGCAAAATGACTGAAATTTTAGCATTATTAACATACATATATTACTTATTAATAAAGAGAACAACATTATCAGGGGGAATAGTAAGATGCATTTTTTCATTACTCACATAGGTTAAAGAATTTAAAAAAAAGTTACCGCTAAATGAGACAAAAACCCTTAAATATTAAATTAATTTTAAGGACTGGTCAACCGGTACCAAATGTTGTGAAGCCGAGAATTACGACTCCAAAATGGGAAACCGTATCGGAACAAGTGGTAGCAAATGAGCGAATAGTTAAGCCAGTCAAAAAAGGTGAAACATGAAGTGCGTTGTGTATTAAATTAAGTTACAGAATTAATTTCAAGTAACATAGCGACATGAAAGATAACCCAGATAGGTTGTCTTAGGTAACATAGATTAAGTAGAGTATTTACTTTAGGTTAACCGCGCTTAGCTTAGCAAGAAAATATTTAACCCTACATATAGCCTGACCCACGTGCTAAGCATATTACAATACTCAAATTATTCATACCTAGGAAACATTATCTACTACAGTAAATTAAATTACAGACAAGGGGTTTAAGGAGCAAATAAGAAAATTTATTTTTCTAAATATAATGAAAAAAGGGAATACTTAGTTGTGAACAGTCAAGCCATGCCATGCTCCTCGCTCCATACTCAACACACGCTCCGAAAAGGTCACCAACCTCCTACACGTCCAAGGGCTCTCTCCCGCTACTTTTCGAAGCTAGCCTGACCTGCGCCAAGCTCTACTTCGCGCCTGCGCAATACAGGCTCAATACACCAGATTTGGCGTGCATCGCCTTTTTTGGCAATAAATCATTTTTCTTTTCTGCCAATGTATGGCAGTTATGAGAGACAGTTATAAAGACCTGAATATTAATGGATATACTCCATGAGTCTTTATAACACTGAGAGGCTTGTAGAAAGTTTTGATAAATGGCGTTAGTCTTGCGGGTGCTCTTTTGACTTAAACGGCAGAAATTGTAGGTGTATAAAGTGGCACAGTATCAGAGATTATGACAAGGTACAGAAATGAAAAAGGTGTTGTTTCTAGACTGAAAAAGTGACACAAGAATGACAGCGAAGGAAAGGCGAAACTTGGTGAGGAGTGTACTACTCAAACGTAAGACTACAGTGTACATCGAGAGTGTCAAACTCAAAGGCTGACACGGGCCAAAAGAACAAGGTTTAAGTTTATGTGGGCCGCAAAAATAAGAAAAGCTTCAAAATTCATTTCCGTAGAAACCTAGGTTTATTTCGAAAAGTATAGTCCAAAAAATCTAGAACAACAATAATATCAATATTTTCTTCCTGAAACTTTTTGTCCTTGAACATTAACTTACCAGACATTGAATAATTGCACAAATTAAGAAACGTTCCCCGAAAGCAAAATACAAGTAGGTAGTCGGCTGCTACAATACTCACTGCTAGTGTGCTGCTAGTCACTACTGTATAAAGCTGGTATTTTTGGTCTTACTAAAAACCAAAAGCAACATGTTACTGACACCAATGCAAGGAAACACGTCAGATGGTGCATCGAAACCTGGAGTTCAAATTATTGTCAACGTTTCGTCTCGTCGCGTCGCAAGAATCGAGGTTCACATTGTTTCCTACTATATACATTTCGTGAACACCTTCTGAAGCTTACTATTTCGACTGCTTGGTGTCCGCGGTCAAACACAGTGGTGGCTCTCAGGTGATGGGGGGGGGGTGCAATCTCTTGACATTCCCTAGGTTCCTTAATTGATCTTCTGCGTCCGGAGACATGCACAGTGCACGAAATCATTCTGTTGAACCACATGCAACCTATGATGCAGGTTTATTGTGATGAAGCGCTTTTGATTGTAAAGAAAAATTAATTTTTTTTTAGAGATAAAGTGATCGAAGGCTGTTTTCATCACATTTTGGTGCACGGTGGGGGAGGTTGATTGCAGACGCAGATAAGGAGATGGCACCAGAGTTTGACGTTAAAGTAAAATACCCTATTGTAAACAAATTTATTGGGTCTGTTTGGGATGTGACCTCAAAACGTGTGGACTGGACTTTGGGTGGTCTGTTTTGTGACGCAAGGAAGGCGTGCATGGGTTATGGGATTATCCAATCAAAGAAATGAAAATTGATGCTAAGTCTGGATTTTTGAAAGCTTTCCTGAATGGTTTAGGAGTCATGAGAAGGCGGGGACATGTTGTAAAAAAAATAAATAAATAGTTAAGACTTAGATAAAGACTTAGAGTTTTTTTCGAGGATTCACTCATGCATGCAAGGCCGGGTTCCCTCTTGCCGGTGCTTAGCATCGCAGGTGATGAAGTGTGGTTATCTTAACTATCGAGAAAAAGTTGATCTTGCCTGGGGAGCTTCCCAAAGAAAGATGTCGTTTAGCGGAGCAGAAATTGAGTGGATGCGTGCCGAGATGAGAGCCTCCTGATCCTGAGACTAGAATTTGTTTTTGCTGATGACGAAAATTTAGTTGCTGCCTTCACCGATAAATAATTTGAGAATGGAGGTGGAGAGAATTGCGATTTTCCGTTGGTTTCCGATTGAGTCGTCCGGCGATGAAGGGAGCGGAAGAAGCAGACGATAGATGCCTACAACCGTAAAATGATTTTGAGTGCATGCTACCCGAGACAGAAAGAAGATCCCAAGCCCAATGATGAGATCATCACACGTGTTCCAGTGCGGTCAGTATCCAATCGAGTGAGTGTCAAATCATTTTTGTCATGTTCAGACCCAACCTCAAAAATTTGAATGATTTAGTGCGGGATCAATGTTTGTTTTTTTAAAATATAGATTTTGAGAGAGAGTAGTTCTTTGCCGCAGGTAAAATAAATAAATTTATGCTACCTGTATCCAAAAGGTGTAGGTTTAATTAAATACATGTCATTCGATATGAATCGAGGAGAAAATGCTAAAAGATTAGTAAAATGTGTAAACTGTGTACTAAGATTTGGTGATTCGGTTTTTGAGTTAAATTGTAAATAGATAAGGTTGTAAATAAATCAATTTTATTTTGTTACATTGGAGTCAGTCATCTTTGTTTTTCTGTATTTGATCTAAAGGAAGGTTTAGAAGCAAAGTTTGTTTGACCTGTTCGGTTGCCAATCTGTCTTGAGCTTTGGGTTGTATTTAACCAAATAAATCTTAAGAACACAACGCACCCAAATACCTATTACTTATAAATAATTTGTACTAACCCAAATAAATTACGAATCACGCCCAAAAATAAATATTTAAGACAGGCAACACGACATGTATTCCCTTAATGACTGTCCGTTTTTTTCAAGACGATAACTCAATAGTTGTCAATATGTGGCTTGATGAGCTTAGGTATAAAGTACAGCATCTACCTTTAGCACTTCATTCGCTTGATCTTAACGCTATTGAACATTTGTGGGAACATTAGGCGATAAAGATTGCACCATGCCCCCCTCCCCCCCTACAATATCATTGGAAAAGTTAGGCCATGTTCATGATGGTATCAAATTCCAATATGTTAATTCCGAACAGGACTTAAATCATTTTATACTTCGTCGATTTAATTCGATTTTGCTAGCCCGAGGTGGACCTACAGTTTATTTATCAGAAGTTTTGCAGTAACGGTTAGTGTTTCCATTATTTTGATAACTCCTTAAGACGCACACACATGTTTAGACATATACAGGGTGTCAGAGTTAAACGTTTCGGAACTTCTACGAGGAGTAGGGTGCATCCTGAAATCATATAGCACTCGAAATCATATAGCAATGTGGGGTCGGAAATGCTTTCCTGAAGCGGTGATGTACACAGATAACCATAAAGAAAGAGACCGTAAGTGGATAATCGTTTTGATAATAAATGTACAAAACCAAAAGGTACACGGGTTAAAATAAGTGTTCGAAGTTTTTTCCACCGACTGCAATGCAGACCTCACATCTCCGGCGCATGGAATTCCGAACATTCTGGATTAATCCAGGTTAATCTCGAATTTCTCCGGCAGCTACTGAGATTCTTGCAACCATCTCCTCACCATTGTCAACGGGGGTGTCATAAACATGTGTTTTCATATGCCCCCATAAATAAAAATTCGTATAATTAGCCATCCTACTAACTCTGAGTCCTTGTGCGAAATCACGATTCCCTGCACTAACGCTTGGAACTTTCCCGCGACGCCATCTACCGCTTCAGGAAAGCATTTCCGACCCCACATTGCTAAATGATTTCGAGTCATAAGGATGCACCCTACCCCTCGTAGAAGTTCCCCTCGTGAAACGTTTAACTGGGACACCCTGCATGCTTGAGACAATGTAATGTATATATATCCCTGTAAATCTCCCTGAAAGAACTAAGAGCTTGAATTAAGGGTTTAGGATTTACTTTGATAGAAAACTCTTTTAAAAATTTGAATTTTTCATATACTAAACCCCAATTGTTCTTACATGAGAATATGGACTTTGATTGAAAATTCTACTATTTAGTTATATGTGGTGGTGTGAGGTTTTTTTATATGTGGAATTTTTTCCTGAACATAAAGTATAATCCCATATTGATCAGTGATAGGAGGAATCAAAATATTACCAAAACCATCCAGTTTTCCTTTCTACCAGGAAATTTTTATCAATATTTAATTAATGCTTTTTCATTATTTAAAATATCCTTTGATTTTAGCAACATAAAAATAGGGGGTCTGAACTCAAAATTGTTATAAAAACTAATATTTAGGGATTTTAAAGCTCTCTCTGAATTTTTTACTTTGCCATTTAGTAATATTTCCGAATATTTCTCCTGTATTTAAGTGCAGAATCATGTCAAACAATTTTAAGCCACCGGGAATATCGATAGGATCGGAAAGAAAGCTGTATAATGATATGAATACACGTTAGGTCCTTTACACAAAAAATGCACAAATATATTACTCCACTTCTCCATATATCCTCCTGTGTGGGATAATGCTTAAAACGAGATACAAAAGGCTTCACTGCTCTCCTTCGTTATGTAGCATATTTTATTTATTCCAAAGCCTGTTGTTTTCTCTGCATTATGAAAATTCTCTAGTTTAAAATAAAACTGAAGTCCAATTATGCAAAGAGCAACGCACCAGAATATAGATGCAGTTGAAATAAAATAGCCCAAAAAAATAAAAACCATAACCTGAACGCTAACAAACTCGAAATTCTAGTCTCGAAGGTAAACCTTTAAATTTTTCGTTAGTTTATTGCTGGGTGACATAAATTTTGAAGGTAGAAATCCATGGAGAGGTATCTTAAGAGTCTTTAGAAGAACATCTGCGGCCGTAGAAGAACAAGACTTTCGAGGGTTTTAAATCCTTGACTAAAAGTTTTCTAATTTAACTTTGTGCGTAATCTTTATTTAGAACTACTATAAATAAGTGTCCTTTGAGTTGAATATCTAGGATTCAAAGGATTGAATATTTATGTTCTCTTATTTCTCCGAGATATATGCTTTGATGTGTTACACCTAAATTTAAATGGTCGAAGATGATGAAAATAACTAAAATCAGAGATGATAATGATATATTATTACTTGGAACTGATTTATGAATACTTGCTATTTGTTTTGAATCAAAGGAGCTGGACTGTCAACAGATATGTTCAAAAGTTTATCGAGAAGCAAAATTTGTTTCATATGAATAGTTTAAAGCTTTCTCGTATGTTCATAATGTCGTCCGGCTGAACACGTGTCTGGAAATAAAAAAAGTGAGGTGATTATTATTGTTGTTGATATGAATGAAAACAATGTGTTTGTATAAGCACTCTTTTTCACGATATTCATCTTTATAGAAATACAGGGGTATTGGAATTAAAGAAATTATTTAAAGCCCTAAGCAAAGCCCCTCTCCCCCCAAAAATGGAGTCTTCCCTATGTAATCATAATTATAGTAGTCAAAGCCGGCTTCCGAGCCTTTCTTTGAAAAATATGTATATTCATTCCTATCTATTCTCCCCCCCCCCCCCCCCACACACCTATATATATATATATATATATATATATATATAAACATATATATACATATATTATATATATACAGTGGAATCTCGATCTATCGTTTTTCAAGGAACCGATTGAAATGAACGATAAATGCGGGAAAATAGATGCGGAAACATAACAAAGCAATATGATCTTTGGGACTGGATAAAATGAACGACACATACGGAAAAACGATGGATCCGAAAACGATCGATCGAGATTCCACTGTATATATATATATATATATATATATATATATATATATATATATATATATGTGTGTGTGTGTGTGTGTGTGTGTGTGTGTGTGTGTGTGTGTGTGTGAATGTGTGTGTGTATGTGTGTGTGTGTGTGTGTGTGAATGTGTGTGTGTATGTGTGCGTGCGTATGTGTATGTTTGACTTAATTATTATACTAGTTTAAGAAGAATGTGCGACTTTGTATGAAATGCAGTAAGAAATAAGGGTTACAATAGAGATTCATATCTCTAAAGGCTGTAATATTTGCCTCAGAAAATAGTTAGGCTATGTGACAAAACATATACCACCGGAGTAAATAATACTTTCAGGATTCTTATGCTTTCCATTGGTAAACGAAGAACCTCTTTATACTGGCATTTGTTGTGGAGCATCAACGGTGAATCGATATCGTTTCGATTGTTCTCCTGAATTGGATTCAGACAAGCCACACAAAGTTATTAACGGGGCTTACAGGAAAAAGATATTAACCTAAAGAAATTCTTTTACTGTTCTCTAACGTATTCGTAGTTTTTCGGATAGAGTCTTTTACAAAAAAATATATTTATTGTGTGTATAATAAAAGCAGATCACGTATTATTTCATGAAAATAGGAATTTATGAATACACTTTTGTTTGATATATTTTATTTAAAATTTATCGTCCTGAGAACTAAATGACTGGGATATTGAATGTATTCTTTTAAAATATTTTAGGAGTTATTGTGTACGCTGAATGGATAGATATTTTTTGCGATAAAAGAATAGATATTAATTCATGAAAAAAAAACCTCGCAAAAGATAATACCTTTCAGATAATTTACTGTGAACATTATTTACACAAAGCATGCTGGAAGGTTATTTATGATCAATTATTAAAAACTAAGTTATCTATATTTTTTAAATCTTGGTTGAAATAAAAAAAATCAAATCGAAATTCTAATTTTTTTTCAAAATTAACATTTAAAGCTGTTTCATCGAGTATTGAAAATTTTATTTTCGGAATAAAGTGTTTGCATTAAAATCTCATTCTAAAAGATTCAAATTTCAATCATACAGATAAAATTACAGTTTAAGGTGGAAAAGTCACCTGTTTGAGATATACTTTAATAACATGCAGCTACGTATCTTTCGAATTTATTTATGAGTTTTTCAGTAGAAAGATCTGTCATCTGTCAAAATGAAATACAGTCATCACACTTCATTATAAAACTTCCATTTGCACTAATTAAAGGCTTTTTATACAGTTATGTAGTTTGGATTTAAAAGAGACACGAAAATTCCTAAAATATTGTGAAAAAGAGTCATTCTTGAATAAGTTCAGATTTTAATTGAATGTATTTTGCGTTACCAAACTTTTCCTTCATAACTGCAGTTAAATTTAAATAATGCAGGACTTTGGGTTTCATATGATAAAGATTCAAGTTTATAAAGCTCTATTTTAATACGACACTGTATTGTGTATATACATGCGACAGAGTTTCTGTTTGAATTGTTTCGACTAAACAATTCGTGGGTATACAAATAGTTTAATTAATAAGGAGGTTTCTCACCGTTAGCACACGGAACAACAGCAACTTTCCTTGAAGAGGCATGCAAGTAGTGTGAACGTGCATAAAATATGGAAATTTCGTTCATGTATCTGATGATTTCCGTAGTGAGAAAGGAGATGATTGTCAAAAAATTGACAGAAGTCACAGAAACGACATGGTTATATTAAGATAAAGTGGCTAGAAACATACGGGTAGACACCGTATTCAAGCAGATACGTAGGGATAATAGTTGTAGAATTAACCCGTGGATTATCTTTCTGGGACCAGGATATGATACATAAGTTCAGCATTGGGATTAATCGCTGATGGAAATTCAAGTTTTTCTGGGTGAAACGAAATCGTTTAGAACAACAGCTTTTTTCTGAACGTGAACATTAGGAAATAGCATTCTCGACTACAATGTTCCTATCCCAAATTTCAGAGTTCGAACCAATCAATCAGGGTGAATCATTCCTGTTGAATACCTCCATGCGTACAAACATCCAATGTTTGGTAAAGGACGATTCATTGAACAAAATGCTAGACTTCTAATCGGTGAGGCTCATAAGCCGTTGATCTTCACATGTTTAGCAAAATTATTACTATGCGCTCTCTGGAAAACTGTTGGATAAAATAAATAGTTTACGTTTGACAAAACAAGCATGGCGACTGACTGCGAGCATTTTGCTAGACATAATTTTCAATTGTTCTTACCTGCGTTTAAAACTGATATTTTTCTGTGAACCTCCGGTTACTCCGTTCAATTTAGGACATTGCTTACCGTTATCTATTACCGTCTTCGTATTTCGTCTTTTCTTCTTACCTTTAAGAGAAAAGTTATTCTTATAACTGGTGACAATTTTTGGCATTATTGTGGTCACTTCCGGTCGAGTTTGGTTCTACTAATCTTGTATTCCTCCTGAATATGTTCAAATAATCAAGCATTTTCTGCAACTCGATAAGTTTGCACATTTCAATACATGATACAGTCGTTTCTTCCTTCTCGAAACTACCGAATTATACTAAAGACAGATTTTGCAATGTTTTCTCCGTGACTATCAATTATCGAACACATTTCCGCCCCACCTATTTAGATTTGTTCCATTATTTTTCATCTCATCTGTATGTTTTTAGTTATAAAGTTGTGAAATAATCCTTTGTTAGCTTTTTTTTTTCTGTGAAATTGTAGCTTCTTTTTTTTTTTTTTGAAATAAGTATTCGATAAATTCACTTCACTTCCGAATATATGTTGAGATCTTTTAAATCGGTGTTTTTTTAAACACCTCATCAGAAATGTGCATAGATTTTAGAATAAAATATACCTAAAATTTATTTATGATGATCCTTTGTTAATTAGATACAAGAAAATAAGAAACAGGACTTTATACCGTTAAAAAAGTTATTCCTTAATCCCCATTCTTAATTTAAGTCAAATGTATGAATATTTTTTTTTATTGTTAGAGTGTATCGAATTTGTCTTGAAGGGCAGGGAAGGAGAAAATGATTTTGGTATCACATAGCATGTGTTTTGGTTTGCAAGGAGATATTTCCCGAAGTCACGCAGTGATAATGCCTTGTTTAAACAATTATGTTAATTTTACAATTACGGTATCAAATGCGAAAACGAGTACTTTCTGTACGTTTTATTAAATTGGGCGCTTAAAAATATTTTTACTACTGATCTATTTGAAAAGTTTTTTTTTTTGCATAAAGAGCGAGAATTTTGAATCATTATCAACGGTTATGGTAAATACTTGATTTACCTTCTTGAATTTGTCGTTCATTTGATAAAACCTTCTAAATATTCGTTGAATACAAACACGGACAATAGTAGGAGAAACTTAATCATTTGCGGACAATCGTATTACTTGCTACAATTTTCAAAATACTTATCTATTTGAAAAGATTTTTTTAAAACAGTGAACATTTTGGATCATTATCAATGATTATGGTAAATATTTGATTTACCGTCTTGAATTTATCGTTCATTAATAAAATCTACTAAAGATTCGCTGAATGCAAACACTGATAATAGTATGGGAAAATTAATCACTTACGGACAATCGTATTAATTGGTACAATTTTCAAAATACTTATCTATTTTTAAAGATTTTTTCAGAAAGAGTGAGAATTTTGGATCATTATGGTAAATATTTGATTTACCGTCTTGAGTTTATGGTAAATAAAGCCTATTAAGATTCGTTGAATACAAACACTGACAATTGTATGAGAAACTTAATCACTTACGGACAGTCGTATTAATTACTACAATTTTCCAAATCCCTGAAATCGATTATTATACAAATGTTATTTTGAGTTAAAAAAAGATACGCCATTGGGATATAAATGTTGTAACGGAAATAAATATACCGTAACTGAAGCCATTAATCATAGTTTTAACATTTGATTACGTAATTAGAATAATGGTAAGTATTAGAACATGTAGTGCGCAGGGGCACATTAGTATTGACCATGGCACCATAGAGAAAGAATAAGTGTAGCAAAAAGTAATTATCAACAGGACAGGGGGATCAAACATAAATAAAAGTAGAATATAATATTAATCTATGTTTGATATTTAGTTTTAGTTATTTATGCAGTATTCCCCTTTATACCCATCAAATAATAAGCTTATTAGATGAGCATTTATATTTTTTTGCTGTATTATTAAAATTAAATTGTGGCATTGCCTTTCCATGACTGACAATTGTTGTTCACGACACTAAATTCTGACATTTACTCTCCATGTGGGACAGTTTTTATTCAGTAACTAATACTTGAAAGCTCAATGAAGTATATCACTGAAATGCATTATTCTTATAACCATAACATGTCATAAACTGTATTCCAAAATACATCATATACTACCAACAAATTGTGTTCTATACTAGAAGAAGAAGAAAACGTGAGTGCTGTTTTGTTCATTACGTAATTGCTGTTTTGCATGAATTATTGGTAATTATATTTTACTTATTTACTGAAAATTCCTTACCCCGTTTCGTTAATTAGCCCAGGTTAGGAAAAGGCACGAGATTCAGTTGAGCTGTGTTTTAAGCAACGCACTTGCCTCAAGTCCTCTTTTTCTAACTGCATTTTGAAATGATGGGCAAGGCTTTTGTAACATCGCTGCCATTCTCTTACTCCCAACAAGATTTCCTTTGTATCCAAAATATCTATTTCTAATTGCACCTGACTATATCAAGATCTTTAGAATGATGGGCAAGGCTTTCGTAACATAATTGTTATTCTTTTACTCCCAACAAGATTGCCTATGCATCCAAAATATCTACTTTTAATTGCACCTGACTATATCAATATCTTTAAAATGATGGGCAAATTTCGTAACATCACTGTCATTCTCTTACTCCCAACAAGATTTCCTTTGTATCCAAAATATCTATTTCTAATTGCACCTGACTATAGCAAGATCTTTGAAATGATGGGCAAGGCTTTCGTAACATAACTGTCATTCTCTTACTCCCAACAAGATTTCCTATGTATCCAAAATATCTACTTTTAATTGCACCTGACTATATCAAGACCTTTTTACGAATGTTACCTATTTCGACTGACATTTTCTCCTACATACACTGACATAAAGCTAGAATTAGCCATGTTGTCACGGAGTCCTACTTGCACCACTTCAACCTTGCTGCTACCGAAGCTCTAAAGATCATATTACCGTGGAACATATTCTGCTTTTTTGCACCAGAAAGATCCATTTTAATAATTTACCGACTGGTCCCAGTGACTCTAAAGCTATTTTTACTATTTTCAGATCTTTTTTATATGTTTGTTCCTCATAATGTTTAAAGAAGACATAAGTTGTATGGTATATGCACTGACATTTATTCATTTTTCTTGGTTCACGAATTTACTTCATTGTCATCTCAACCACATCTTATTTATATCTCATATAAATTGAAACTCTGTTTTTCTTCTCAATTGAATATATTTCTAAGTTGATGTCATGTAAACGTCAAGATACATACAAATTGATATAAAATGTGCTTGTTTGACAAATTATTTTTGCTTGAATTTTAGCAAAAGAGAATATTACATTATGCCTCATAACAGGTACATTTCACTTGAAAATGAATTTATGTGCCAATAAGCACTGTTATGTCATTGAATTCATTCAGCGATTGAAGGTAGTTAGATTAAAATTATTTGTTATTATCCATCTGATGTCTATAAATAATATAATGAAGCTTATATAACGTTTCTGTAGATAGTAATCTATATATTTAAGTTGCTAAGCCGACTTTTTGGGCATTCCGTGAGAGAAAACTACTGCATCAATTCACTTCATTTTGGTCTTAAACGAAAGATTATAATCTGTAGATTTATCAAATTTGGATTTTGTAACCGCAATTTCTATTAATTAGAGATAATTTACAATTAAAAATTGCTCTCTGTGCATGCTCAGAGGCATTTTTGAATCTCGCTTTATATACTCACTGTTTCTGCGCATGCTCAGTGACATGTTTTAATGATAAACACGCTTATTCCGAGGAGTCTATCTAGATCTCTCTCTGCCATTTTTATTTTATGATAATTATGTTTGTGAAATATAAGATTAAACCTGGTAGAAATTGTTTATTTTTCGCTGTTTAAGTATCGATAATTTACAATTAAAAAAATTACTTTCTGCGCATGCTCAGTAACATGTTTAAATCTGGCTTTATATACTCACTAAGCGCGAGGCCGCTTAAACACATTGTCTCTGCGCATTTTTATGATTTTCAGTATTTGGAAATGATGTGTTGAGTATAATTTGTGTATTAGTACATTTATTTACTATCTAGCCGTCATGTTTTAACGGATACCAACTAGTTGATTTTAAATGTTAAGAGCGAGTTTAGTTTTATTAGTGAGTTAAACCCTTTTAAAAGTTAAGAGTAATTTTAGATGATTTGGCCGTTCATTTTTTCCCCTTTATTCCCTGTATATTTCCTCTCAGCTGTCAAAGGCATTGACCGCATCTTCTGAAATGTGACTATCTCTGCCCCCATTCCGTCAATCTTTGAAATCTGTAACTTTTCACTGGGAGAAAACACCATAAATCTTACGTCTCTCCGAATTTGTCTTTCTCCATTGTTATTTATTATATTTGAATAAACAATGCGGGCGGAAAGGTGCCCCGCTGAAACGTTTCAAACGTGTTTAATCATTCAGCTTTTGTTCAATTTCAGAAACGTGTTTTTAAAGTTTACATTCTATTTCCTTTATTAAAGTTTATAAGGGAAGAAAAGTAAGAAGTTTCGTCTTTTGAAACTTTATTTTAATTATTCAGATGCTTTTCTTTCACAGGATATAAGTTCGGAATGTCTTTAGAAGCGGAGAAATTCCCCTTTACATTTTGTAATCCATTTTCCTCATGTTTTCAATCAAATCAGTACGTAAGTTCTCATTTTTACGCCATTTTATCCTACAGATATTTCCTTAAAAGTCACGTATTTTACATATAAAGTTCGTGGAATACTGGCTAGGAGACATCTATAACCAATATGACACCATTTTTAAAAGTGTAAATGGTAGAACGTGGTTCTTTAAAGTGATTGAAAGAAAAGAAAAAAAAATCTTTAACGGAATTTTTGGCTGAACAATTTTTTTTCTGTATCAGCTCATTATACCCAATTTTTTTATGGCTTGTCATTTTAAAACAGGTTTATAGAGTACATTTTCCCCTTTTTATATAGTGGATCTAGAAATAACTTAAAATTTTGGACATCGTTGTGTCCTAGTATTAGAATTTGACGCCAAGAACTGATAATGTCAAAATTATATCAGCAACATTGATTCAGCTGTTGAATTATTTATGCTATTACAATTCTGAATTATTTCTACACTTGAACTACTCATGTGTTATCGTACTATAAACGTTTTTTTTTTGTCACACAGAAGGTTTAAGATTGTGCAGTTTCTCAAAAAATTTTTCTTTTGGGCTTTATAATATTATTGTCCTCCAAAACTATTTCTCTCAAAACATAATTTCCTGTTGAACTGGAACGTTTCAAATATAACTAGGTATCCAGTAAGCCTGAAAGGAAGATATCTAGTATCACTCTGACTCGACGCGTTTCTTTCAATGTCCAGAAATCAAATCTTTTCGAATTTCGGTAGTGTAGCATAAAGTTACAGTTAAGCTCAGAGGAAAAATTCTTATGTATCAAGAAATTTTTCTCTGAATATAAGATAACGGTATGGAGCTAAATTAATTAAGCTTAATTTTAATATTTAGCATATAAAGATATCTTTGCGGCATAGTTGAATCGTATCCTTAAATTTCTAGATCCTACAAGTGGAAAGTTCTCCCCACTCTACTTAAGATGGAGTGAATGGTAAAATTGCTGTGGCATGAAACATATTACAGCCCTGACAGTGTGCAGTGTGCAAGTATGTGAAGGTTTAGGAAAAGCTTTGAAAAAACCATGAGTTATTGCCTTTGCTTTTCTATGCTAACCAGTAAGGTTTGGATTAAGTCCCTTTCCTGTCGTGTGTTATGGGATCTACGAAATTTCAAGTATCAAAGGTGGTGAAACCCTTGTACTAAGAGGGAAAATGCAGGGAATATGGTCGCATTTTCCTAAAGAGGAGAGAAAAATAAAGAAATGTATAGGTAAAATCAATCTGACTTAATGAAGCCCTTAGCATAGATTAGATATCTCATGTACTGGATATGAGTTTTCAGAAATAAGGTTGGTTGGTTTGTTGGGGTTTTATGGCGCAAGGTCCAAAATAGAACATAAAGCGCCAAACACATGACTACAGAAATAAGGTATCAGCTGATAGATAACTTAGACGATCGAGTACAAGCTTAGATGTAGTTACTATATCCCCCAATAACCTTGTTTATACTCTAGTAATTAGGCACGGATAAGAAATATTGTAGTAAAATACTATAAAGTGAGGGCTTTGTTTATTTTACCCAGGTAAAATTTTCAAAGAAGGGCAGAATTAGTCTAATGTTATACCGATCATGAAATGATACCAGTTGTTCACCATTTGAAACCGTTTCTATTAGCTTAATATCATTTAATGGTCGTTAATTAACGTTCTTGTATAAGATTGCTTTATTCGGTATTTTACTTCATGTATGTATTTAAATACTTATTATTCTATACTATACAGATATTTCACACAGTCTACTATCTGTAAAATACAAATCTAAACTGAAATAACATAATATTGCAATGTTACGTTCTATTCCACGAAATGGCTGAAGTATTTTAACCGTGAAAAAAGAGAAAAAATACAGGAACTAAGACAAGCAGCTACTGAAAATTGTCTCAATTTTATCTAAATCGATTCCAGTGAGACAAGGTCGACTGATTAAATCCAGGAAGACGGAGGGAGAAAACAAATAAAAAGAATCGCGGTTAACTTAATACAAGTGGAATTGCTGTGGATGCTATTTACCTTTTCTTATTTTCACGCTCTATAAGAATATCCTAGATTTTCGATGATTGTAGATTTGCCGAACATTTATATATGTGTGTATAGCTGTACATTTCTATACGCCCATCCATAGGTGCTCGGATGAGATATATCTTTTTCTTTCTTAAAATAAATGATGTATTTATTTAAAGTATTAAATTTTCCAGACTATTTTTCAGCTTTTTCTTTCAAGGTAAACAGTGATGTATCAGTTTCAGACTAAAATCCACACAAAAGCTTAAATTCTAACGTAAACGAATTTCCATATTAGCACAACTTCTTTTATTACCAAGATGGAAAAATTTAGCCTTTATTGCACAAATATTTTAAATTTAATAAAATGTCTTATATTTGAACTAAATTTCTTTTTTGAAATTTATTCTACAGATAATTAGCGGAAGAAATTAGGAAAAATCGCTAAAATTAATTACATCCAAACAATTTTAATGATTTATTTCATAGTTGATTTTGCTTAAGGATGCTGTATACTAAACCTATTGGATTCGCTCCCCCCAGTGTTCACCTATGGAGAAAATTTGTCCAAGGATTACCGACTTTGATCTTGTAGATTATCAAAATAATATAACTCATTAAACACGACGGACCATTGCTAGTATAGCATCACATTTTATTCACAATCTCACCCGAGCTTCCCTCTCACACACACTATTTATACATCAACTCGCCCAGGGCTTGTGCGACAGCTCACTCCCCCTTGTGGCGAAAATTAAACAAAACACTTAAGATTTTGCATATTTACTATATAGTGCTGTCCTCTGTTGAATAAGTCGGTACTAACAGATCTAAAGATTTTTTTTCAAAAAATTGTACTCCCTTAATACAGGAAAGAAATTTTACCCCTTGGGACGTTTTTCGTTTTTTTAATGTAAATAATATTTTGAAGTTTAAATTATTCGGGGAAAAATTCTGGTATAGTATGTTTTAAGCGCTCATCAATTCCTTTGGTGGACGAAATTTATAAAATGAATCTTATTGCCAGGTGCAGAAAAATTCAGGATATCTGAAAATACCGTTTTGATTGGATTATCAGCAGTTATGCAGCTGTAAATAGTAGACACATTTTCTCCTTAGGTTAACATTGAGGTGAGCAAATCCAATAGGTTTAGTACACAGCAGCCTTAATGATAATTCGTAATTTTAAACAGTCCACAGCGTCAAGTTTATACGGTATTATGAACCTGAAGATCAGCCGCTGCATAGCAATACTTGCAAACTCAGCCGAGTGCGAATTTCACCTCTTATAGGAAATTATTATGGATCTGGGCGCCGGACCGACAGTACAGATCTGCCGACCAATCAAGGCAACCCCGGATCCCAAGGCATAAAATCTTGTGAGGCTCACGAGCTGATGGTGTGATGGAGTCAATTGGATGGCTTTCGAAAGCGATAGAACAGCAAATGTGCCTTAAAAGAAAGATGCCTTACGTTAGATTTCCGAGCTGGCCGACTTGTTTTCAATGCTGAAGGAGTAATGAAAGCAAATGTGCCAGAGAAATTTTCATAGTCACTTTCCCCTTTCCTAATGTTAGAATTTTTAAATATTAACTATAAGAATACTAATAAATAATATTCTACAATACTTTTGAAACCACAGAGTACACTTCAATCTCGTTGATAATCATTAAACATCCATAATCGTTTCCTTGAAATTCTTATTAGAATTTTCAATCATGAATATAAATTTTAATTTGCTCCAAATCATTATAAGTAAGAAACCTTTAAAATCCGTAGAATACTCCAAAAGCTAGTTAGAGGTAAGCTTTTATATTCGATAAAATATTGATAGTGAATTATTAATCATCTGATACAGCACGAAAAATATCTTTAATTAACAATGCACGTTTCTTAAATCCACCTGATTTTCCTCTGTCCGTACTTTCTATCAACTTAATCCAATCTGCGTGAAATGACGGAACCGATAATTATTCCATTATACCTTGTAACAACAATCACTGAGATTAATAGGATAACTTTCATCATACCATTTTTTTTCTCTTTTGCCACGCTGGTGAGAGATTACAAGTTTGATAACAGAAAGTAAAAGTTGCAGACAAATTGATTCTCATTTTTATATCACAAATGCGTTTATTAGCTTACGATAATGCGGGTAAAAAACATTTGTATGGACATTTTAAACATGAATCAAACCTGTACTTATTTCTGCATTATGTTTTCATCATTTTTGAAAAGCTATTTATAAATCAAACTCGAGCGCAGAAAAAATTTGGCTAAGAAATGCCTATCAGTAAGTTTTTTTTCCAATACGGCCAGTATTCACCTGAATACTGTAGAAGTGCTGAAAGTCATAATTCACCGCAGTGTGTGGTCGAAAGACGGCCAAGAACAAAACTCTTATAAAAAAACTTCAGAGGCAAAAAATAAAGGCTTGTTCACTAAGAATAGGTAGATATTGGTTATTAAAT
Source organism: Dolomedes plantarius (assembly GCA_907164885.2). Classification (NCBI taxonomy): domain Eukaryota; kingdom Metazoa; phylum Arthropoda; class Arachnida; order Araneae; family Dolomedidae; genus Dolomedes; species Dolomedes plantarius. The sequence continues at coordinate 138,918,640 of OU015491.1, read as the reverse complement.
AACCTTAAAACAATGGATGCGTGCATGTATTAGGGACAAGCAAGGAAACACAGAGAATTGGCTTTTATCTTACATTTATTTGACAAAGCTCAGAATTCTTCTAAATTGTAATTAATAACAGAATAATATTCCCCTTCATATTCACATTTAACACATGAGGAATCAGAAGCAGAGGCAAACTATTTGGTCAAAGTAATTAATTTTAGAATCTATAGGGAGGCACTGACTACTGTTGAAGAATACAGAGTTGAAATGGCTTCGATGACAGCGGCCCAAATCAAGTCATATTCAGGATCGTCAGGGCGGATTACTGGCACTACCGCTAGACTCCGAGGCAGTTCAATCGGGACTCTCTATCGTCCAAGCTCTAGGTAAACAGGCAGTGAAATCTCTGGACCGTCTCTCGTTTTTTTCTTTCTTGGAGCGGCCGTTGTCCGTTTACCCGGGCCATTTTGTCCCGCCCCTTTTTCTCTCATTGGGCAGTGGGCTGTTTATCTCCTAGCAGTTCCTGCCCCAATTGGTCCCTTATTATACTGCTCCTGTTCATAGTCTACGAAGTACCTACCCACCATAATTTTCATTTGAAATACAACTTTGACCCTTATCTGCTGAAAGTATTATTGTGGGCCATAAAATAACATCAATCTATCAAGCAATATTTATAGTCTTTTGATTGCTATCAATGGCCACACAGACAGCTTTTCTTTTACGTCCTCTTAGTGAACAAGGCTTTATTTTTTTTTGCCTCTGAAGTTTTTATAGGAGTTTTGTTCTTAGCCGTCTTTCGACCACACACCGCGGTGAATTATAATATTCAGCGCTTCTACAAATACCTTCCACATACACTACGGTTTATTTTCGCTATTTTACTGTAGGAAACCAGCTTTATGTATGAACCATGTTCGGACTTGATATGCAGTTGCTCTTAGGCCTTTCAACTTTACAATAACATCACTTACCCTCGATTGAGGCGACTGGAATATATGAAAAAAAGCAAGTGTCACCATATTTCGGCCATTGCTGAGAATCACATAGCCAATCCTGGTTATTTTATTTTTAACGTTGATTTAAAATGTCAGAAAAACTTCTGTGTGCATATGTATAAACACATATTCTTTAAGAATCACAAAATGTAATGATGTATTAAATAAAATAACTTTATAACGACGGTGTCACCGAACAACAATTCAATATTCAAGTTTTACAATGTTCATTTCATTTAGAAAGAAACAATTTTGAGTTACTGAATAAAACTATAGCATTTTATGCTTATTCGTGGGACCAGAGGATTTGCCTTTCCCTTTTTATAAATAATTCTTAGCTGTTTTAAATGCTATCTATTGCCCATAAATATACTACATTAAACCAATTAAGTAATTTTGGTTCGAATTTTCTTTCGTTATAAATGGGTGTATACAGTTTTTTAATAAAGATGTTATGAAACTGTGTTGTGCAATTGTTACTGATTGTGCCATTAAAAGCAGAACATTTAATTTCCTTATGTAAACGCAGTATTAAGGGCATATGTTGTTTACAAGACATTTAAGTATGGCAAAATCCCGAAGGCCATTTTCGATTTAGCTTTTAAGCCTAAGTAACTTGTTAAAGTGTTTTTTTGGCATAAGATAATTACTTTTATCCACAGATATAATAATAAACATTTCAAGTTAAGGTCCAGTAGATGAATATTAATATACGCAAGCTTGTGAAATGAGCCTATTAAATTTTCATCGATGCACAGAAGTAGTTCGTTTACATAGATGTAAGCGTATTTGCATGAATATATGTAAATGTATGCATACAAATATATATATATATATATATATATATATATATATATATATATATATATTTATATATAAAGGGTGGTCATAAAAAAACTTTGCCGCTATATGGACCTCTAGCGGCTGTTCCGTTTAACCGATCGAGATGGGATTTCAAATATAGTTATTCAGAGGTATGAGCTTGGGATTCTGTGAACGGCAACAAAGGGCTGCTCATGGTTACGGTTACAGGCACAGAAACTTGAAATTTTCGAATAGCAACGCCCACTTTTTCCCGTCTAATGCTCAGCGCATGCGAAAACCCTAAAGAACGTTGGAACGGTACGTTTATCACAAAAAACGGGCGCGTTATGCACGCACAGAAATCAGCTCTACGAACGGCCAACAAAAACACGATAGGGGCGCACGGAGGAAATTTGCACATAAGAGAGGCAAGACACCAATCATTGATAACAACACAGATCGGACAAAAGAAAACTTTTATTTGGGTTACACATTTTCTACATGGGTGCCATCATAGGCTGTTCGCAGAGCTGTTTTTTGTACGGGCATGATGCGTCTGTTTTTGTGTGATGCACGTTTCGATCCAACGCTCTTTAAGGTTTTCGCATGCGCTGAGTATTTTGCGACGGTAAAAAATGGGCGTTGACATTCGAAAATTTCGAATTTCGGTACCTATAACCGTAACTGTGAGCGCCACTTGGTTGCCGGTCACAGAATCCCGAGCTCATACCTCTGAATAACTATATCTGAAATCTCATCTCGATCAGTGGAACGGAACAGCCGCTAGAGGTTCATATATCGGCAAAGTTTTTTTATGACCACCCTATATATATATATATATATATATATATATGAAATTATAAATAACTTCCAATGTATGTATATGAGGTATGAGAATATGAGAATTAGCGCTGAAAAATGTTTATTTAATTTTTTCCCAAACTGAACATTTATGCCATTTTTAGTGGATGACTGTTGTTGTAGTGGGGTTCATTTCAAGGTGTTCACGTATATTTCCTTTTATAAATTACATTTAATTTTTCCTCAATAAATATGTTCCTTTAAAAACAGAAAAGCAAAGTAAAAAATTTTAAATTCCTTCAGACATCCGTCTCAAATTGATTAAAGGGATTGCCGTTCCATAAAATCTCTTAGATAATTGAATTTTTGATTATTGGATACACTCTCGCAGAAGTTTTTCCCGCAGTGATATGGTTGTTTTAAGAATTTATTTTAGAGACTAGGTTTAAGATCTTTGTTTGTTTTGAAGTCTCTCCAGTTGCTGTTCGATGATTTCAAGTCATTATCACTTATCAGTTTTTGAACTCGTTGTTGAAATTTTTAGGTGGTGATAAATCTTATTACATTAAGAGCAAATTTTGCAAGCACTTTCGAGGAATTTCAAGAACCCTTATTTTTAAGATGAAATTTTCTATAGGTATTGGGTTTTGTTTATAAGTATGCCACTTAAAAAAATTCAAGAAAAAATCAGTGATACAATTGTTCAAGGTAAAAATCAGCTTCAAGGTTTAAAGTTAAAGGAAAATGTAATGAAATTATTATTAAAAAATGTCTTTTACATTATTTTGAAATTCCCTATTTTAAGAAAGAGCAGATGAATAATTTGATGTTTTTTTTCTAGCAGAGGCACTTGTTGTGTAGACATTCGTCTATAATTCACCGCAGTTTGCTCGCCATGTTATTATGGGGGAACCATATGGGAAGACTGGAATTGCCTCCTATGAAGGGACGACACAAACGGAGGTAATTTTAGCGACGCGAGGTTGGGATTCTATCCGAGCACCCTTAGCACCAAAAGCCAGCGCTCTGTACCACAGGGCCACCACTATCCACTGAAACAATTGAAGTACATCTTTGATGATTTAGATTTTATTTATCTCCTATAAAATACACATCTATGGAGGGAGTAATTTTTAGTTCATCGACTTCCATTACTGATTTTTATTAACACGTTGTGGAACTCCTCTTTTTTTCAATGATTCACATTTTGTTTTACTCATTTATATGAAAACTAAAATCTCATGACTAACATTAAATTATATGAAACCTTCTTTTAGACAGTGGAGTTTTAATACTAGGTTGGAATTTGAAATTTTACCGGGTATACCACAGAATAATTGATAGCCAATAACTTACCGTCAACTTAGTGCAGCTAATGTAAATTACATTGCTGATACCCACAAAATGCTTGGAATGCATATTTATTGTACATGAAAGCTTATGAAAGTTAATAATTAGTTTTGGAGTAGCTGGTGTTGACCTTTGTTAAGCTTCTGGGTGTTCACCGTCTGGCTGTTCATCCCATATCCTAAGTTACGCGCAGTTCGACTTTCACACCTGAACAAAGGAAAATTGATCTCGTTTCTCCTCTTGATCATCTATGGTACAATATACCCAGCGACAGCTGGTCTGTTAGCTATATATATATATATATATATATACATCCACACACATGTATATAAATGTTATAATAACACCGCACCAGTTTTAATTCTATTTCAATCTCCTCTTTCATATTATATAACATACTTCCGAGTTCTTTGTATATGCGCATGTATGTCGCATGGGCATATGACACCACAACGTGTTACGTGGCAAACAGAAACAAAATGTAATATATGTTGGTGTGACCGTCGGTTCTATGGACTTTAATATTGAATGACGAATTGAGTGGACGCCATGATCCATTGTCTCTACTTGTAAATATGCAATTAACTTCTTCTCCTTTGCATTTCGTATAATATGTTGAACTATTCGATAACCATTATGTGTCTAAAGTAATAAAAGTAGTATTCAGTTTAACTGAATTAATTGATTTGGAGTTTATGTGTCTAAGGCCCGACTAGCAAGCCGAAAGCTGGTTTGGCTGCTTTCTCGGATATCGTCGGTAAGTGTCGTCTATAGATTCGGTATGTCATATATATATATATATATATATATATATATATATATATGGGGATTGTATTATCCCAGGGCTCCGGCTAAGAGCAATATGCCGCCGCGTACGTTATGCGACGACAGCGCTTCCAGAATTCCTAGAGATGAACTGGGAGAAAGTGTTTAGGGAGAGATAAGTTTTGGAGGCGACGAAGGGCAGAGGCTCTCGTGTGCTAGTGTCAAAGGACGGTGCTCCTAAGCGAGAACGGGGAAAGAGACCCCGGAGATTGGGCCTAGCTTATAGCTACGGGCCGCAGGGAAGCGATATTGAGCTCCCGTGCTGTAGAAGTCTCAGTGACTTCAGGAAGACCAAGTTGGTTGAGTGCTTGGCAAATCTAGTTGAGAGAGTCTCAGTGACTCCAGAAGTCCAAGCGTTAGAGTTCTTGGCAATACTGTTATTACTGAAACGTCAACTATTATATGTTATGTGTTATGAGTGTGAATTATGGTGTCAAGTAAATAAATGTCTATTGTTATTGTTAGTGAGAGACTATTCATGAGTCATCCCGAGTGCATGTATTAAATGTGGGGTGCTAGATTGGTTATAGCAGACGACTAGTTTAGCCCAATCTAAAGGAGGCATCCCACATATTGGTGTCAGAAGTGGGATACGTGATGCCCAAGTGCGAAAAGGGACGTCCAAGTGCGATAAGTGATCCCACAAAGTGAGAAGTGCGGTGAGTGATGGCCATTGAAGCGACTTTGTGTGAGTTAAAAGTTTTGTGAACGCGAGTGAAAGCGTGAAGTGCCACGAACGGTACGAATTGTTAAGTGAGACATTTGTGACATTTGCGTAATTTAAAATTGTGAAACCGAGTTGAAATTGTGCCCCGGACTGAACGGATGAAACGCAGAATCTTACGTGTGAAGAATTTCTAAAATGGCATATCTGGAGAAAGCGAGAATAATAGACCTGGTGACTTTAGTAGACGAACTGTGCCTAGAGGTCCCAGATAAACCAGAGGTTGAGCAATTAATCGCCCTGGTTAAAACATCAGATTGTGACGATGTTTACATCGAGAATCTCCTTAATTCGATCAGGGAAGAGAGAGAGGAGCTCGAAGCCATTGAGACTGAAAAAGAAGCTGAGAAACAGAGGCTGGAGAAAATCGCAGCCGAGAAAGTTGAGTTCGAGCGTAGAATGGCAGTCGAAAGAATTGCGTTTGATCGCAAAATGGCAACCGAGGAAATTGAGTTTCAACGCAAGATGGATGAGATTGAACGCGAACTGGAAATACTAGGATCAGAACGACAGTTAGTGCCAAAAACAAACTCGGATAGTGTGTCTGTACTTAGTACGGACAAAGGTGCAGATAATTATTTGTGCAGCCAAGAGAGATATTTTCGAGTATCTGATGTTGTTTTCACGAGTGTGAATCAACAAAGTGGGCCCGAAATTCGCCCAAGCCAGCAGCGGGAATATGTGAACCCCACAGCCGATCAGCGAGAATATTTTCATGCCGAAAAGATGAGCTTATCAGCAACCGCAGACCCCACACCCCTATCTCAAAGAGGGAACGGAGAATTGCTTTCTTCAAAGTTCAGTGAACTTTCGACACCCACTCCGAGCGAGAACGGCGATGCCCTGCTGAAATGTGACACCGAGAGAACCGTGTCCGAATTTACGAGCGAGGGAGAAAGTTCTGCAGATACTCCTCCGAAAGTTGAGGGCGAAAATAGTATTGAGATGCAGAAGAGGCTTGCACGGTTTCGACCACTGTGTATGACAGGTGTCATCGAACTTACAAAACCACCCCACGACGGAATAAGGGAAACGTGCGTGACTGAGGGATCGGAAAAGATTCCCTTATAGCGCGTTCACATCCATGCTCTCCTCAGAATTCTGCGGGGGAAACCAGTGATTTATGGGTAGCGGCCTGCAGAGCAGTCCTGCACTGATCTTGTGTCGAAGCGGTCTTTGTCGCAGAGCATCAAAGAAAAGAAGGGACTTTGGGGGCGGGAATGGGGGATGAGAGTGAAATGAACCCTACCCGACGGGTAGGGTTACCGTGACTAATGTGATGACAGGAATTGGGGGTACTTCCCTGCAGTGCAATGTGAATGTACCATTAGGGAAAGATGATAGTTGCTATGTTTGGAAGAAGGAGGAGGAAAGAAAAATTTGTGGTTTTGAGGTAATGGAAGGAATTTCTTTGGATGTTGCAAGTGAAATTAATGCTAAGGAGAGGGGAGGAAGAGTGATTCGTAGTGAATGGGAACGACGTAGTGTAAAGGCCATAGATTCCGAAATACCAGCAAGTTTGAGTGAAGGATCTTCGGAAATGGTTGTGAAATTTTGCTCTGAGTCTGCAAAATGCGTCCCAGACTCGAAAGTGTTGAACCGATATACTCAAGAGTATAAAATAGTGTTGGTTATCATACTTCAAACTTCTTCAGATTTTGGCAATCCACCTAAAGAGTGTGCTCAGCTTGTGATCGGGAAGTGTGTGAGAAGAAAGTGTCATCAGTTAAGTGTCGTAAAGAGCGATATGGTATGCAAGGGTTGTGTTTGGCCCTATTGGTAGCCCTAAGTGTCACCGATGTACGGAAGACTAAGTGTTTTGTTTGTGAGTGCATGTTTGATAGCGCCATGATTTAAGTGACAAGATACGCATTTAAACACAAACTTGGTGTGACTAGTGTTTCATTGGTGTTTTCAACGACTTAAGTGTTACAGTTAAAGATGAATTGTGCATCGTAATTTAAACGTGGTGTACCTGTGTTTTTTGTGTAAGTATTACAGTGAACTGTAGTCCACTGGCTCCGACTAGACTTTCAGAAAAGAGCCATGACCGACTGTAAACGACATATTACTTTCTTTTTATTTCATTGTTTTGTTTCGTTTGTGCTATTTTGTGTGATTAAAAACTGATGATGACGAGGCATAACGCTGCCGAGGACGTCAGCAATTGTCAAGACGGCCGAGCTATGGGGATTGTATTATCCCAGGGCTCCGGCTATGAGCAGTATGCCGCCGCGTACGTTATGCGACGACAGCGCTTCCAGAATTCCTAGAGATGAACTGGGAGAAAGTGTTTAGGGAGAGATAAGTTTTGGAGGCGACGAAGGGCAGAGGCTCTCGTGTGCTAGTGTCAAAGGACGGTGCTCCTAAGCGAGAACGGGGAAAGAGACCCCGGAGATTGGGCCTAGCTTATAGCTACGGGCCGCAGGGAAGCGATATTGAGCTCCCGTGCTGTAGAAGTCTCAGTGACTTCAGGAAGACCAAGTTGGTTGAGTGCTTGGCAAATCTAGTTGAGAGAGTCTCAGTGACTCCAGAAGTCCAAGCGTTAGAGTTCTTGGCAATACTGTTATTACTGAAACGTCAACTATTATATGTTATGTGTTATGAGTGTGAATTATGGTGTCAAGTAAATAAATGTCTATTGTTATTGTTAGTGAGAGACTATTCATGAGTCATCCCGAGTGTATGTATTAAATGTGGGGTGCTAGATTGGTTATAGCAGACGACTAGTTTAGCCCAATCTAAAGGAGGCATCCCACATATATATATATATATATATATATATATGCATGCGTGTGAGTGTATAGAGATTCTTTCACTTCTACCCTACCTTTAGGTATATATATCTTGAAGTGGTACTCTAAATAATTTCATTCAGACACAGTTCTTACATAACAACAATGTTTATTTAAATACTTGTATAGGTCAATTTGCTTTTCAACATAAAGCATGCGTACTGCTAGTACGATATGTATATACCATTCATGCAAGGGAAATACGATTCAATATATTTACTTGTATAATACTCATTCACGAAGAATACACTTTGCAATACTAATAGATACTTTGAAAGTCAACCAACAGTGATGCCTTGTAAACTTTAGGCCACAGAACGCTAAATAAATTTTGTCTAACACGAACTCGCGTAGGTTAGCATCAACCGAGCCAAAACGCCTCGAGCGGCTGCTCGCAAACCCCTTTCACTTCCTTTCGCTTCCTTCTACCCTTCCTAGCTCCTTCCTCTCTGTAATTTAGCTGCTCGGTATTTATACCAACCGCGTATGCTGCAATTAGCATATCTTAAGCGGCTTCTTTAACTTTATTCACCTAAAAGTTCGATTGTTGTGAATCGAAGCTTATGTAAACATTACAATTGTATATAGAAATATACTCATTTTAAAATAAAATTATACAGCATAATATAAAAATACAACGCTGGTAAAATAAAGTTTTTCATTCTACAGCATTTAAAAGAAAGATTTTAAAATTATACAACTGCTAATTTCTTTAAAATACTAATCTGATAAAATAAATCAAAACCATCCCCGATTTTTCTTTCTCGTGAAGAAGAGTAGTTTAGTATCAGCCTGAATGCGTCGCCTCTTCCTTATTTCTCGGAAGCTAGTGTAAATCCGGAAGTAGTAGTTCAGGCAGCAAGATCTTCAAAGTAGCGACTCGAGGGTGCAATTTCAGGCATTGTGCACCTTAATGGAGTTCTTTGAATAGACGAAGTTCCGTTTGTAGATGATTTCGGTAAATCCATTTGACTGAATAAAATTCTATGCTCTCTAGGGAATTGTTAAATGGACTAATTTCTGGTCGCGATACACATATCTATCTCGCTGCACGGTAATCCTGAAATCTTAATTAAAAGGGTGAAATGCATCTTCCTCATTGAATAGAATATGTTGACACTGCATTTGGAGAAATTAAATTCAATGGATAAATCTATATAAATTTCAAAAAGTTGAAACTGTTATCCTAGACGTAAAATTGTTTTTTTCCCAGTTGTAGTTTTTTTGTGTAGTGATACTGTTAACACAGCTCAAAAAGAGATCTCAGCTTTAAATTTAAATTCTTGAGGCTTTCCGCTGTGTTTTGGATATCCGTCTGAACATGCTATATTTTACCTTTGTAGAGGAAAGGGCTGAGCTTGCACTATTATTATTTGCAATAAAACATTTTTGACACCTTATCATTTGCAGTTCGTTGATATGAAAATCTTAAGGATGTTAAATTCTGCACACGCACATAAATGCCTCTTCATTTAATAGCTTATTGTTGTGTTTACCTTTTTGCTGTGCTGAAAAACATTATTCTGATGTTTTCAACACAGAAATGCGA